>OW240919.1:17726438-17776704 GCA_933207985.1 Pelobates cultripes | reverse complement strand
ATATTTTTTCTCACTAACTATCTAGAGAAAAGAACTTGTTTTTAGAAAACAAGTTTTTATTTCTTGAGGTAAGAAGTTCTCGAAATAACAATTCAGAAAACTATTAAGAATACATGGCCCCTGTGGGCTTCCATAGTAATCAGTTGTCAGATAATTAATTTAGATTCTGGAATACAAGCTATAACATTAAAGCTACCAAAGAAAGAATTGTTAGACTGTGTGGATCTATCCATCTTCAGATCTGAGGACACTTGGCACATGGAAGCCAAACATATGCCACGGTGGGCAGTAGCAACAGACATAAAGCTATAGCTGGATGGTTTGTCCAGAAGCTGCTAATTCAGCGGATAGAAATCATAATCTTAATCTTTTATAATGTTTTTAAAACCCTCTCACATTCCAATGTTTCCAATGATTTATTTATTTATTTTATTTATAGCTCAAACCACATACTTCCACATATACAGAAAACATTTATTGGAAAATACAAAATTGGTTGTTCTCCTGACTTTCGGGACGAAGATGCTTACTCTCCATCAATCCCAAAGATCCCTCTCTTTGTAACATGTCATTGCAGGTGTTAGCATGAGGAATGAGGGTTTTTTGTTAAAATAAGTAGACAGATGGCACAGTGCCCATATCACAAAATTAAGAGAAAGATAATAACAGTAACATATCCTCTGGTTGCACTTTAAACTTAAAGTAGAGTGACCACAGGGAAGTTCCTTAGAAAAAGACTGCTGCACTAGTCGATTATTATACCCCAAGCCAGCTAGCCTAAGGACTTTACACAGTCAGCCGATGTCCAGGCTAGGTAAGGACAGAGAACTTTCATGGGGGTCACTTGAATAGGCATCCTGATTGGGTCCTGAAAAACAACTGTACCAACCCCGAGCTTGGGAAGAAGCCAACAAGCCCAGCAACTAACAGTGGTCCATTCCCCTTAAATATCGGATTCAGCTTTTCTGCTGTCACCTCTAGGTTTCCCTCCACAGGCATGGGCATGGGCAATGTGTCGAGGACATCCTTCAGCCTGGGTAGGTACAGGTTCCCTGCTCCACTGTACAGGCCCCCAGGCCATCCTCTATGCTGATTACACTTTTCCTCTAGAAGGTAAATAGTATTCTTTTGATGGGTTGAGCATTGGCTCAATCATGCCCAAACTTTTTCATCTATCTGTGCCAAAACCTCTTCAGTCTGAGGTCTATGCTGTGGGACATTTGGCTTTCAGCCATCTTGATATCAAAGAAAGTTCAGATGGCCCACTGGCTCGGTGTGCACTTCAGTACATAGGGGGGAAGCGTGAAGTCAGCAAGTCAAGGAACAAAAGACTGGTACATGATACAGGCAGAGAGAGATGACCTCCCTCACTCAGCTGTCAGAGTAGACCTGGAGCTCCTAGGTCACTTGAAAATGACTCAAAAATGCTTAATCGTTGATCCCACTAGTTGCTGGAGGAACCATAGCAGGTGCAAAACAACAAAATATAGGTTTAACGTTCTCTAAAGACACGCAATTCTACTTACCCTTCAACAATCAGGCACTGTGCAACCAGCCAGCCCACCTCCCAGCAATAAAGATATGTTTATTATATGTTTGATTGGTGTTTTAACATTTTTATTTTGGTGAGAAATGCTTTAGATTTGATAAAGGGTGCACTTCCTGGAAGCTTGTCTTCCTAAAAAACTGTTAATCCCAAGTATTAGAAGATACTGTATATCCATCCGCTTGTATCTGCAGTGTGAAACATAGGAATAGATAGACAGACTGATAACAAGAGGTACAATGATGGATAGATTTAACCAGACCATGTCACTCAGCAGTCCTGGATTTGGCAGGATTGTCCTGCCAACCAGATTGGTTCCCTGTTGTTCCGCTGGGGACACCAGAGCTATGTCCTCAGAAACACAACGTGAATGCATTATTAGATGTGCTTGAGCTGTATTGAGTGGTGTCAGGATGCTAGGATCATACACAGAAAGCTACAGCAGTCCTCCGTGCATGGTCTTACTTGTGTGTGGCTGACCTGGGAAGTTTTCACTCAGTCAGGCAGATATTCACGCAAGCTGAAACCCACTGTCAGGGTGCGGTCCGGTGCCCGGGACCCAGACACTGTCCGGGCGGCGGAGCGAGGACCGGGTATGCCTGATGATAAGTGGGAGTCTTCAGTGTGAGAGTGGATAGGTCAAGGTCTGGTGTTGAGCACCAGCGTTTGTGCAGCCACATACCAGAACCCTGAATCAGCTTATGCGGCTCCCAGGGACTAGGAGCTAGAATTAGGCACATCTCCCAGGAGCTGAATAGGGAGGCTCTGCAACAGGAGTGTATCCAGTATAGAAACAAGGCAAGGCTAGGATAGTCACCAAACAAGAAAACAAGACAAAACTAGGAGAACCCAGAACCTGAGAAGGACAGAAAGCAGAACCCAGAACATGTACACAAGACATGAGGAAAACAAGAACAGGGCAGGACAGGACAGGACAGGACTGTACATGAACTGGGAAAACAAGACAAAATAAAACAAGACAAGAGATACAAGGTAAAACAAGAGGAGAAATAACCAAGTACTATATATGAAAATCATGGGGATTTAGTCACATTATATGATCATACATTGCATAAGCCTGCCAACAACGCCAATGTACCCCATATCTGGCAGGTCCTACTCTGCCTAATGCAAGCTAAACCAACCAAAGAAAACACACATAGTAGTTACCTGCAGGAACTCTGAAACAAAAGGAATGTTGGAAAACAAGCGGGTGTGGCAACATAAAACAAACACTTAAATGAATCCAAGAGACTGGGAAATCCAGGGACGGAATATAAGAATGAACCCAGAAACCCAGCATAAAGAAAACCAGACATGGAATAGAAAACCAGAAAAACCAAGAAAAACTAAACAAGAATTGTAAAAAGAGTACTGGATACCAGAAGCCATAGCCAGAATGATCCGCAGCTAGGAACAGGATGTGACACCCCCCCATTACTGGTTGACCACCCATTTTATGGGCTAGTCTGTCCTTATTGGTAGGCCTGCCCACTTGTCATTACTCCCTTCATGGTCCACCCAGAACTATCCCAGAATGCCAGCGAGCAAAACTGTGAGGTATGCCAGAGTCAGCCTGGGAGGAAAATGGACAATTTAAAAACAAAAGCGGCCCCCTTTCCTATTCTAGTATTAGGGTTCGGGGAATTTAGACTTGAGGGTTTATAATTAAGAAAGTCACAGTTAGGAATTTCAAGGTTAAGAGACATAGGGTGTAAGAGTTTGTGAAATTAGAGCTTAGTAGAAATGAAGTGGCTTTGTTTCAGATGGTTTGTGAAATTGGGGCTAAGGTGTAACGATACACAGTTATTTGATGGCATTTACAACTAGGAGAGGTATGCAGTTGGGGGGTGGGGATTGGTAGAGCAGATTAGACATTTGTTATTTACAATGAAAATATTTGTCATGCAACAGCAAGTACAAGCTATAGGTAAAAGTATGGCATGATTATAGTAAATGAATAATGTAGTAACAGAGGTAAAATAAATCCAGTGGAGTATCTTTTGAATTTCAGTCAGTACTTTTAAGTTGCAGTGTAGAAATGAAGTGTCCTTATTGCAGATTGTCTGCAGGAGGCAACTACCAGTAATACTAATACTACTAGTAATAACTAATGACCTGCGTCTTGAGAAAATTTTAAATAATAGCATAAGTATTACATTACATAACAAAATAATAATTATAATAATCCAGCATTGACATTATTTACACACGTTATTTGTGATAACAATGTAACTATAAACTAATAATAGATTACTGGATATTATTTTGCTGTTATGCTTAAAGGCAGAAGAGTTATATATTAAAGGTGCATTCTGTACCATTTTAGAAAAGTGCTTCATTTTCTGTATCTGTCTCCTAGAAAGGTTATGGTGACAATTCAGCAGAGGAAATTGTTTAGTTCTTAGTTTCTTAGTGTTGTGAACAGTAGCTTTTATGGGTATGTAGGTAAGCAGATAAATAAATAATAAGCCCAGTGAGATGTATTTCATTCTAACCACAAACACACACTCACAAATACACGGAGAAAGCTTCATAGTAAGCGTTAATCAGTAAGACCAAAGCAGTCTTAGCAGGTCACATATATAAAATCAAAGTACTCCTATGCATCATCTGCAATTTACGTGGATTTTTTCATTTACGTGCAGAACATAATCTTCCCACCACACTCCCAGAATGCTGTGAAGCAATATGCAAATCAGTCTGTGAGGAGCCCTCCATGGGTGAAGAAGGATTTTTATTTTTTTTATTTTTTTAAGTGTGTCGGTTATTCTGGATTTTTATTTGGCCTTTTTTGGGGGCTGAGAAAAATAAGATTTTAGAAGAAAGAAGACATCAAATGGTAAGTCTATTTTTTTAACAGGTATTTAGACAAGGTTCCCCCTTCATTATTTTTAGGATGAGGGTGGTAGGTAGGGGTAATTTTTTTGGGGGGAGGGGGGACCCCTAGTCACCTGGGGGGGGGATTTTTATTTATGGCCCCCACCCACCGCTCAGGGGTGGGGGCCGGGGGGGAGGACATTAGGTCATCCCGCCCAATTTTTATTTATGGCCCCCACCCACCGCTCAGGGGTGGGGGCCTGGGGGAGGACATTAGGTCATCCCCCCAATTTTTATTTATGGCCCCCACCCACCGCTCGGGTGGGGGCTGGGGGAGAGGACAGTAGGTCCCCCCCTTATTGTTATTTAGGGCCCCCATCCACCACGCAGGGGTGGGGGCTGAGGGGAGGACCTTAAGTGCCCCCCCAGTTTTTATCTATGGTCCCCACCCACCGCTCAGGGTCCCCCCAATTTTTATTTATGGTCCCCACCCACCGCTCAGGGGGGTCAGGGGGGAGGACAGTAGGTCCCCCCTTATTGTAATTTAGGGCCCCCACCCACCACTCAGGGGTGGGTGCTGGGGGGGACAATAGGTCCCCCACCTTATTGGTATTTAGGGCCCCCACCTGCCGCTTAGGGGTGGGGGCCGGGGGGGGCAATAGGTCCCCCCTTTAGTTTAAAAGCCCCCATTCGCGCGTCACGGGTGGGGGCTCAAGAGGGGGGAATTTATTTATTTTTTAACAGTGAGCAGCCACAGGCTGCTCACTGTTTAATAGACGTGCCCCTACTAGCTGGGTCACATGCTGCACTGGTCAATCACAGCCATGCCGTTAGTTGGCATGGCTGTGATGGCTTCTAAGGGCACACGAGTCAAACGCTTGTTGATTGGCTGCCCTGCAGCCTTTCAAAATGCATCATTAAATTGCCAAACTCCGAACTCCAACCCGAACATACAGTGATATGTCCGTGTTCGGGTCCGGGGTCCAAAAAACGTAATGTCTGCTCAACTCTATTTACAACTATGATACAAAGATATATAAATCTTTTGAGTAATAGAGTTCTGTCATCTAGCTGATCATTGTTTGTGCGATCAGATAAGGTTTATCTCGGAATCTGTCTCCATATTGCCAAGTTTGAGTGAAATTTTAAAATTATTCCCAGATATTATTGGACTAACTAGTAGTTAATTGATTAGCAATTTGGCGTGTTATTAACACAGTCCATCATTAGACCGAACAATCAGTGGCTGAGTTCTACCAGAAGCAATATAGTATGGATAAACAGACTGTATCACTTCATACCCTCTTACCCCAATCTTACCCCCACTTCCTTGGGACTTGTGAGGCAGACTTTATAATCTATTGAAGTCTGTCTCGTACAACATTAAAGGAAGGTTCCAAGCACCATAAACAGTTCCAGTTGCCCCCCCTCCTCCTTCGTTGTAAGGAGTTAAATTGTTTTTAATTGGTTTTACTAATTACCTGGGGTCCATAGAACCAGAATTCTTAAGTAAGACTTAGTTCATTAGCTCAGGAGAGCTGACGGAAGTTCCTGCTTAGAAACTTCATGTTCTCCAGTATTGGTAGTAGGTTCAAAAATGGTTGGTCTCCGTATCATGGTGGGTGCAAGGACACTCTTAGCACTATAACCACAACAGGAAGTTGAAGTGGTTATGGTGGTTGGAGAGCTTCTTTTCTAAGTGAAACATCCATGGCAGGTCGCTAGCAGTGAAAAGCCACATACTACATTTTCAACCCTCGCTTTTCGTATTTGTATTTGTTTCCTTATTAAGATTTGTTGAGGAGCAGGTGAGAAGCTGTAAAATAATTTGAGTTTAATACTGGTTCATAGCGTGTGATAAACCTTATTGCTAGCACTTTGGTAGCACAATTTATTGTACTTCCCATAGGGTTCTAAGTTGAAAATTAGATGAGATCATTTTTAGCCAGTAATTATTTAAAACATGCAATAAACCATTTTCGCAATGGCAATGGAATAATAAAACTGTGAAAATGTGATTACTTAGGTAGCTTTCTCACACAATGTATGCAAAATGATTGAGTCCCAGATGTCTCAAAATCAACTATGTATTACATTGCGATGAAGCAATAACACATCCTGGATATCCTGAAAGTCAAACGTTTGAACATTTTTAAAGTCACACTGAAACAGCTTCCCCCCCACCCGCCCGCCCCTGAAAAATGTATATTTCATAGGTTATAGACCTCAGTGCTGTATTCATATGCATGCTGAAGAAGACTGAGTTGGAGAAAAGGACAGCACCTGCAAGGGAACAGCTCAGGCAAGTAGAAATCACCTTTACCTGCCCTCAGGCTACCGAACCCTCAGCGACAATGTCACTGTCAGGGGTCTTTGCAAAGTCCACAGATGATGACAGTCACAGTTTAAATACCAATGTTAGTCTTCAGACACCTTTATTGGAACATGTCTTGTCAAAGACTCCATTGGGAGTAGAAACGTTGCAGTGTTCCACATGTTCCAATAAAGGTGCCTGAAGACATTGGAGTGCCTGGACCCTTTTTCTACTACTGGTATGTATTATATTCTGGGCTTGTGCTGGCCCTTGGTTCAGCTAAGCACCCTGTCTTAAGTGAATTGAGTGCGATTCCTTTTCCTATTTTTGCAAGTGACAGTTTAAAGTCCTTTATTTTTTATCCACTACCTTCATTGCAGACTCACATATAAATAATCATACAGACTTTTCAAGGATTTACTAAATTGTAGTTGAAAAAGTCTTACATAACAAACTGTGGCTATAGTCCGATTGGAGAATGTTTCCAAAGCAACTACTTTTAATATATAAACCCTTCAGCAATCCATTTTTTTTGTGCGTGGGTTGATGGTTCCACAGATGGGGTAGTTCTAAATAATTTAGAAGAGAGTAATTCTAAATAAATGCAGTGGTTTGTCAGTACGTATTCTTATATTTTTTATTTTCTTGTATTTGTTACTATTATAAAAAAAAATTGTTTTATTTATAATCAAGCCCTCACTTTCCATTTTCATTTCTCTGAAAATGCTGGATCCCCATAATAATTTGAGAAAATAAACTAACTTCAAAAGAATTTCAAACCTGGACATGGAATGTCAGTTGTGGTGGGGCTTCCTGTGGATTAACATTTTAAGGCCTTGCTCCAACTCAACTTTAATCCTATTTTGGACCAGTGTTAGGAAAATGTCTTGATATTGTATCAGGTCTGGCATGCAGTTGATCCTGGAGAGGTTAATACACACAGCATTTGAGCTAAACAAGCTTTTATTCTGTAGGAAGAGGACTGTAGTGTAACAAGGTGACAGCATGAGGCATTTATCTATATTATACTCTGTGCAACTAGTTCAATTCAGTGATTCTCTCTCCTCCCAAAAAGAGAAAACACACATAACTTTCTGTTGGTTGTGATGGGAATCATCACAGGGCGACACATTTATCAACATTAAGCCGTGTTCCAACTTTAAATGGGAGGTGTGTCCTCTCAAGGGTTTTGCCAGCCTTCAGCATCCGCAGCTCTTGAACATCGCGTCAGCTGAGATCGTTCAAACCATTTATATACATTAGTGAGAACTTGAGCACAGACTTTGTATTTAGGGACTCTGCGCTGGCTTAGTTTATTGCTGACTTGCTGGAAGTTTTTTTGTGAATGTATATATCTGTACACGGCAAGGGTTTACGGGGTTTTAAATTTGGTCATTCTCTGTGGCTGCCTATTGACTAAAAACCTCAGCCAGTCACAGTGAATGGAAGGACATCCAATTGGATCCTTTATTGTAGGGCACTTATCAGAGTTGTTATACATTTTACTTATTTAAAGGACAATTTTTAATTTTTTGCAATGGACTTTCTCCATTACAAGTTCATGCTTTGTTCCTATAGCGCCGCACTCTCTCTTGTAAAATAAGAGTATTTCACATCCTTAATCAAAAACTATTTATATAATCCCAATCACCTCTTTAACAGATTCAACTCCGTACTCTGCCCTGCTGTTACTCCTTCTGACACCAATTTTTACAGCTCAAGATACTGCATGTTACATTATTGACAAAATTAACAAAATTAGAAATAGTATCTTCCCTCCTCCCCCTCTTAGAGCTCTTCTTCAACTCTGAACTTCTAAGCTTTCCTCCTTCAAATACCTCTTCTCCTTTGCATATATTCCTTGAGGTCAACTGAACATCTAATATCCCAACCCACAAGCATGACAAACCAGATAGCGTGTAAAAACAATTCCCATTGGTGTCCCTCTTTCGATTATAGTCTCACCTTTCCAGCCCACATTCAATCGGTATCGCATGTCATCCCCTCCACCTGACACAAAATGCTACTAAGGCACTTGATGAGCACATCATTTCACGCCTGGATTATTTCAACCCACTCCCTATATCCTACAGGATCCAACTCAAACTATTGACCATAAAATACAAAACCCTTAACAACTCTATTACATTTCCTTTCTTAACTACAAATATACTCCTTCTCATTCCCTTTGCTCCATCAATGACTTCCTCATGTTATCTATTTGATCCACCTCTGCTAATTCTCATCTACTGGACTTCTCAAGGGCTGCATGCGTTCTATGGAATGCTCTACCTCATCCTATTAGACATTCTCCCAGCCTCTAGTCCTCTTGTGTTCCTCTTTCTTTCCTCTTACATTTTGAGTTCATTTGAACAGGGCCCTCTTTACCTCTTGTCTATGTCAACATTACTATGCATGTGAATACTAGTTGTTTTATATCTCCAATGTATTATTGTAAAGCACTACAGAATATGTTGCCACTATATGAATTATTATTATTATTATGTTATTATTTATATAGCACCAACAAATTCCTCAGCGCTTTACAATGGGTGGACGAACAGACATGTAGTTGTAACCAGACAAGTTGGACACACAGGAACAGAGGGGTTGAGGGCCCTGCTCAATGAGCTTACATGCTAGAGGGAGTGGGGTAAAGTGACACAAAAGGTAGACTAATGACAGTTGCAAGAGAGGAATCAGTCGGGAGCTATTAACGGTTTAATTGATACGCTTTTATAAAGAAGTGGGTTTTCAATTATATTTTGAAGGAGTGGAGACTGGGTGAGCATCTAGCGAAGGAGGGAAGTGAGTTCCACAGGAACGGTGCAGCCCTCGAGAAGTCTTGAAGGCGAGCATCAGAGGTGGGACTACGGACAGAAGACAGACGTAATAATCAAGTTGCACGAGGAAGCCAGTATTTATTTTATTTTACATTAACCTCATTATATCGACCTATTGAGCTTGAAAACTCAAACTGAATGAGTAAATCATGATTTGTGCCTGGTTTTAAATTGATAATGTTTTCTGACTTTGATAGCATTAGCAGATGTGAAATAATTTGTCAATTCACTTTAAAAACTGTTCGCTGATTCTGGATAAAAGTTAGAAAATTGTATTGATCAGTTATCGATGTTGGATTGTAAAATACCCTTCAGTCTTGCTTGTTCTTTTTCCTGCGGATTGTAAGGCATTTGTCAACTAACGTTTATTGAATACGTAAATAAAAATGTTTTGTATTAAAACAGATATGCAGACTTACACCACTGTTAATATAAATAGTTTTGGTTTGTTTGTTTTATAAGTGATGTTAATGTCCTTCTAACACTTAATATCATATAGAGAATCTCAAGTGATCTAGTCAAGCAGAGCAGGTTTCTTCAGAAGTGATGTATTTAATTGATGATACCTACAGGGAGTGAGTTTCTATACGGCAATGAGTTTATTTGCAATTTACATGATTCAAGGAGAGACTGTGCAATGATAATAGGATGCGCATGAAACCAGATAGTGGTAAAAACAATTCCCATGTGTAAACTGGGGATCACAAAATGAGACTGGTGAATGAGTCAATATGAATGGAATGGACGCACAGAGACAAGGAACGTAGACATCCAAAACTTCCTATTGCATAGGCCATTGGTGGACATGGGCTGCCACAAATACAGCACGGTACACCCAACATTCCAGCTACGCGCTAATACTGCCATACTTATATAAACTGAAGAATGTTCTAAGCGAAACGAATACCATAGACCTCTATAATAACTCTCAAGGAAGATTATAGAAAAATATACATTTTTGTTCCAAATATGTATTCTTAATATTATAAAATTACATAAAAACATATGATAGTTTTAGGTGGGCTTGCCTTTTCTCAGAAATGGCAGTGTTCAAACTGCTGAACCTGCAGGGACAGGCTACATTAAACTGTAGTTGTCCTGATGACTATCGTGTGTGGGTGTTTTTTTTTCCAATCCTGCTACATTGTTCTATATTTGCACTACAATTATTATCTGTCCACAAACCACCACTTCATGAATAGACCCCAAAGTCTCTGTATAACAAACACAGAACTAGTTTAGCTATTAATTACACGATTCCAGATAATTCTGTACCTTTATAGACATTAAGCAACAAGAGTAAGGCTATTGTCCTTAGCAATAGAAAATCTGGGGTTTTTTTTAAATGTTTTATAGACTTATGAAGACATGTCCTCTTTGCCTTTCACCCAAAATACATTTAATACATTTAATACATTTAATACGTTTAATACATTAATTGCTAAGTTAACATAGTTAGTATATTTAGGTTGCTGTAGATATCTCATTAAAAGGAAGGCTGCTGAGTTGAAAAGGCTGTGTACAATGACATGTTTTGTAAACAACCCATGAATATAACCTTCTTAAATTCCATTTACTTGTGGATGAGATAAATTGTTGCAGGAAACAAATTGATATTCGGTAATGGAAATGTTCAGTTATCTTCTCAGTACAATATGACACTGGGACAAGGCATTGCACAGTGACATTATTCACTACGGAATTATGATTTCTTACCAGTTCATAAAATTCTGCATGTGAACATAAGATTTTAAAAAATATTTTCTTCTAAAATATGATATGATACCTGTCTCTCGTTTTGTGATATACTGGATCAGAGTATCAGAGTCATGTAACATAATGTTTTTATTAAAGAAATGTTATTTTGTAAATGCCAAGCATTTGGGATTACTTTCTTTATTTATTAAGTGTCAAGTATGTCTGAACAAAATGTAACAGGAGAGTCAAGCCTGACCCATAGCAAAGTGGTTAGAAGTAGGCCCAGACCGGCCATTTAGCTAACCAGACAAATGCCCAGTCGGCACGGTGGTTATTAGCCAAGGGTCAATTGGAGACATCAGGACATATCACGAACTGTCCCAGGAATAAAATAGGCTAAAGATTCCTTATTTCTTCTCCTCTTGTTGGACACAATATAACATAATTACAAATGTACATAGTACTCTAGGCTGAAAACAAAGACTCAAGTTCATCGAGTTCAGCCTGTAAACCACATCTTGTTATGCTGTTTATCCTATTCAAAGTGACAGACATTTTATATCACAAATAGGGGGTGGGGGGGTGAATCCTTATTGACTCCATAATAGCAATCATATTTCTCCTTTCCTGCTTGCCAGCCTCCTGCCCACAGACTATGGACCCTGTAAAATGTAATGTAAAAGTCTCCGTTTATGTATTTGGGCTATATGGTTTGGAAACCGAACAGCGGCATGAACCGGAGACCACCCTGGAGCTTGTTAAGCCTAATCGATACTTTGTAGCAATTTCCACCAAAGTGTTCTAAGTGTTTGTCTGGGTGGCTGTATTTCCTATGGATGACCACGGGGTGGCGGCCATCTTGTGTTTGGTCGTCGAGTTAATGGAACTATTTTCAGACACTGAAACTTCAGAACGCTGCTGGAATTCCATGATCGCCTGCGGATCTACAACACTTATAAACACTTAGAAAGACACTGTTCGGTGGATACGTTCCCACGTACAAGGGAAACAAGCTCCAGGGTAAGAACATTGACTATGTTCGGTAGTTTGTTCGGTTTTTAAACTACCGAACATGACCGACCGCAAGCCCTGATTGTCTGGAACTGTTTTGGGCATGGGACCATGTCATTTGCGTTGCGCTGGCATTTGGGAATCTGCATTGGCAAAAAATGCCCACTCATACCTTTACAAATAAATATAAGCATCAGTAATTGATCATTTTTAATTATATTTTTGAAATATTACTGTGTGTTACAAACATAGTATTTGTACTGTTTTCCTTATTTTAACCACCAATATTTCTGCAAAGGCTAAATTAAAACTTTAATATTATCTCAATAAAAATCCTCGTTTGTCCAAATTTTAGATTTGCATCCTGTGTTTCAATAATGTTTCAGTTATATATTTTTATTTTTGTACAAAAAAAAAATTGATTAGTGAAAAGATTAATATCATTGCACAAAATGTGTTTACACAAAGTGGAGCCAATCTACATTTCCTGAGTTAATAAAACATTATAAATGAACTAATCCGTTGACAAGATATGGACCTGTAGCTCCTAAAATATCTGTGGTGTTGTTCAAATATGAGCACTTCACATATGCTCTATGTAGGTACCTCTAAAATAAAATGTTTGCTTTGATTTCCATTATATTTTTACTAAATCCTACAAATATTTTTTTTTCTCCAATGTTATAAGGGAGTCACATTTTTTCAGGTTCGTTCTGGGTTAACACTTTGAGCTTCTGACCATGGTGGTTTTTGAAAAGGTCACGGAGACATTATAGCATGTAAACACTGGAGATATCAGCTGTGAGTGGTGAAAAGTTCCCAACCTTCACAGTGAAAACCTTAAATTATTTTTGAAGTGTAAATGAAAGCCAGCTCTTCAAAGATAGATGTGGAGCATGGAATTGCATTAGACAAATGGCAGTAACATTTTAATAGTTATTACCTTAAAACCCCCTGGGGATCTCCAGATGGCAGGGAAAGAAAAGTCAAACACACTGAAATAATTCTGGTTTTAAAAAAAAAATAGTTTCTGGTATTAAGAGGAGAATAATTCATGGATATACTTTATTTTGCTGTCAATGTGAGATATGTTTTGTAAAAATTACAAGGTTTAAATTATCAAATCAAACTATTTTGGTTTTGTATGTATGAAGGGTCCAAAGATCTCCCCAGGTCATGTACTATACATCTGAATTACAGAAGTACAGCCTTAATTGTATGTGTTTCAAATTTAATACTGTTAATCTGTAAAGGCTGAATAGGAAATTAGTGAAAACCAATGGAAAATGTGTCAGAAGAAACTTTGTCTGGTCAGTTGATATGTCTTGTTTTTAACATTTTTGAAAGACAGAAGTATGTGAAAATGTAATTGTTCCGCTAAGGGAATTCCATAAGAACAATGAGGTCCTGGAGAAGCTGAGTAGGTGAGAATTGGAGATTCAATCGAGAAGTGAGGGCACAGACAAATCATTGGCGGAGCAGAAGGACAGGAATGTGATAAATCAAAAGGAATTGATTGGATCATCCATAAAGGCAATGTAGCATGAGTAACAAAGTGTGGCCTAGAACAGAATCCTTGGAAACACTAATGTTATGAAGTATCTGAGAACTAAACGTGCACTGGAAGAGGTAGCATAAAAATAAAAATAAAAGCAGTGTCATGTAGACCAAGGTTACAAGGGATGTGCAGAAGAATCTGATGGTCCACATTGCAAGACACAGAATAGCAAAAATAACCCTTACATTTTATGACAATCAAATGTGATGGAGCTTCTATACTCTGCTGAGTACCTCCTCCAGACATTAATGGCTGTGTGTTGAGTTATTTTGAGGGGAGAGCAAATTTACACTGTTATCCAGGCTGTACAAAGTGTCATTTCTTCAGTGTTGTCACATGAAAAGATGTAATAAAATATTTACAAAAATGTGATGGGTGTACTAACTTTTGTGAGATACTGTAGCTCTGGAGACCTTCTCTCATGTGGAGCAGTGATTATTGCTTTACTCAGGCCTTTACACACATTAGACAAGTCTGAATGTAGGGAGTAGAATGATCTTTATTGTACAAAACACAGCTATTTATACAGAAAGTGTTGACTCTCCCTGTAGGAGGGTTCTCCATACAAAGCCATGCACAGCACAATGTCCCTCCCTGGTTCCACCCTGTCTGGGGACTTAATTATCTTATCCCCAGTTAACACAATCACCTCTCTACTGTGCTCTCACAGTCCTAGATGTACAGCATACAAAATGCTAACCATTATCCCCTTTTCCTGGTTCATACCCTAACACAGTATATATTACTGGAAAGCTTGTCACTTAGAGCCCTAGCTGTCCAAATAGCGTTCTGATTGGAGTTACAGTGTATTAATGTTTTACCAAGTCACGAATATTCTCTGAACCAGTGAGGAATTCCAGGTGTGCGGTGGCTTAATCCTGGTGTCCAAAAAGGGGTTCCCAGATCTCTGGGGATGGAAGCACTCTCAACTCCCAGGTATCCTCCAATGCCTCCCTGACCTCCCCTCCAAATAGTGTTCTATTTGTAGGTCGGGGGACCGAGCAATACTTGCTTAAAGATCGGTTGGATTTTTAAACAATCCCAATTCAAGTAACCCTTACAAAGTTTTTTGGGTCAGGTGCTCAATGTGTAAAACGAGTCCAGGTGATCCCCAGAGGTGGTTAGGTCTGGCTGGGAAGCTGTCAGCATGTGGGGTCTCCATACTCCACCCTACAGTGATAACAGACTCTTTAATGGGCTTTTGGGACCAGGTCTCTCCAAGTTCCGTGGCACTAGACCTTCACAAAGTCTATGGTCACTTTGTTTACAGCAGTTTCAGTTGTGTAGAATGGAAACCATATTGGAATGGGTCAAGTAGCATGCCATATTCAAAGCAAATACATAATCTAATTTACGCAAGGATTTCAGAAGCCATAGGTAGCAGTGAGAAGGGTCAGCAGTTGAGTTTAATATTTTTTGAAGTGTACTTTTTTAAGACTTTTGTTGAGTGTAAATTATACCACTGGAAAAAAAGAAATTAGTAATATTGATAAGAAATAAAATAGTGCAGTATAAAAGTCTCATAAGATGTGAGAATCAAGGAGCCATGCCTTGGGGCAATAAGATATATGAAGTGTATAGATATCTTCTTCGGTATCTAGTGAAAATGAGCTAAAACTGTGTCCATTCTAGCTTGAGCATTCGGAAGGAGTTCATTCAGATTTCAACAGGGGAAACTGCTGAGCATAGGAGAACAGCATGAGTCTATAATGCAGGAAGTCGGAAATCGAGGAAGACTTATTTCACCTGCTCTTAGTTATTTTGGAGCACATTTGAAGGTGTATATAATTGAATTTGTTTGTCAGAGCTGGAGTTTTAGCCATCAAGAGGAACATTTTGTTGTAGGAGTTGAATTCTCTATAGCACGTGAAAGGGTTGTACATAGTTGTTAAGTTAGGACAGGTGACGGTTGAGATAGGAGAGAGATGAAATTGGAGATCTATGAAAAATTGTTGCTGAACAAGTGAACAAAGGTTTCTGTGAGTCTCTTGTACGTTACATGTACAAGGCTGGGTAGAGGGCACAGTTATATTGCGAAGGAGGAACACTGGTAACCTCACAATGTGTATTTCACATTTTGCCTGTCGAACGAGACTCCTGGCCATTAGCAGGCATAATCCACATTAGATATCATTTTAGGGCATTAAAATCTTTGTATATGTTGAGTTAAAAATAAACACATTTCCACAAAATATATCGGGTGCTCAAACAAAGTGGTGTAAAAAATTGTATAGCGACTTGAGATATGCAGATTTTGCCATTGAGGACACATACAAATACACAGTCAAAAGAGGTATTTTCCAAGGCAAGGCAAGGCCATGATCTGCACGTATCACCATTTAAAAAAGGGTCCCCCAAACTCTAGTCCTCCAGATGTTGCCGATTCTCTGGATATCGATTGCATTCAAAGAATCATAGAATTTGTAGCTCAGCCACATCTCGAGGGCCAGAGTTTAGAGAGTTTTGACATTTTCATTGGGGCACCTTGTCCCCTCTTGCCCTATGCTGCAGGCACACTGGTTAACTTTGGTTTTAAAGTAACTCATCAGTATACATTTTCCATATTGTTCCCCCCTCCTAGAGAACACCTAATTACCCCACCATGACAATTCCGCTTTAAGAAATATTTCCCTCTGTGCATCCACGTAGCCTTTCCTCTAGAAGGTAATATCGGTGCTCTTTAAACTGCATTTGGAATTAGCTGCTGTTTAGTTTGTGGATGAAATGTCAGCGTTTTAATGTATACTTTTGTTCTTCGAGCAGCTACACTAATAAGGGTCAGTATGCAGATGGCAAGCCGGCAGAAGATTTTTATTCTTACTGTTGTTATCACTGCACCAGCGATGATCACGCAAATCATAAATAGAAACATGCTCTTTTGTCCGGGACCTTTTCATTCTACAGGTCAGGTGCTGTTTTGCTTTTTATAATACTAGGCATCAATAAAAAAAAATAGAAAATATAAAGAAAATTAAATGCTTGCAGCATCTGGTAACCTTTCATTTCTTAATAATATTTTTCAGTGCTTTTTTTTTCTTCTCCTACTGCATCGCATACAAAAAAGGCCCCGATGAATGTTAAATGTGATAGATATCTCCGCGTTGGCGTCACACTAATTCAGTGTGTGGCTAAACTGGGATTTTACTGCTTGTAACTTTTATAGCAAACCATAAATATAAGACTGCTGCTTTCAATAGATTGCAGAGGAGTGTGAGCAATGTACACTCCTTTAGCTGAATGAAATCAGAACAGATTGGGGTTTGCTTTAGAATAGAGAGGAACTTTTTTCCATGCAGAACTACTTAAGATGTACCTATCATGTAAATATGACAGGTGGTACTTAAATGGAGCAAACACGTTGAGCTACTGCATGACTGCCTCACACCTCCCAACAGTCTGGAATTAGGCTGGAGATTGCTGATTTGAGACTCAAGTCTCACTGCCCTGCTTCGTCCTCTGGTATCCTGCAATTGGGGGCAATGGAGAAATGTCTCTGTTAGGTGCACCACAAGTACATCATTAGACACATTCACATTGTGCAAAGTGTTTGTAGCACATTCATCTAATACGAGAGTGTTTCAACACAAGGACAGAGTGGGGATGGCCATCATAACAGCTGGTCAGCCTGGAATGCATTCATGCCCGGCTGACACACCTCCTTTCCGTGCAGGGTCATTTATTTCCTGTCTGATCCCACCCATCATACGTCATCACCCATGCATGCTCAGAATACCTGTTACATCATCTCATTCCATGTATAGCATGTTGCCAGATGCCAAATACTGCCACCTGCCATGCTCAGCCATACCTGTTAATGTTCCTTGCCCACCTATTGGTACCCTGCGGAGGTACAGACCAAATAAATAGCCCAACTGAACCACCAGAGATCAGCATGCAAGGTATTAGAGGAGGAGTAAATGTTTTGTTTTTGTTTTTTTTAATAATTGAATAAATAAATTAGTTACATAAGCCCCTTATCCTACCCACTAAATACACACTACACCCCCTACACTTACACACACAAACAAACACAGCACACACTCTATACCCCCTATAATATAAGATAAACACAAATTAAAGCCCTATTCACTCACACATACACTCTTTACACACACTACACACTACTCTATATCCCGTATAAACACACACACACCTATACCCTTATACACATAGACTATACCCCTTTATGCACTCAACATCCCCTATGTACACACTATACCCATATACACACACTGTATACCCCTATACACACATTACTGCACCTATACACACACGTGCACACCTATCACTTGAGAAAACCAGTTGTGACTATTCAGAAAGACTTTTTAATTTGCTTTTATTTGTGTGGTATATTACAATAAATATTGTTTTTACCCTCAAAATTGTATGTTTTTTTTATTTTTATAGCTTGCATTTATTTTATCATCTTAAAGGATACTCTCCAGGGACCATCACAACATCAACATCTACACATATATATCCTTGGTGGGGATCATTTCACCTGATATCATTGAGCATAAGGATATGATTGAGAAGCAAAAGCTCTTGAAATTGTGAGCAATTTTCATACTTTTCCCACACACTCTTTTATTAGTTTGGAGCACTATATCCTGTTTTTATTCTTTCATATGCCGATTGCACTGTGAACAATCAAAGAGAAAAATTCCAGGTTCATCCCTGAGTGGGGATTATACCACTCCGAGCCTTATCTAAGAGCTGATTGGAGGCTCTATCATTGTGAGTGTATTCTTTTTCTTCACATAATTGAGATATTGAACATACTGGGTTGCACTATTGGTTTTTCTTTTCTGTTTTTTTTTTTTACATGAGTTGCTAATAACAGAACTCCCTACCTCAATCAAAACCTAATTTATTTAAATGCCAAGGAGGACTTTTGACTGATCTACACTAAAGCATAACCTCCTCAAAGGCTTACATTAAAAAGACCCTTGTTTTATTTCTCATGGAATGTTTAAGTATATCTAAGTTATTTCTATTACTATTTGGTTTTACTGTATATATATATATATACCTGTGTCTTATCTACACTCCTGCCGCTTTAACCCCTGAATCACAACTCAACTTTAAATTCTATGTGTCGTCTTGCTCAGAAATGCTTCAGACTTGAGAAAGGGAGGTTCTCCCGAAAGCTTGTCATTAAAAAATTCTGTTAGTCCAATAAAAAGGGTATTACAAGATACAAATTGTATCTGTTTTTTACATATATTTTTATATAATGCCAAAATACCAGAGTATTGCAGTATGCACTAATACCTTTTTTATTGGACTAACATAATATTTCAAAGACAAGCTTTTGAGATTCTTCCTCTCTTCCTCAGGTCTGAAGCAATACTGATCAACACTTAAAACAACTGATGTTGGAGAAGGGGAGGGAGGGGAGTAAGTGAGGTGTCATAAATAGCAGAAGATGAGCCTGAAAGTGAAAGGTGCAGGTTTACTGACAATAGCCAGAAAAAGTAAATAAAGGTGAGTCAATAAGCTGGTTAAAAAGAAAAAAAAGAGAAAAATCAAAAAACAGCAGGGCATGCAACTATGTAGCTGCAAATATGTATGTATATAAATTGATCAAATAAAAGTGAAATGAGAATATTGAAAAAGATCTATGTAAGATATTAAGATGTATGTTTATATAAAGTTTCGGTAGTGTGTGAGAAAGTCAGAGTCTACATTAAGTCCTTCATTTCTGGTGTTGACATGTGTGATCATTTTCATCTCAAATGTCTTTCATTCATGAGAGTCTTTGAAATTCCCTTTAAGAACTTTAATCCTGAGGTTTTGGATGGAGTGACCAGTCTGGGTGAAGTGATGTCCAACAGGGGTACAATATCTGTTTTTCCTTGTGGTACTTGATTGAGTGTCTGTGTAGGTTCATTCTGAGATGCAATTAAAGTCCAGTTCCTCCAATGTAGCAACCTTTTTCACACACAAATACCTTTCCTGTGGTGTTTTTAGGGCAGATTTTTTTTTTTTTAGATATTGTCCTTTCCTTGTAGCCCTTTTGCCAATATGGCTCTGACACTGTACTCAGGTGCTGATCTCTATCTTTTGTGTCAGAGCTAATGTGATGATATCTGATATCTGGCTGTAGGTAATACATTTTTTTGGTATGATTGGGATGGAAGCTCGAATTGTGGAGGTAACTGTACCTGTCTGTGGGTTTTCTATATATAGCCAGATGAAGAATGCCATTAGTGACAGTTATTGTGCAGTCCAAGAAACTCCACTATGATTCGAAAAGTTCATTTTAATGTTTATTGATAGGTGGAATTAATTGAATGATTTTGATAGGTGGAATTAATTGAATGATTTATGGAGGTATATAAGGCTTTCTTCTACTTCTGTCCATATTATGAAAATACCATCAATGTAACGATAATACATATATGGTTTGTGGGGCTGTGTACAAAAAAATCTGTTTTCTAGGTCAGCCATGAAAAGCGTATTTGGGTAACATTTTTGTGCCTATTGATGTGCCTATTGATGTCCCTGTCATTTGTAGGTAAATTATTGTTATTGTTAAAACTGAAATAGTTGTGAGTGAGTATGAATTCTATAAGCTGAGCAATTATTGCATATTAATTTCATATTTGTGTGTTAGTTTGTGGGATGTTATTATATAAGGATTCCACATCCATTGTATATATATATATATATATCTGGCGGAACTCCCTGTACCCCGTCTGGGTACCTCCGCCAAGGACCGCTTCCTAGCTGGAACAGGGGAAAACCTTAATGCTTCTGCCCCAGTCGCCGTGGTTTGACTGGCGTCCTCCTGGAGCCTCTCCATTCTGGAGCAGGTTAGGGGACTAGCTCTATTCACTCCCATGGACTGGACGACACACAGTCCTCGGAGCTGTAGTCCTTACAAGAACTTTCCCCGCTGAATCCTCCATGAGCTGGAACAAGGTGCTGAGCAGTAACTAGCCCCTTACCCTCCCAGTAACTAAAAGACACATAGTTCTGGGAGTATATATATATACATCCATATTTATTTCAATTTATACTTGGCGCAAACCTGTTTTTTCTTGTTTTCTAAATATACATACTTTATGTTCTCACCCTTTGTGCCGCCATCTTTCCGACACCATGTTTATTCAGCTCCCGGAAGCCTCAACAACTATGCATTTTTGCTCCTGCGCAAGAGCACTAAATAGGCTGCCAGAATGATCATACGGGATAGCTATAGATAATCTTGCTCTTATGCAATAAGGTGCCATATCAGGTGACATCATTCGTGCTTCCATCAGCCATCATCAGTGGTGATTTGGGTAGTTTAAGCTCTGCTCATTGCCACTGATTGGATCTTACACAAGACAAGGCAGTAATTATCATTAAGGCTTATTATTCACACATTAGTCCAGGTATACACATTGTTGATAGAGAAGAGGTTATAGTGCCAGAAACATGAGTAGCATCTTGCTTTCATCTAACTCACGTCTGTGGTTTAATCATGGTTATCTTTGTCTTTGAACCATTAACTTACATAGTGCCAGTGCGTCATCATCTTGCTATAATTACGCGTGGTTCTGATGGTGCTATGAAAAATTCCTTGTGGTTCTGCAGCTCCTTATTGCTGTAGTGGCAGATCTTAGTTAGCATATTTCTTCACATTTACGGCCTGTGAGACTCTGCTGCTCCTGAAGGTTTATTGCTTTGTACGAATTCCGTGTGAGTGAGCTGTGCCTTTGCATTATAATAGGTCGAAATGTTACCGGATTAACTCTTTATCCTCTGGCTGTAATTTCTCCAATACACCAGATTCATTCTCTTTGTTTTTCGAATACATGTTCTCTCACTGTGTCACACTGTCATAATAGTTATTGATGTAAAGTCACCACAAAAAAAAAATGGTGATTGGAGAACGGTTGTGATTGAATATCATTAGCATTGTTTAATTATTTAGTTCTCGTCATCACAGCTTTGGGATTAATTCATCCTCATATACTCAGTCTGGTCTCAGTGTATATTAATCTGCGTGCAGCAGTGCGTAAGGTTGCACACCTCCAGGATGACTCAACCCAAGGTGAAGGTCGCAGCAGCACAGAGGGAGACTCGGCACTGGAGAAAAGGTGAGTAATTATTTTTATTCATTTTATTTTTATTCTTTCATACATGGGAGGACCTTGTCAGGATTATAGTTGATCCAGCTGTGAAAAAAGTGGATGTGGTCGATTGTATCCCTAAATGGTGTTGCGGGTGTGTTGCAGCATTTTGGGAAATGGTGGATGTCCACCATAAATGTGTCCAAGGTTAAGTCTGGCAAGAGGGATATCACAAAATTAAGTATTTAAAACTTTAAAGTAGTCTTCCAGTTTTGAGTTGGAGACCGAGTCTTGTATCCCTCTGATACTGACTTTGTTCCTCCTTGACCAGTCCTCTAGTTCAGCTAGCTTCTTTTCTAGCCATTGTATATCAGATGAGAGTTCCTCATATATATCTATCATGGTATTGTGTGAGATAGCCGCTTTATCCATTTTTGGTTTAAGCTTATCGGTCCTGTCTCCCAAATCGTTCACTGAGCAAGTGAGGTCAGCTGTTATCTGTGTTGACTTGAAGGACCCTTCTAAGCTCTTGCATTATATTTTGGAATTCAGGCTTCTAAAGCCAATAGTGATTCTGTGGTCAGTGCCTGATTTGAGACCTGCAGGTGAAAGGTTTTATTTCATAAACAAACATCCCTGCATTCTCAAACCCTATCTAGCAAGAAAAAGGTACTCATTTTCAAAATGCTTTTTTTTTTTACAAACCTGCAAACTGCAGCCATACAGACCTGTATTAAATGACTTTCTATCACATTGTAATGGAGTCTGAAAGTCATTTGCTATAATTGTGATTCATCTCAACCATTGAGATACCAATAAAAAAATCTCATAAAAATTCACCTCCCCATCCAAATAAAGTATGCGTTCTGATGTGCTTGTTAACTGTTTCAACCACTAATCACCAATTCACTGCTTGATACATTCTGTATGTATTATTTAAAACATACTGCAGTACAATCATGATCGGTGACATCCACATAAAGTGAAAAAAATAGACATTAATAAATCTTCCATAAAACGTTAAAATGAATCTTCTTTGAGACAGAGATTTGCTGCAATTTGATAACTCTTTGTTGGCTTGAAAGTGGTACCCAGGGGTTTTACTAGGTTCCAGAGAGACCTGAGGTTCCTGCCAAGGGGAAAGTTGATGACCCGTACACTAACCAAGAGATGGAGATCATGACATGTCCAGTCTTCTCTACTCATGATGAAGTTGGTGATCCTCTCCAGGATACCGATTAAAGTATTGCTGGAAGCAAGCATACTCATAGCCAGGTATTCAATGTGAGCCTGCCATACTATACACACAGCAAAGTTATGTTCTCCAGCACCATCTTCTTGACACTCACCTTGGGGGGAGGAGGGGGAGGAGGGGCACTAGCTGCCTCCCTAGATAGCCTGGAGGAGCACTATACAAACAATTTATATTTTTTATTATAGGTGCCTGCTTTAAAAAGCAGCCGTTTGATATAACATTAGGGTTTCAGAACCCCAAGCTTGCCCCTGGCAACGCCTATGGTGGTACCGTTCCAAGACTATCATTTGTTAACAATTTTCATAATGTAGATTTTTATTTTTTTAAAGTATATATGAAATCCTTAACTGTAGAGACAAAAACTATAGAGAGAATCAATTCTGCAATCAATTTTAAAGAAAATGTTTCAAGACCTGTCTCTGCTAATATCATACCATTGTAAGATAAGAGCCGGTGATATCTCCTTGCGGGAGATTTTTCTCTTAATTGTTGGCCTAGATTTCTATCCATTGTGTTTTCCGCTAACAACTAACTTGCATCATAATCATTAAGCTATTAGTAATAAGCAGCCTCAAGTAAGAAAATAAAAGCTGCCAGCCATTCACATGCTGGAAATAAATCATCGTAAGGTTCTCTGGGTATCTGCCACTAGAAAATATCACATGCAAACAACATTGCTAAAGAACATTTTATTAAAGTCAAACATTCTATTTAACTCCCAATCAGTTGAACCTTCCAATGCCCAGGGCGAGTTGGTCAACTCCACAACTCCTCCTGTTCAACTTGCACTGAAACAGTTAGCACAACAGAGACAAAATTAGTGATTTTCTAAATCTCACCATCTCTTTATCCTTCATCAAGGTAGGCAGCTCCCTATAGGTTCTCATCTTCTCGGCAATATTTTCTTTAAATGTATTTTTTAACACTGCCCCTAATGACCAAATAGCTTCTGAAGAAAATCATAAATATAGGTGTTTTTTTTTGTTTAAATTAAATTATAATGTTGAAAAAATTGACAGTGTAATGCAAGCATGTCAAACTCAAAGGCTAAGAAGGGCCAAATAAACAAGGTTTACATTTATGTGGGCCGCAAAAAAACAAAAACTCCAGTTTTCATATAAAACTTAGGTTTAATTAGAAAAGTACAGTATAAAAAAACATTGCCTTACTGACACTGGACATCCTCACGCCGCAGGGCTTCAAAGTAAACAAAAGAGCAAATTTATTTTAAGGAGATATGTATTTGCATATAACCAATGTTTCAGTCCAACTACCTTGACATATTAAGAAAAGTTTGGTAATGGCACTGATATGGTGAATGAATGCTGTTGCACAGCTGTAAAAAAACAAATTACATTATCTTGTTGATTTTAATGTCCTATGAGTGTGTTCTTCACTTTGGCTGAGATCATGAAACGTGAAGATCTCAGCCAATACAATGCTTTCCCATAGGAAAGCATTGGGAGGCTATTGTGCATGTGTGGCAAAAACCTGCATGGCCTATCAGCATCTCCATGGGTAGCATTCAGCCCCCCCCATGCAGACCCAACCTAATACACTGCCCCTCCCCCCATTCTAATACACTGCCCACAAATCAAATACATTGTCCCCAAATCCAATACACTGCCGCCCCTCACCTAATTTATTACACTGTCCCCTTCCCCCAATGTAATACAATCCTCTCCCCTCAATTTAACACATTGCCCCCTCCACCCAATCTAATACACTGTCCCTTAATCTAATACACTGCCCCTCCTTCCTCCATTATAATTGAATACACTGCCCCTCCTCCAAGCACTCTAATTTAATTCACTGCCCTCCCTCCCCAAGTTAATACACTGCCCCTCTCCCTTCCACAATGTAATACACTGCCCTCCCCCCAATTTAACACACTGCCCCTCCCACCACTCTAATACACTGCCCTCCTCCCTCCCCCAAATCCAATACACTGCCGCCCCTCCCCTAATTTATTACACTGCCCCCTTCCCCCAATGTAATACACTCCTCTCCCCTCAATTTAACACATTGCCCCTCCACCCAATCTAATACACTGTCCCTTAATCTAATACACTGCCCCTCCTTCCTCCATTCTAATTGAATACACTGCCCCTCCTCCAAGCACTCTAATTTAATACACTGCCCTCCCTCCATTGGCGGATCCAGGGGGGGACAACGGGGCAATTGCCCCCCCCCCCCCGAGATTCCCCCCCCCTCTGTCAAGAACGTAGGGCTGGTATTGCCCAAGTGCCAGCTCCTGCAAATTGTCCTGGAGTAGTCAGATATCTCTCCCCGGTCCGAGTACTCAGCAAGCCGCATGGAGGGAGGAGGAGAGAGAGACCTGGAGCTCAGCCAGCTCTCCTGGTCCTTCAAGATTTGGGAGCTGCTGCCGGGTTAGCCACGCGTCGCCTAGCCTTATGAACTTCTAGTCCTGGAGCGCTGGGTTAGAGTTCACTCTCCCCCACTCAATGAACTCCCCCACCGTGATCTCAATGCCTGTGGGAAATGTCCCCTCCTAAATAATGGGGGGGGTTGCAAGGAAGGAGGTATTATAGAATATTATTTTACAATAAAACATTTTTTAGTTATTAAAAGCTCTCCTTTCCCCTGCCAGCATTAGCCACACACTGCTCCTATATAGTGGGTAGGTGTAATGGGGGGGAAGGAGGCTTTTTAATAATGCATTTTTTGTTTATTTAATAAAATAAATATTCTGCCCCACAAACACTGTCCCCATACACATACTGCCCCCCATACACACACTGCCCCACAAACACTGTTCCCATACACACACTGCCCCCCATACACACACTGCCCCACAAACACTGTCCCCATACACACACTGCCCCACAAACACTGTCCCCATGTTACCACACACTGCCCCCCACACACACACTGCCCCACAAAGACTAGTCCACACACCGTCCCACCAAACACCGTCCCCACACACACCGTCCCCACCCCAACAAATCCCAACCCCATAATAATGACTGTCTGCACAAACATCTGTCCCATACACATCTGCCCCACAAACATCCCTCATACACACACTGCCCCCCATACCACACTGCCCCACAAACACTGTCCCACACACTGCCCCCCAAACACTGTCCCCCATACACACACTGCCCCAAAAACACATACAGTGCCCCCATACATACACTGCCCCCTAACACACACACTACAACCCTGACCTACACTGCCGCACTCACACACTTTTACCCTTAACACACACCACTGCTCCTATACCCTATATCCCAGCAGACCCCAGGTAAGTTGTCAAACTGTTCTTAAACGGTATGACTACTTACTCTGGGGTGGAATCCTGGCACTACTGACACCATAACTACTACACTGAGCTGTAGTGGTTATTGTGCCTGGATTATTTATTTAAATAATCTACAAGTGCCCCTCCCGAGATCAGGCTCTGGATCCGCCACTGCCTCCCTCCCCAAGTTAATACACTGCCCCTCTCCCTTCCACAATGTAATACACTGCCCTCCCCACAATTTAACACACTGCCCCCTCCCACCACTCTAATACACTGCCCTCCTCCCTCCCCCAAATTAATACACTGCCCACCCCCAATTTAATACACTGCCCCCCTCCCACCACTCTAATACTCTGCCCCACCTCCCTCCTCCAAATTAATACACTGCTCATTCCCACCACTCTAATACTCTGCCTCCCCCTCCCACTCTAATACACTGACCCACTCCCTCCCCCAATTGAATACACTGCTCCCTTCCCTCACTCAAATTAATACACTGCCCCCTCCTTCCCAATTTAATACACTGCAGCCTTCCACCCTCCCTCAAATTATTACAATGCTCTCCTCCCCAATTTTTTTTCTTTTTTTTTTCCATTTGAGATTTTATTGATATTTCAAAATATAGGTGGGATGTGCAGAAAAGAAAGAGGGGTGTACAGGGAGGGGGAGGGTGATACATACCAGCAAGTATTTTTACACACAGTGAACAGAATCACATGTGGCATTGTGCCCATTCATTAAAGGACTACTCTAGGCACCCAGACCACTTCAGCTTAATGAAGTGGCCTGGGTGCCTGGTCCAGCTAGGGTTAACCCATGTTTTTATAAACATAGCAGTTTCAGAGAAACTGCTATGTTTTATAAATGGGTTAATCCAGCCCTCAATTCCTCTAGTGGCTGTCTCATTGACAGCCGCTAGAGGCATTTGCGTGATTCTCACTGTGAAAATCACAGTGAGAACACGCAAGCGTCCATAGGAAAGCATTGATAATAGGAAAGCATTGTAAATCTATTGTGGGACGCAAGTTTGACATACTTGGTCTAATGTCTGATATTATTCTATAAAGCCCATTAAAAACACAGTGAAAGGCTTCCACATTCAAGCTAGTGTGAGACAAGAAGGCAGAGGCCAGGAGGAAGTGCGCCATCCGGAGCATTTTGCGATTAAACTATTTGTCTTGACTTAAACTTACCTCTTAAGGTAAGACGGAACTCAGGACCTCCAAGCAACACATGACCTTCATTGAGGTAAAGTCATTATGGTGCATGGAGTTTTTTTTTTTGTTTTTTTTAAAGAACCTTAACTAGAAGTATTATTAAATACTAAAAACTACCTTGACACTGTACGTAGGGAATTGGGACCAGGGGGTACTAGGGAGACTGGGCATCATCAGATTTTGTCCTTCACAGGAAGGAAAGTGTCACAGAACTATTTGCATAGGTCAGTAGACTTTCTGATTTATTAGCTGTATTTTCCTGTCCCACAAACCCATAGGAAAGGAGTGGAGTAGGACATTCTGGGGGTTATTAAATCCTCGCCTCCCACACCAGTAATCAGAGAAGAAAATGCAGATGGTCCTATTGTATCAGTTGTTACTAATAAAGACCGCAAAAAATATGAAATAATTTAAAAAGCTTATCCAAAAATATTAGAGGCCGGTATTATTACTGATTACTGATTTTATTTATTGATTTCAAATTCGTATTAGCAGAACTAGTAACAATAAGTTTTGTATTTGTTATTAGTATTAAAATTAGTCTGACTATTATTTTACTTACTAGCCACTGTAAGCATATTCACCCAGTGGATCATTTATTTGGTTTACTTGGGTAATAGTTTATTAAAGTGACCTTTTTCGTTAATATCTGTTTGCAAATTAATTTTCTTTTTCTTTTCAATAAATATATTAGAAAAACATAGTGAAAAAAATAAAAAATTGCTCCAAAATATTTTACAGCTGTGTATTCAGAACTTAATTTACAATTTGTACTAACTAATGACTAAACAGACAGACTCTAAAAACAAATGACATAATATTTTTATTTAGCATCAGTACCTATTTCTTAATCTAATAGAGAGAAAGCTCTTAGCAAACATCACAACTGAGCAAATATATTTTTAAAATATAAGTATGCTGTAAAATTGACACAATAGACACAGCAATTTTCTCTTTTAACAATCTATGTCTAGCCTTTGTCTAGCCTTTTGCCACTAAGTTAACCCCTTAGTGACCAGTCCGTTTTTACATTTTCTTACCGTTAAGGATCAGGGCTGTTTTTACATTTCTGCGGTGTTTGTGTTTAGCTGTAATTTTCCTCTTACTCATTTACTGTACCCACACATTTAATACCGTTTTTCTCGCCATTAAATGGTCTTTCTAAAGATACAGTTATTTTCATCATATAATTTACTATAGCCAAATTATAAAATATGATTAAAATTCTTTCAAAAACACACCTTTTCTAAATTTCACCCCCAAAATCTGTTACGCAAAAAAAACACATCTGTGCTAAATAGTTTCTAAATTTTGTCCTGAGTTTAGAAATACCCAATTTTAACATGTTCCTACTTTTTTTCTTTTTTTTTTTTTTTGCAAGATTTAGGGCTATAAGTACAAATAGGACATTGCTGTTTCAAAATATATAGTTTTTAAATGTATCAATAGTGACATTGTAACGCTGTTATCTGTCATACATCTCTGAGTCACACCTCACATGTACCTATTTTTTAAAATAGACAACCCAGGGTATTCAGTATGGGGTATGTCCAGTCTTTTTTAGTAGCCACTTAGTCACAAACACTGGCCAAAGTTAGCATTTATATTTGTTTGTGTGTTAAAAATGCAAAAAACAATTATGAACTCTAACTTTGTCCAGTGTTTGTGACTAAGTGGCTACTAAAAAAGACTGAACATACCTAATTTGCAATACCTTGGGTTGTCTTCTTTTGCAAATTATATGCCATCATGGGGGTAATTCTCATTCTTGGGCTACCACAGAAAACACACTTCAATGTATCTTTTCTGAAGTTACTGTTACATCTGCAATGCACTGAGACAGTGGACATTAAAAGCAAGTTGCCACCATGGTCTGATTTGTACACATGGCACGTATCATATTGGAATTGTCATCGTCTGGCAAACGGATCAAAAATATTTAAATGACCGTCATCTATTGACAGGGTTCTTAGCCCAATCTACATACATTGAGTGAAGGAACTGCTAAGATACCGATAATCAGACCACCTTTAGTTGCGCTTGTAACATCATTGATTAGTTTTTAACAAAATAAGGACAATGAAAATTGCACTTGTTACTTTGAGTGACAGAAAATCGCTGGCGACAGCATGGCTTTGTCACCTCAAAGAGCCTAATCATGACACTGTTTTCTTAAATGATCACTCCATTGCCCAATACAGATTTAAGTATAATAATCTCGATAAAGTAGGTGTCGAAGACACTCAACTACAAATGAAGAATGGTAAACATTATAATGTAACCCCTTTCGCATCTACTTTAAATGGGAACTGTCTCTTTACTGGAGATCATACGATTGAATAAAGCATTGGAAAACACCTGTAAATTGTGTTAACCTTTTGCATGTGATTCCTTTGATTTTTTATCTATATATCTTAAATATTAATGCGATAATTCACAATACAGTTCAGTCATGGTCTAACCAAGGCACATAATGGAGAATATTATCAAAGTATTCTTAAAATTGACTGTTAAATTCCATCATTTTGATCGTATTTATAAAAATAATCTAATCTGCCAAATTTATACTGGCGATAAAAATTGGTGGAAAAAAATCATAAATCCATTGTATCGGCACAAAAAGGGGACCTATTCAAAAATGACAGGAGCAGCTCAAAAAATAACATAGAATGTGATGGCAGATAAGAACCATTCGGCCCATCTAGTCTGCCCAATTTTCTGAATACTTTCATTAGTCCCTGGCCTTATCTTATAGTTAGGATAGCCTTATGCCTATCCCACGCATGCTTAAACTCCTTTACTGTGTTACCCTCTACCACTTCAGCTGGAAGGCTATTCCATGCATCCACTACCCTCTCGGTAAAGTAATACTTCCTGATGTTATTTTTAAACCTTTGCCCCTCTAATTTAAGACTATGTCCTCTTGTTATGGTAGTTTTTCTTATTTTAAATATAGTCTCCTCCTTTACTGTGTTGATTCCCTTTATGTATTTAAATGTTTCTATCATATCCCCCCTGTGTCGTCTTTCCTCCAAGCAATACATGTTAAGCTCTTTTAACCTTTCCTGGTAAGTTTTATCCTGCAATCCATCAACCGGTTTAGTAGCCCTTCTCTGAACTCTCTCTAAAGTATCAATATCCTTCTGAAGATACGGTCTCCAGTACTGTGTACAATACTCCAAGTGAGGTCTCATCAGTGTTCTGTACAATGGCATGAGCACTTCCCTCTTTCTACTGCTAATACCTCTCCCTATACAACCAAGCATTCTGCTAGCATTTCCTGCTGCTCTATTACACTGTCTGCCTACCTTTGAATCATCTGAAATAATCACCCCTAAATCCCTTTCCTCAGATGTTAAGGTTAGGACTCTATCCAATATTCTGTACTCTGCCCTTGGGTTTTTACGTCCAAGATGCATTATCTTGCACTTATCCACATTAAATGTCAGTTGCCACAACTCTGATTATTTTTCTAGTTTAACTAAGCAATTTGCCTTATCCCTCCTGGAACATCAACCCTGTTACATATTGTAGTATCATCAGCAAAAAGACATACCTTACCATCAAGACCTTCTGCAATATCACTAATAAAAATATTAAAGAGAATGGATCCAAGTACAGATCCCTGAGGTACCCCACTGGTGACAAGCCCAAGCTTCAAATATACTCCATTGACTACAACCCTCTGTTGCCTGTCACTCAGCCACTGCCTTACCCATTCAACAATATTGGAATCCAAACTTAAAGATTGCAGTTTATTGATAAGCCTTCTATGTGCAACAGTGTCAAAAGCCTTACTGAAATCTAGGTAAGCAATGTATACTGCACCACCCTGATCTATAATTTTAGTTACCCAATCAAAAAAATCAATAAGATTAGTTTGGCATGATCTCCCTGAAGTAAACCCATGTTGTCTCTGATCTTGAAATCCATGTGTTTTAGATGTTCAACAATCCTATCCTTTAACATGGTTTCCATCACTTTCCCCACTACTGAAGTAAGGCTTACTGGCCTATAGTTGCCCGACTCCTCCCTATTACCTTTCTTGTGAATGGGCACAACATTCGCTAACTTCCAATCTTCTGGGACTACTCCTGTTAACAATGATTGGTTAAATAAATCTGTTAATGGTTTTGCTAGTACACCACTAAGCTCTTTTAATAGCTTTGGGTGTATTCCATCAGGTCCCATTGATTTATTTGTCTTTACTTTTGACAGTTGAAATAGAACCTCTTCCTCTGTAAACTCACGTGTAATAAATGACTCATTTATCCCTTTTTCCTAACTGAGGTCCCTTTCCTTCATTTTCATCTGTAAATACAGAACAAAAATATTAATTGAGGCAGTCAGCTAGACCTTTATCCTCTTCTACATACCTTACTTCTTTTGTTTTTAATCTAACTAATCCTTGTTTTACTTTTCTTTTCTCATTTATGTTTCTAAAAATGTTTTGTTCCCTTTTTTACTGACTGCTTTTTTCTCTTCTGTGTGTAATTTGGAAGCTCTTATAACTTGCTTAGCTTCTTTCTGCCTAATCTTATAGACAATTCTGTTTTCCTCACTTTGTTTTTTTTTTATAATTACTAAATGCTAACTTTTAGTTTTTTACTATTTTGGCCACATCTGCGGAGTACCACAGTGGTTTCTTGAATTTTTTGCTTTTACTGACAAGCCTAATGCAATTTTCTGTTGCCTTCAGCAGTGCAACTTTTAAATAATCCCATTTCTCTTGGACTCCATTTAAATTGCTCCAGTCTGATAATGACTCCTTTACATTAAAAGTGATCATGTTATAAATTGTGCAACAAAGTAGACAAAAAACAAACTGAAATATGTTGGTGACACATTAATAAATCCCCCTCATTGTATTCGACGTGCAAAATAAACATTGGGAGATTCAGGATTATTCACTAAAGTTAGAATTCAAGTTGAATTTCAAATTCTCACTTTATTGAATAACCATGATAATATAAATAAAGGTTGATGGTTTCCACTATCCCTTAACAATATATTTTATCACATCTGTTATTTCTTATAGTCCTACCTGCCAACATTGGTGGGAGACAGTGGAGTTGGGTCATGTCAGTCTCACATAGAGGCATGTAAGTGAAATGCATGTGTGTTGGGTTCACAGGTTGCTCTCAATCTCATCTAAGAATAGCTCCCCATGTTCAGAGAGCCCTGGAAAGATCTCTTCACAGATAGAAATATTTGTGATAAAACAATTGAGGGACGATCACGAGTCCTAAATTGGAACTGTCCAAACAAATTCAGGACTATTAGTATGTGTATGACACATGGGTGATCCACTCTCCAAGTGCCAAAAATCCATCTCTTAGATCAGGCTTCCCCAAACTCCGGCCCTCCAGATGTTGCTGAACTACAACTCCCATGATTCTCAGCCAACTATTTTTTTCATAGAATCATGGGAGTTGTAGTTCAGCAACATCTGGAGGGCCGGGGTTTGGGGAAGCCTGATCTAAGAGATGGATTTTTGGCACTTGGAGAGTGGATCACCCATGTGTCATACACATACTAATAGTCCTGAATTTGTTTGGACAGTTCCAATTTTAGGTTTTATTCACCAAACGGTGAATTGTGATCAAGTAACAATGTACTGCAAAGTCCAAATTTGTTCTAGACTGAAAAAGTTTGGTTAAAATAAGCAAATAGTACCATCTGGTGTCTTTAAAAAAAAAAAAAAAAAATCGTTCTCATATGCAAATCCTGTAAAAAATAAATAAAAATAATAATAATGTATAGGATTTACATATTTATTAAACGCTGAATTCCAGTAGGATTCACTCTAAAACCAGTCGCTTGGAAATTCACAAAATAAATTAATTTGGTTTGCAAAAAATATATATATATTATTCATTTAATAAATAATATAAAATATATACTGCTTTGATATATAGTTTGATAAGTTTATATGTATACTTTTTTTTATAAATTGGGATATATCGATCCCTCCATTAAAATAAAGGTTTTGCTTTAATATTTTTGGTTAAGATTTTGAAATGATTTAATATGTTGAAAAATATATTTTTTTATTTATTGATATGTTTTTTTGTACATGATATATTTTTTATTTTTCAATATTTTGAAAAAATATATAATTTTAAAAGTTTATTCAAAATTAGTACATCATTTGTAAAGCTTATCCAACAAAATTTTATCTATGCCGAAGTTAAAAATTATAATGGTGTTATAATGATGAGAGCTTTTACTGGCCTCTATCTACCTGCAAACCTTAACCAAAAGAATTGTGTAAATTTGGTTGAACAAAATTTCTAGTAGCAAATTGTGGCCAATTCTCTTGAATGTGAGTGTTTTGCTGCATATTTCCATAATTTGTTTCCTGGTTTCAGCTATCCAGTTGCATTCAGACAAGTTGATATCTGGTCTACATTCAGGATGATTAGGAGGCTGTATTGCAACATCCAGTTATTGATAATTTGTGAGAAAATTGTTTGGATTTTGCAGTCTGTATCGATGGATGGTACAGTTTTATTTTTGATAACCCAGACAGGTGCATTCAGAGACCCTAGTGCTTAACCCTATTCATTTTGTAATAGGATTTAAGAATACATCGGTAGATTTACATATTTATTGGGGAATCGTTGTATATGATTTATACTATGATTTTATATGATTTCTTTTTATATACAATGTATTTTTTTAAGAGCACAATGTGTATCTGTAGACATCTAAGATATAAATCCTGTCTGGACTGAACAGTGTCAAGAAACTTGGAAAAGATATTAAAACTACAAGTCCCCCAACTGTCCTGAATCCAGCTACACAACAGCAATTTGTGGCTGCTGTCCCACCGTTCCAGGTTTAATTTTTCAAAGAAAGCATTATGCAAGTTCATCATTAGAGCCTCAAAGCTAAGGAAAGCTATGGCGCATGCATAGCTCTCTGCCCATGCTCACTCCTTCATGGGACAGGTCAGCCTGGCATATATTCACACTATACCGTTTTTTTGGGGGCGGATCTGCCCCTTTCCGAATAAGTCCAACCATTTGAGTGGTGCCAGTGATGCAGGTTGTGTCACTTCCCCACCCCCTGTTTACATCCATCCCTATGTTGGGAGAAGTATTATATAAACAATAAACATACTATTAGTGGAGTACAGAGATTGCTGTGCATGCGCCATAGCTTTCCAATACTTCCCAAAGCATTGGATTGGCACAGATACCATCATTATTGATTAGTTCTCTGGGGCGGAAAAGGGGGGCCTTAATCTACCCAAGAAAGGAACACGCCAATGTTAGAAATATATAAATCTAATTTTAACGTTGGCGTGTTCCTTTACATTGTATTGGAGTTTCCCTTTAAAGTCCAGTGGTGCCAATGCCACCTTTTTTCCCCAATTTGCTTTAGCGTTGTTTTGTATGTGAGTAATTTCTATGTCGCTGAGTTTGTCCAGGTAATGGTTAAACAGAGGAGTTTCTCTTTGAAACAGCGCTTTGCAAGGAGTTGTGAAGCACTCTCGGCTGTCATTGTTTTGAGTAGTATGAGATTAATATTAGCTTTGAGAAACAGGTAATTATTTTCCTGTGTTTCGTTATTTGCACCTATAATTAGTACTTTAGCTGCTGGGAGCCATGAAACACAAGCAATTATGCTTTGTTAAAATGCTGATTGATACCAAGGTGGATCTGAAAAGAAATAATTTGTTTTACTTGCACTGCTGCCGCTGCAAGCCCCCTCTGTCCATTGAAAGGTTAACACAGAAATCAGATTGCTGATTATGATACTTTGATCACAGGTAATTATACATTCCGTCTAATACCATAAAGTAATTTTGCCTGATTGCAAGCTACTGTATAGGAAATGAAAATCCATAAATTGTTCCCACAGGCTAGTTTAGTGTCAGATTTCACAATTCCCCATTGGGGCACATTTTAAGGATATGCGCTTGTAAAAGCAAGGGCTGATCTATTCAAACAGCCACAAGGCATTTCATGTAAACGGATGCTAAAAACACATCTTGATGTGGTCACAAATCTTCTTGTAAAATACATTGCCAGTTTATTCGCTAACCCAGGAATTTTGAAGACCAATGTAGGGTAATAACTGCTTGATCCAAGGATAAATCTGACTGCCATTCTGGGGTCAAGAAGGAATTTTTTTCCTAGTTTGTTGCAAAATTGGAAGTGCTTCAAACTGGGGTTTTTTTGCCTTCTTTTGGATCAACAGCAAAAAACAAATGTAAGGAAGGCTGAACTTGATGGACGCAAGTCTCTTTTCAGCTATGTAACTATGTAACCTAAAAAGGGGATTGCGGATTCCAAGTCACAGTATCTGAGCTATTTTGGCCTACAGTATGCCAATTCATTGTCAATTCTCAAAGGTGAAAAGAGTAACTGGTTTATATAAAACAAATAGAAAAAGTACAGAGATGGCGCTTCAGGATATCCAATAGTCAGGGTGCTGCTTAACCAAAGTATATTGCCACTACATATACTCAAAAAGAACAAAATGACACAAAAGAAAGGTAAAAGCGCACACCTAAAGGGAGAGGAGTATATTACCTGAGAATATAATTGCAGGTAGTTATAAATAGGTAGTTCCCTCCCTCAATGGGTGAAAGTGGTATTCAAGGGTACGTGATGTACATTTCCTATGTGGAAAATACATAATAATACATAGTGAAATCTGTATGGCACACAAATAGAAATGGAAATGTATGGGCTGAAACCACTCACACTTTTTTGAGCCACTTAGAAGTGGGCTCAGAACTTATCTCGCCTTTATGTCACTTCACAAGGACAATACGAGACTCTTTTTCCTTTCCAAATGGATCCACTATGTAGTGAGGGTCCTTCGGTGAAAATTGGAGTCAGGAGTCAGGAGTAGAAAAATGTACAAAACAAAAGTTTTATTTATACATAAAATAAATAAAAAGATGCACAACGCGTTTCAACCATTTTCGTCTGGTCTTCCTCAGGTGCTGTTCAGTATAACACTGCAGCCGGTATTGTTTTTATATGTATCAAAGGTGATTAACATAAATAGATAATTTCAAACATCTGTAACAAAAAAGCAACACCTATATCCTTATATGGTCCTAGCCGGATGTGTGTTGCCACCTCCAATATGGCCACACATCCGGTCCGGACATTTCCTATATAGGGACATTCATATAGCCACAAATCCATATAAAAGTAACATAATAGAGAATAACTTTAAATTCTTTCACTATTTCCCAAGTCAGACCTTACGGGATAATCTGCCCGCAAAGTCTCTCGGTAAGTGAGAGGGCAAAAAGTGCGTTCAGTCCGTTCAGTATGTCACTTCCTGTGACGTATATATCCAGTCCGTCGCATCGCTTCATGTGATATGCATGTCCCATTGCCGCTTGCGTCACTTCCGGTTTCGCCGTGTATATTTCCCATAGTTCATTGGAGATTCTAATAAGTCCCTCATAGTGCCGTAGAGGCCATTTTGCAAATGGTCAAAAAGTCATTTAAGAGGGCAAAAGGACAAAGAAAATATACATATATATTAGAGATTGAAATAAGCACATATTATATACTTAAAGTGCACTGAGAGAAAAGGATACAATAAAATAAACGAAGAGAGAGGAAATATAATAATAATGTCCATTCTCTATTCAGTATAAGCCCAGCGCTACAAATAAATAAATAAAAACCTAACAACATTAAAAATACACTAATTTATCACATGGATAAAAACAATGATAAGGAACATAGTAAATATGATAAAAAACAAGTAGTCGGTCAAGAAATTATGCAATAATAAGAGATTACATACTATAAAATTTTTTACTATAAAATTTTATTAATTTCAAAATCTATATTGAGCCCTTTTGGGATTAAGGTGCATAGTTCAAAAATCCATTTGGATTCTTTATAACTGAGCATTTTAGCAACATCACCCCCTCTCCAGTTTTTGGCCACTTTTTCTATTGCACAAAAATTGAGAAAACTAGGATCTGAGTTATGTTGTTGGGAAAAATGTCTAGACACACTATGATTGGGAAAGTTATTCTTGATATTCCTAAGATGTTCACTAATTCTTATTTTTAACTGACGTGATGTTTTCCCAACATAAAAGCCACAAGAACAACTTAAAAGATAAATAACATTAGTAGAGTGGCATGTAATTAAAGATTTAATGTTATACTTTTTATTGGTAATGGTAGAAAGAAATTCTTCTGTTTTTTTAGGGGTCTTCATAGTGTTACAACAAGCTTGACACGTACCACAACGGAAAAAACCCTTTTGTTCCTGTGTCCAATTGGTTAAAAAATTCCTTGGTGTTTCTGTTTTAATAAAACTAGAGGTAAGGGTTTGTTGAAGATTTTTGGCCCCTCTAAATATAAACTTCGGTCTATTACCTAGATATTGTGAAATATCCTCCTCCTGTTGGAGAATGTGCCAGTTTTTTTGGATGATACTCTTAACGGCACCAATGTTGCTAGAAAAATTAAAAATAAGAGGAATCTGGTCATCTTTTTCCCCAACAGTCGCTTTCTGTTTGTACTGCATTAAAAGCGTTCTATCCATATTTGCCACTTGGGTGATTTTGTCTTCTAATTCTTCTTTTTCATACCCTTTGTCTAGGAATTGATTTTTAAGAATATTGGCTTGAGTAGTATAGTCTTCCTCCCTAGTGCAGTTTCTGCGTATCCTTAAGAACTGGCCCTTTGGTATGTTAGTTAACCATGGGCGATGGTGACAGCTTTCCAATTCGATAAAGCTGTTTACGTCGACTTGCTTAAAAAAGGTTTTGGTCATTAAAACATTGTTTTGAATAAAAATATTTAAATCTAAAAAATCCACATGGTTCCTATTCACATTCTTAGTAAGTGTTATGCCCCAATCATTATGATTCAAGTAGGTAAAAAATTGAAGGAAGGTTTCCTCAGTCCCTTTCCACACAATAAAAATGTCATCAATGTATCTCCTGTAAAGGACCAAGTTTGCGCCGTAGTCATGTCCCTGGTAAACAAAAAACTTTTCCCAGAAAGACATAAAAAGATTCGCATAACTCGGCGCAAACTTGGTCCCCATAGCTGTACCTCTTGTCTGTAGGAAGAAATCTTCCTCAAACCAGAAGTAATTATTGCGCAGGATCATCCATATCCCCTCTAAAATAAAATTCATTTGTAGTTCTCCGTATTTACTGGATGCTTCTAAATAAAATTTAACAGCTTCACACCCTTTTTCATGTTGGATTATGGTGTATAAACTGGATACATCGCATGTGGCAAGAAGATAATCATCTTGCCACACAAAATCTTTCAAGATATCAAGTAAACTCATCGAATCCTGCAAAAAAGCAGGGGTGTTCCTAACTAAGGGTTGTAAATGATAATCAATGTATTGGGATAGCGAAGATAATACGGAATTAATCCCAGATACAATGGGGCGACCCGGGGGGTTAATAGGGTCTTTATGGACCTTGGGTAGTATATATATAACTGGGATCCTTGGGTATTCTGGATTTAAAAAAGAGAATTCTTTCTTATTGAGGATCCCGTCTTTTAAACCTTTTTCCAAAAAATTTTTTAAAAGATCACTTATTTCTGAAGTGGGATCTTTTTTTAATTTAAGATAGGTGGAAATGTCTGTTAACTGTCTATTCATTTCTTGGATATATATATCTCTGTCCAAAATAACTACCCCCCCCCTTATCTGCCGGTTTAATAATAATAGATGTATCTTTTTTAATAACATCTATTGCTTTTTTCTCTTGAGTAGATACATTTTGTGTATATTTAGATGGGGGTTTAATGTTGTGAATGTCATTCAGACATAGTTTTTCGAAAACCTTAATGGTATCCGTCTTTAAAAAAGTCGGGCAGAAATCTGATTTTTTCTTTAAGTTGGAATGAATAATTTCTAAATCTTCCAAAGTAGAAAAATTATCAGCTTTTTCAAGCACATCTATTGGATTTTGTTTATTAAAAAAAATTTTTATACAAAGTTTTCTCGTAAAACGGTTCAAATCAATAAATGTCTCAAATTTATTAACTGGGCAACTTGGAGCAAATTTAAAACTTTTGGATAACACTTTAAGCTTAGTCGGTGAAAGAATTTTTCTGGATAAATTGAAGATTTTTACTTCCTTTCTTGTATTCTCCTTTTCATCGGTATGAATTCTCCCTCCTCTCTTTCCTCTTCTGATTTTCTTGTTCTTTTTCTGGGAGTTATTTTTGTTGGGATATGTCCTCTTTTTCCTTGTTCTAAAAAAATATCCTCTGTTGGTTCTAACCTTAATGCTTCAAAACGATTGTGCATAGGTATTTGGGTAACATTATTTTTAAAATTGTTTTTAAAAGGACTTCTTTTGTATCTAGGGGAGGCTATCTCTCTGTTCCTTGTAAATGCTTGTTTCGATAGGAAATTGCTTTGAGCTCTATATTCTTTTTGCTGGAATCGGGGATTTTGGTAAGGGCTATATTTCTTAATACGTCTTTCTTGAAAATCGAAACCTCTAGGTCTAAAAGACTCTTCTTGTCTTTTCTGAGTGTTGAACCTTCCAGACCTGGAATAATTATACTTCCTCACATCTTGGTTTATGTATGGAGTATTTTTCTCTCTGTATATCCCATTTCTGGATTGTGGTTTTATAGGCGTATATGTCTGTCTCTGCTGGTATTTGGTTTTCTTTTTATTAGGTGCTACCCTAACTCTATTGTTAGCATAATCCTCTAAATCTCTATTGAATTTTTTCTTTTTATTAGAGATTAGAGTTCTCTCGATTTTTTCTATTTTTAAACCAATTTTTTCTGATAGGCTCTCGAAGTCCTTGGTTCCTACAAACGGTTCTAGTTTAATTCTAATGTCCTTAATTGTTTGATCAAACTCTTCTAGATTCTCTTTCCGTTCTGAAATAATAATATTGATCATTGTAACGGAAAAAGACTCCAAGGCCGAAGTCCATATATTAATAAATCTCTCCTTTTCTCTATTAAAGGTAGGGAATTTAGTAAATCTTAGTCCCCTTGGAGTGATTTTTTTCTCAAGATACTTTTCTAGAGTGAAAATCTCCCACTTAATCTTAAGTTCCCGTATAAGTAATTTTTCCAGTTGGGACATACATTCGTCTAAATTGTCGCTTAAGATAACATTGGGTTCTGTTTTCTGATCTTCACTCTCGAATTTATCTAGTGCAAATTTGCACCAATTATGTCTCTGTTCAAAAATAGACATTCTCCTTAGCAGCCTCTATTGTACAGTGACAATAACAAAGTAACACCTTAGACACACCTGGATAATTCCTAAATCCTGAACTGTTAGGTGTGCCTTCAGGAGAGGGTTGAACTGTTAGGTGTGCCTTCAGGAGAGGGTTGAACTGTTAGGTGTGCCTTCAGGAGAGGGTTGAGGAGCACTGTTCTATACATTCCATATAAAACAATAAGGAGTGAACTAATACCTCCCAACATCCCCCAACCCAATAGAACAGTCCTGATTTTGGATCCCAATCCTACTGTCCCAGGTTCTTAAACTGATGTTCGCACATTTTAAAAAGTGCATGTCATTTTATCTCCATACAAAGACAATGTACTTTTAAATGCTACTTCCACAAGAAAAGGAGAAGTTATATTTAAAAAAAAAAAAAGTTTAGTGTCTTTTTAAGGATGATTGAGTGTACAATAGTAGCCAGAGTTTAATAAAAGAATAAGGCACTGTTTCAGTTCATGAGCTGGGGAGATTGAACCTATAGATCTTCATTAGCGTGCTATGCCTCGAAAAAAAAAGCTAACAGTTCTGTTTGGCTCAATGGACTGTCTTAGCAACTTTCAAACCCTGCACTAATTCTCAGTATTATATATCATTCATTTTTAATGGCCTGACAAATAATGGCTTTAACATTTATTGCTCATACATGTAAATACTAAATTGTTTGCAAGTCTGCAAGACACATCGTTTTATTAAACAACATTTCATTCTGCTGCGCATTGTATTCAAAAATAGAACTGGGGGAATTGAAGATCACACATACATATTCATCCTGATGTGATCACTCTTATGTATCAATATGAAAAATATCTTGTTTCCAAGAAACCATAAGGAAACCACTGGCAGAATCTTCACTGATCCTTTACTTAATGAAACACTCTGAGTCAGGCAGCCAGGCAGCCTCTTACTTTGTAGCTGCTGTAGACTGCAACTCCTAGTATGGTCAGCCAATTACTATCTAAATGGGCATGCCAGCAGCACACTTTAATTCACAACAGTTCTCTGGAATGCAGGGTTGTCATTAGGGAGCATTACAGATGCTGTGACACTCTAATCCCAAATTAAGATTCTCCGAACATTGTAGAGCAACAGCTTCCATGATGCTTCGTCATTCTAAAGACATTCTAAAGGCATACAAAGCATCATGGGGGTTGTAGTTCTACAACATCTGGCTATCTACCTTTTTGGCACCCCTGTTGCAGAACTACCTCTTGGCGGATCCTGCATTAAATTCTTATCTGTGGTTACTCAGCAGCACAGTGGGGCTTATTCACTAACTGGGGGCTACAAGGAATTGATCAAGGGAATTACAGATTTGAGAACTAAATAGTCACGCATGATAAATAGCTGAGTTGGATCTTTTATTCATTTTAGCTAGCTTGGCCTAAAGCTTGCACTCTTTTTTTATCTCTACATCATAATTCCCAGTTTAGTGAATAAAGACCACTGAGATCTGTATGTGACTCGGAGAAGCCGCTGTTTGGAAAACTTTAAATTATGAGTCTAAATTACCATTCTTTTGATTGCCGTTTGCAACACTAATTAGCAGTGTTAATTGGATGTTTTGCTACAAGACAATTCCAAATTCCTCCCCTTCAAATTCCAAATTATTACTGCTTTGGCAACCTTGTTGTCTGATGAGTCCCCATTATATCGCTATACTTGTACTTTTTTAAAACCATGGGGTGAGTAATCAGCATAGGTGGGGGTGGTGATTGGTGAATGTCTTAATGGTTTTTTATCCTGCAGAGAGCTGTGATACATGGCTGTCTCAATATTATTGAACTGCTGGCTGTCATTGTTGGTTATAGCACATCATTTGTATTAGTGTTGTGGAAAAACAAAGTAGTTGTCAAGAAATGGCCTTTAGAAAAAAAAATGGAACATTACATCATCAGACGTCCTGCTGCTGATCATTATATCATCAGGTGTCCCGCTGCTACATTTTAATACAGTTTGTTTTACAGTGAAAAACAATCATACCACAAAGCTGTGTGTGTGTGTCCGTATGTCCATGTGTGTCCGTTAGTCTCATTATTTTGTGTCTTAGTGCTACGTGTTTTTTTTAAGGATCCTTCGTTCCTAACGCTATAGTATCCTAGTACCTAATTAGTAGGGCCCACCGGTTTGAAGTAAAAATGTGAAAAAACATACTTTTTTTCCAGTGCAGAGACTACCTCAGTGGTGCCAACTGTGTCTCCCAATCCAATACAACAGACAACCCACTCCACACAGAGCACAACAGGCAGGCCAAATTCACACACCTTACCATGGACGGCTCACCTCACACGCAAAACATATTACAAGCATCCCACATACACACACTTAACATCACAGACAGCACACACACATTAAACCTCATACAGTCTAAACACACATACACAAACAGCACACAAATACTGCAAGCAGCTCACACAGCCCACATACATATATGCACACACAGATAACACAGAAAGTCCACAGACAGCCACAGACATATAAATACCACAACCAGGACACACGCATACATAACACAACAGGCAGCCTACACAGAATGCCACACAGAGCCCATATATACACTTACATAATATACATAACACACACAATACAAACAGTTTACACACGTAAACATATATACAACCTTGGAAAGCAGCCCCTGCTCCCATATATAGTACAAGCTGAATTCCTCAACAGACATTAATGATGCTTTCAAAAAAAAGAGTCAACACCCTAAAAAAGGTCAAAATTTTACTTTGGCACAATGCTACCCAATGGTTCCCTTCTTGCAGCAGTGACACGGGATACACCTCTAGTGGCTGCCACTAGAGATGAGAAAATTATTCCACTTGAAATAAAAGGGTGAAACGCGTTGTGATTGAATACAAGAACCTTTTTATCTGATTTCATTTTCATTTGTGTGAAAAATCACAATCAATGTTGTTTTTACCATTCACAAAATCCTGCATCCATCTAATACAGGCCTGTCCAACCTGCGGCCCCCCAGATGTTGCTGAACTACAACTCCCATGATTCTTTCAATTAAGCAGATAGCCACGGAATCATGGGAGTTGTAGTTCAGCAACATCTGGGGGGCCGCAGGTTGGACAGCTCTGATCTAATACCTCCAAATGAACCTCTCCAAGCACTGGCACTTTCCGCCAAATCTACCTACATATATCCTTGGTGGATATCATACCACCCATGCTGATTCCACTGAGAAAATGATGCTCCCAAAAATGTAAGTAGATTTAATTTAAATGTTTTTCTAGTACCACTAGTCAAAGCAGAGAGAACTATATTGTATTCCATTTATTTCATATGCCAGCTATATCGTGAATATCCAAAAGGATGTCTACGGTTTTATCCAAGAGCAGAGATTGTTCTACTCAAAGCCTTATCTAAGAGCTGATTGGAGGCTCTTTCCTTGTGAGTGCACCCTTATCATTGCATTGTCTAGGACACTGTATAGACTGGGTAACACGACTCGTGTCTTTTTGTGTTTCTATTTTAAATGGGACATTATGGGACAACTATGGGAAAATGCCTCATCTCTACTAAAAGGTCTGATTATTAATTCGACAAGAAGGACAACTGACTGGCCTCCAAGGATACTATTTCCAGCAGGTTTTATATTAGTACCATAAGGACTTTCTCTTCAGGACTTTATTTACCATATTCTTATTTAAGCTACTTTACATTAATATATTGTGTTCATACACTTGTTTAGTCAACATTCATATTTGACAGTGTTCAGTAATGTAAACACTGCCTTTTTGTCTGAAAAGACAGTATTTAAAGTGCTAAGGTTGCAGGGGCGGGCTAAAGACACCAGAAACATTACAATAAAGGACCACTAGAGTGCCAGGAAAACATACTCGTTTTCCTGGCACTATAGTGCCCTGAGGGTGCCCCACCCTCAGGGCCCCCCTCCCGCCGGGCTCTATGGGGTGAAAGGGGTTACATTTACCTCTTTTCCCAGTGCCGGGCGGTGGACTCTCCTCCTCCTCTCCTCCTTCGCGTCGTCATCGGCTGAATGTGCATGCGTGGCACAAGCCGCGCGCGCATTCAGCCAGTCCATAGGAAAGCATTCTCAATGCTTTCCTATAGACGCTGGCGTCTTCTCACTATGAAAATCACAGTAAGAAGCGCGGAAGCGCCTCTAGCGGCTGTCAATGAGACAGCCACTAGAGGCTGGATTACCCCATATGTAAACATAGCAGTTTCTCTAAAACTGCTTTGTTTATAGAAGAAAGGGTTAATCCTAGCTGGACCTGGCACCCAGATCACTTCATTAACCCCTTAAGGACACATGACATGTGTGACATGTCATGATTCCCTTTTATTCCAGAAGTTACCTATAGTGGTCCTTTAAGCTGTAGTGGATCTGGTGACAATAGCGTCCCTTTAAGCTCTAAGTGAAGGATACATTTGTACTGCTGAACATCCATGTTTTGCAAATGTTAGGATCCAATTTAAAATGCCGCCAATTGTGTGGATAAGGAGGGGTACTTAAGAAAAAAAATACTGTTTTAACCTTTTCAATGCCAGATAGAAACTTTGTTTTACAGCCATGAAAAGTATTAACAGCCTGAAATAGGCTGGAAAAGCAAAGAAAGAAAAAACAATTTAGTTTAATGACACGGTTCTGTTAAAGCATTAATCGCTGATGAGAAATTGAAAGCATGGCCTCTTCTAAATGCAGAGCCTGGCTGCAGCACAGCATGTCAGAAAAGCTCGGCTCTTGTACGTGCAAAGCAGCCCTCGCAGTCGCGGGCTGTGAAGCCAGCTTCATCTGTAATTCAGTTTAATTGAAATTCTATGCTTGTTAAATCTACTGCCCTCCATTGATCAACATATGTCAGCTGTGCAAAATTGCACTAAATTGGGCTGGGTTAGTCCACACAAGTCAGTTTGCCCATAATGTCCAGAACCTTTTACTCAATAGAGGAGAATCAGTGTATTTTAAAACAGTAAATATGCTTTGACTTATGTACTGTGCTAAAGATAAAGTGGTTGCTATAGCTACTAGAATGTCTGTCTAATTCAAGATGCATGTGAATTCTATGTGCTTGGGGACTGATGTACGAGTCCTGCCCAGCAGTGGGTGACATTCACATGCAGTCAGAAATAAGGGGAAATCATTAGCAATGTAACTTCAGCCCTGATTATTTTAATCACTGTATTTTCTTCAGTAGGTATTAAATTATGTCGCTCTGCATGGAGGCACTGAGCATTCTCTATAGAGAGCTCTAAGAGGAGATGCTAATTGGCACAGCTTAGTGTTTTGCCGCGCATGCACAATAGTCTCCCAATGATTTCCTATGGGAAAGCATTTGATTGGCTGAGATTGTCAAGTTTGATGATCTCAGTAACGGAGGCGGAGCCAGGCGATCTCGCCACGACTGGTTGAAAGAGTGAGTAAAATCCCCTGTAATCTCCAGAGAGATGGGGGCCAGGGACCTAATACTGGGAAACTATAGTGTTACTTTAAGCTGCTACTAAACATAATTTGCTTCCAAATTTATAAAATGAAAACTAATTGTCTCTGCCCATTTATGTATCAAAAGAAATCAGTTTGAAGGGGAAGTCTAGCAGGCGTATTTACTAAAGTTAAATTCAAATTGAAGGCCAGCATAAAATGAAAGCATAGCTCAAAATTCTGCCAGTATGGCTATTTTTACCTTATATGTGAAATTTAATATAAATGTACTTTGAATTCTCATTTTAGTGAGTAACTCTGTAAGTAGCTAGTCAGTGTGGTGGTTATACTGTCAAGACTCTATGGGTGCCGTACCACTTTTATTTTTGTAAATATATATTGTCTAAGAGATTTTCGATAATGAATGAAAGGAACTGTGTGGGACTCGCAGGATAAAGAGACATAAGATTCAAAGCGTGACAAGACGCAATAGTTCTGAGTAAGAGTAGTAACTGGCACAGATATATAATAACAGAGGTAAGTCACTGACCTTGTCCAGTGCTTGTCTTTAACGTTAGAATCTGGGCATTGGTTAATACCTCAACATGGAAACAGTGGATTTATAAAAATAAAAAATAAAAAACAATGTTTAATCCTGCCCGTATTTTACTTTCGTCAACATACATTTATACAAAGTAAATGAAAACATTGGCCTTACCACACTCTTCGTCACACGGTTTGGGAGTTCACTGAACCCAACCACACTGCACTGATCCTAATACAACTATGATATCTGTTAGAAGGAACGGATATTTCACACAATTACGTTGACTAAAGACGGGAGTCTCTGGGTGTCAGCAAGACTTATTTTTGGCAAACCACTCCTAAGCAGTTTGACAAATGAACACGGAGCAGCACCAAAGATGCTTTTGCAACATAATCGCTACACTGGACGATAATGGTTATAGCGCATAGTGTCCCTTTAAATATTTAAATCCTTTCTGATGTATATCACTGCAATATTTGCATTGCAATCAGTAAGCACACCAGAAGCTGGAAAGAAAGCTCAGTTTTTAATAAAGAGATCACGGAGGAAAGATTTACTACTGTAACTGAAATGCAGGTTTGTTCCACCGTGAAAAGATTGCAAATAAAATATACGGTCTATACTTTTCATCAACTATCATCAAAGCATAATACAGGTTTGTGTTGGTAATAATTATGGTTAATAATTGAGATAGTTAATGTAATTACAGCGTTTGAATGTTATGTTAAAACTATATTATTAACCACAATATATTTCTGTCGGTGTAAAACCTTATCTGAACTGTGTGGGATTTTCTCGATTGAGCAACACTATTACAGAACGCATCATAATGCTTCCAAGAATATCACGTTTTGGGAACCAAGGCTCACCATCCGATGGAATTCTCAGGAGTGTTTATTTGAGGCAATTTGGTTTCCTCAATTATCCTATACTACTTATTCTACATTGTAAGAAGAAATGTAAAGTGATTATTAAAGAGATGCCACGATCCAAGACTGGTGATACCTGAGTTGTTTTATGAATCTAAAATCTAAACACAGCACAGTTGGAAGATTTGTGTATAGAGGAGCTCAATAAGCATGGATTTGCCCCGTGTCAAAGACACCAATAACGAGCAAAGTCTCATGATGATAAGGCAGGACTTACCTGAGTGGTAGCTTGGGACTCTGTACAGAATACAAAATACAAAATAGATCATTTAGAAGTCGAATTCCCATGGCCGGCCCATGCAGTGCAAACATCCAGGAGTCCAAAACACACAATAATCAAGACACACGTTTACAGTAGAAGCACAGAACATATCTTAGCAAAGCCCTCTGAAGGTAACTGGAGGCTTTATAGGGAAATAATCAGGAAGACAGCCTCTGACCTTGATCTCATATTGTCCTCATCACCAATTTCTTTATAGGGGCCTGTCCCTACACACAATTTGTGTCTATATTTGCTCACATCATAACCATCTGGACTGTCATTGTGTGTCAGAGAGTGATGTTTGCTGTCCACCATAACAGCATAGATGGCCGTGCATGTTGCTATGGGTAGTGGGTACATGAAGGTCCGGATTTACATCTCAGATGGAGATAGATAGAATTCGTATGCTTTGCTTCAACAGTTCTTTGTTGCTTATTCCAGGATTTGAAGTCCATCTCTTACTCGCTCCCTCCTCAAATAAAAAACAAGAATTTTCACATCAGATATAAGAATTCTAAAATATATCTGAAAAGGAAAAAAATAACATTTGAAGTCACGGTAGGCAACCTAGTGTGTAGCTACCTATTGGGCAATATAATGTATGTAGCGTGCAGGTCCCATGCTAGTGAAACACTGCACACACAGAATTCAGGCACCATAACCACTTGAACTTACTGAAATGGTCATGGTGCTTCAAGCACATATCTATTTTTAATTGATTCTTGTCACTTGGTCCAGTATATTCCTTCTCTCTGTTGGATTAGGATCTGTTAAAGGACCACTCTAGGCACCCAGACCACTTCAACTTAATGAAGTGGTCTGGGTGCCAGGTCCAGGTAGGGTTAACCCTTTTTTTTTATAAACATAGCAGTTTCAGAGAAACTGCTATGTTTATAATAGGGTTAATCCAGCCTCCAAATCCTCTAGTGGCTGTCTCATTGACAGCCGCTAGAGGTGCTTGCGTGATTCTCACTGTGAAAATCACAAGCGTGCGCATTCAGCCGAAAGAGAGGAGAGGAGGAGGATCGGAGGCGGAGAGTTCCCCGCCCGGCGCTGGAAAAAGGTACGTTTTAACCCTTTCCTCTCCCCAGAGCCGGGCGGGAGGGGGACCCTGTGGATGGGGGCACAAGTTTGTTTTCCTGGCATATTTCCTTTAAGGCATATTGACTGTAATACCAATATCTGATTTTAATTTATTTATTTTTTTGTTTATTTTGTGCTTTATTTAATTGGATTTGTTTTTAGTCAAGGATGTAAAATTGAGAAAAGGAGGAAGGAAGATTTTATCATCTTAAAAAAAAAAAATCTTCTACTCCTTGATTTATTTAAAGCAATTTAATTATAACAATTTACCATACAGTCGTAGATAGCAAAACAAGTTGCGGAGGTACATGGTCCCAGGATTGACTTGTTTTCTCTTGTGTCATTTCAGTACAGTAGTAATCCCATTTGTACTGATCACCCCACCCCCAAACATCACTGTGGTCAATATAAAAAATATGGTTTATATAGCTGCTCTGGCACTGTGAAACCCAATCTATAAGACACAAAGTTCCTCATTCCCCACAACTGATGAATTACCATTCCCTACGCTTATGTCACAGCCAGCGTGGCCCATGGTTCCTGATGATATAGCTGAAAAATGGTACAGTTTTCTCCCATATGGCATCACTCTCCTTATGGACTTTGTTGTACCTTGGGTACTGCAGTTCACATAAAAATATGACATCATGGATACCAGGCCCCCAAAGTGTTTAATAATGCATGGACAACCAAGAAGTAGGAAACAAAGATCTATGCTACCTGTAGCCATGCTCCCACTATCCTGCAAGAAAAAAAAAAGATGACTGGATTATTTTTTACTCCATTATAATTAGCAATTAGCCCAAGGTGGCCTTTTTATGATAATGCACCTGAAAGTATGGGTGACGTAAAGTGGAACAATACTCCCCACACCCATAAGTATCATCCAAGGGGAAGGTCAGATTTTATGTACTTACCCCAAATTAAACATCCCAGCATGCTCTCCTGCTGTTTGATACATGCAGTAACAATGTCATGGTAGGAGGATGTCCTCTACATGCAGACCAGGGGATGGTGATTTGCTCACTAGACCTCTGAGGCCCTTTGGAGGCTGAGAAACTGGCACATTGAAGGCCAGGGATTTCCTCTCCTTACCAAATAGGACATCTGCTGCTGAATTCATGAAGCTTGAGATAAATGGCTTATCTGGAAGCTATAGCGACACAGAATTAATGTAGTAACATGATTTTCATTGCAGTCATGAAACAGCCTCTCTCTTTAGCTAAATCTC
>OW240919.1:17672541-17718195 GCA_933207985.1 Pelobates cultripes | reverse complement strand
GGATTGGCTAAGATCATCAAGTTTGATTATCTCAGCCACAGAGATGAGGCGGCAGTGGGAGAAAAGTTAAGTAAAACCACCTTTACTCTCCAAGAAAAGACGAGCCAGTGACCTAATGCTGCATTTTAGCACTATAGTGTTAGTTACATGTTTGTAATAGTGTAACAACTAATGTTCATGTACTTTATTACTGTGTCTCACAAAGTAATACTATAAATGGAGAAGATGTGGACAAATCGTGACCTACTTTAGTCACTGTCACATTCCATAATCTGATAGATACAGGGGATGACTGACAAGGAAAATCACCCACCTAAAGAGTTTTTCACCAGAGAAACTCATTGATGTTATTGATGAGATTCTCTGTTATCGATGTACATTTCACCCCGACTATTATTCTGTATGTGTACCTGTAAGGTTGTGAGATAAGGAGAATCATATAATCTAGATGAAGCAGGTTAAGAAAATAAGTATCAATTACATTTCTCATATTTGATGGAGTTATGTGGCCGTAGTGATGTGAACCCATATGTCATTTCAAGGAGATCGATTAGTCTATCTAATCCTTAGTGTGCACTGGTCACTGTGATGGTAATAATTACAAAATGGAAGGAACAGCGCTAGAAAAAAAAAACTAGACAGATGGTATAATAAGGACAGAAAACCTAAAATACGGTTCCCTCAATACCCTACCGATAAAAGTAATACACAAGATAGGAAGTTAAAGGTTGCGCCAGAAAAAAAGAACGTATAAAGACACTGAGATAAATATATATACGCAAGTCGTATAAAATGACTAAGATAGATGTAAAATAACAATGGTCACAGGATAAAAAACAAGAGCAACAACACAAAGAAGTCCTAATAAAATCTTGGCAAGGAGATAATCGACCGTATTTAAGGAAATGTTATTTTACTTTTTATACAGTGAGCACTATCTGTTGTTTCTTTTTAACCCTTTAATGGTCGACACCTCTTCACGTATCCTTTAAATGGGGATTGTACCGGTGTATGCCATTCATATTAGAGCTGGCTTTAGCTCTATTACACGTGAGTAGGACTACATTAGACCCTATATTCTAAATACAAAATCTTGTAGAGGACTTATTACACTATTATTTTCTCTTTTGTTCCCACATATGGATTCCAAGAACTATTTATAACCTGGCTCCTACAAAGGCGATTTCCCTAAAGACTGTCATTTATCTCCTTGCCAAGGACTTTTTTGTGTTGTCGCTCATGTTTTTTAACCTGTGACTATTGTTATTTTACATCTACCTTGGTCATTTTATTGGACTTGCGTATATATATTTATCTCAGTGTCATTATACATTCTTTTTTCTGGCGCAACCTTTATCTTCCTATCTTGTGAATTACTGTGGTGGTAATGAAGATGAGCACATAACTGGTTTGAAATTTAGTATATTATACATTGTCGGCTTTATATGTCTGATGAGTCTACAAATTCTCATCAGGATCAGGGTAACAACTAACAGTTATGAGCTTCTTCCTCAGGTGTCTACTAGGGTTCTACTCATCGAAGAATCTGGATATTCTCCAGGCTGGACGTGAGCATTCCATCTTACTGTTGTGGTTATACCTGCAAATAAGACATTCAGGACACCGCAAACTCCCAGAATATATCAATCCTAAACTGAAATTTTAAGGTCTAGATTCCCATAGTTAGCATATACCACAAACTTCCGTCTAGGTTAGCACTGAGACATGGATCCTGTTCCACTTATAATAATACTCAGACCCTGGCAGAGTAACTATTTAAGGGACCTTCTGGATTGAGCAAAATGTAGAAGCCAAGGCAGAGAAAACCCACAGAAGCATCTTCTTCAATTTGTACTATAAGTATGCAGTCATAAAATTCTGCAAAACTTGAACAGGTTAATTTTATAATAATGGCATATTCTTCCCTGATTCTTTTGCAGATTTTGATAAATTTAATGATATTGAAGCACATCATCTTTTTTTTTTCTTGGCAGTTGTGAAGGGATAATTTGCTAAAAAATATTTCCTTTTATTGCTGGTAATTTGCCCTGAGTGGTTGAACATCCTCTCTAGCACACGAGCTCGGAAAGTACGAAGAATTCTTTTTCCAGAGCGAGAACTTGGTTATTACCTTCTCAGTCATAAAGTTAATGAGAGTTCCTCTGTGTAATTAATTTTCTAACATTCATGTGCTGCAGTGCCTGTAAAGTCAAGCATTTGGTGTACTTTAATAGATGTTATTTTAAAAACTCCCTTAACTCTTTGCACATCAAATAGATGCTGATTGTACAAGAAACAGGTGTTCTTTCGATGTTTAGGAATTATGAGACTTGTTAAACAGTATGCCACTTATGTAGTATATATGTCTTGTGGATGGTAATTGTATTAGCCATACATGTTCAATAAATGAAAATATTAAGAAATTTTTACTTGCTGTATGGAATGACAAATTTTAGACCAAAATTTACTCTTTTTTTTTTCTTGAGTCTGGCAATTGGAAAAATTCTCCATGTCAAGTATGTTTTCAGTTAAAAGAGCAAAATATTGTGCTCTATAACATTATATTTTATTGCCACATATTATTAGGGATCTTTCGGATTTCAGTGCCCCCCTTTGGAGTGTAATTGGTTAACTAGGTTACATATATATAAAAATAAATAAATCAGTGTTTAGTAGATATACACCTGTGACGGAACGCTGGCACTCCGACTGAGTACCTCCGCCAATCGATGCTCCTAGTGCTCGCTGAGGACTCCAAGCACTCCAACCGACACCATCAGCACTGCAGACCCCACTTCCAGCGATGCAACTGCGCCGGGGTCTCTGCTGTTCCACCCACCCTGGACCCAAGGCCAGGATCCAGCTTCCAGTGGGTGAACCTCTCTTTCCCCAGAGAGCAGGAACAGGAACAAATCAAGCTATTGCAAGAGCTTCCTCTGGGGAGTAAGTGATTATAGCAATCCCCAGAGTGTAGGTATCCCTTCCCACAAACATGAGCCAAGGCTTAATGCTGGAACAAGACTGATTTACTGGCACACAGAACTCACAATTTATGCAACACAAAACTCCTCCTCTGGGCCAGGCTAGATAATTGAGTTTCTACAATACACAAAGCTCAATTATCTGCTGGCCAAAAATAATACAGTTTCATAAAACACACAGGGACCCCAAAACATGCAATAACCCCATAAAAGTATATCCTTGGAACCGGGGGATCTGGGTGAACCACATATCCAAAATTCACCCAGATCCGTTCAGTACTTTGGAAAATACAGTTTAATGCAGATTCTGCAGAACATATACAGGCTAAATGAAAAACAATCACCGTATAATGTGTCCCCTGCTGTATAGTCCAAAACCACTGCACGATGTCTCTGTGCACCAAATACTGGCAAGATGGCACCGTGTTGAAAAGTCCAAACAGTGTCTGTGAGTTAAAATGGCCGCCATCCATTGTTCTCACCATGTGCTTCATCCATTGTTCTCACCATGTGCCTCTGATACAGGAAATGGTGGCCACCCAGTAACTCCACAGTATGTCCCCAGATGGTTCTTAAAGGGCCAGCAGCAGCACAACACAAATCCATTATGCCCAAATCATGTCTTTAAAGGGCAATACATCCCAGGGGCCATAGTCACAGGGCAAGAGGCGGGCAAGCAGTCCTCTCCAGGCACAAGTGGCGAAGGGCACTTCGTCACACATCTTCCCTTTGGGGGGAAGACTAAACAGGTACCTGACCTTCTGCCGGTCAGTACCTAGATTAGTCGGGCAGCCCACAAAGAAAAATACGCAGAGTAACCCCCCACAATAAATGGTACTGGCCTGTAGGTTCAAGTTTGTAGTGGGACAGCGCAGCACTCTCGGTCTCCCTGGTGCAGCTAGGCAAACTGCTGGTGTTGCTTGGGGGGCAGAGGCCAGCGGCGCTCTGCCCTGCTGCCAGCTCTTCCACTGGGGTAACCCGTGGTAAGTCAGGCTCTGATACAGGGGAAAAGGGGGGGCAGAGGCTAACAGAGCTCTGCCCAGATGCCAGCTCTTCTGCTGGGAGGGGGTCAGTGGGTATCGCAGGCTCATCCACTGCCCCCAGGACCCAGTTGGGATGTAGCTGGGGAGGGGAAGTTTCGCTTACCTCCTCCTCCTGGCATCCCTGCGGGGTTGGTTGGGGATCTGGACCGCCCGTCCAGCCTCCCTGTAGGACTGGCACAGAGACCGCGGTCCCATCTGCGCCAGTGTGGTTAGGTTTGTCTTCCCCCTCTCCCGGTATCTCTGGCTGCTGTTGGAGGGGGAGGCTGGTTGCCCCCACACCCCAGGACGCTGGTTGCTGTAAGGTGGAGGGATCGACCATCACCTCCTCCTGGAACTCAGGCCGCCGCTGGGGAGAGAGACCAGTTGTCTCCTCTCCCTGTATATTATACTGCCGCTGGGGACCTGGGCTGACTGCCCAGCATCCCTGTAGGGCTGGCAGAGAGACTTCGGTCCCATCTCCGCTTGCCATCTCTCTGTGTCCCCAGGACAAGTCTATGAGGTCGCCCACCTCCGGCTGCTGTTGGAGAGGGAGGCCGGTTGCCTCCCCTCCCCAGGACGCTGGTTGCTGTACGGGGGAGGGATCTACCATCACCTCCTCCTGGAACTCAGGCCGCCGCTGGGGAGAGAGACCGGTTGTCTCTTCCCTCTGTACGGTGCACTGCCGCTGGGAAGGGAGGTCGCTGCTCTCCTCTCCCTGTAACTCACTCTGTCGCTGGAGATGGGGTGTCAATACCCCCAAACTCCACAGTTGGTACTCGTAGTTCCGTGCGTCTTGGTTCTCAGCACTCAACAGGCACATCACTTGATGGACCACCTCATCTGAAGGGTTTGGGCCAAACCAGACCAGCCGCGCCTTTACTTCCTTCATGAAATCAGCACCCTCATAGCACTGTGACAGGCGGATTTGCAATTCACTGGCTGCTGTCCAGGGTCTTGCTAGCTCCATGTTGCTGTAGGTAGGGACGCTGCGCAGAGGCTAGCGTTGCCCTCAATTATAAATCCGTAACTCCACACGTTACCGGTGTCTCTGAGCTGCTGGTCCTCGCACTAGGACGCCATCCCACCGCTGCCACCAAATGTGACGGAACGCTGGCACTCCGACTGAGTACCTCCGCCAATCGATGCTCCTAGTGCTCGCTGAGGACTCCAAGCACTCCAACCGACACCATCAGCACTGCAGACCCCACTTCCAGCGATGCAACTGCGCCGGGGTCTCTGCTGTTTCCACCCACCCTGGACCCAAGGCCAGGATCCAGCTTCCAGTGGGTGAACCTCTCTTTCCCCAGAGAGCAGGAACAGGAACAAATCAAGCTATTGCAAGAGCTTCCTCTGGGGAGTAAGTGATTATAGCAATCCCCAGAGTGTAGGTATCCCTTCCCCCAAACATGAGCCAAGGCTTAATGCTGGAACAAGACTGATTTACTGGCACACAGAACTCACAATTTATGCAACACAAAACTCCTCCTCTGGGCCAGGCTAGATAATTGAGTTTCTACAATACACAAAGCTCAATTATCTGCTGGCCAGAAATAATACAGTTTCATAAAACACACAGGGACCCCAAAACATGCAATAACCCCATAAAAAGTATATCCTTGGAACCGGGGGATCTGGGTGAACCACATATCTAAAATTCACCCAGATCCGTTCAATACTTTGGAAAATACAGTTTAATGCAGATTCTGCAGAACATATACAGGCTAAATGAAAAACAATCACTGTATAATGTGTCCCCAGCTGTAGGTATCCCTTCCCCCAAACATGAGCCAAGGCTTAATGCTGGAACAAGACTGATTTACTGGCACACAGAACTCACAATTTATGCAACACAAAACTCCTCCTCTGGGCCAGGCTAGATAATTGAGTTTCTACAATACACAAAGCTCAATTATCTGCTGGCCAGAAGTAATACAGTTTCATAAAACACACAGGGACCCCAAAACATGCAATAACCCCATAAAAAGTATATCCTTGGAACCGGGGGATCTGGGTGAACCACATATCTAAAATTCACACAGATCCGTTCAATACTTTGGAAAATACAGTTTAATGCAGATTCTGCAGAACATATACAGGCTAAATGAAAAACAATCACTGTATAATGTGTCCCCTGCTGTATAGTCCAAAACCACTGCACGATGTCTCTGTGCACCAAATACTGGCAAGATGGCACCGTGTTGAAAAGTCCACACAGTGTCTGTGAGTTAAAATGGCCGCCATCCATTGTTCTCACCATGTGCTTCTGATACAGGGAATGGTGGCCACCCAGTAACTCCACAGTATGTCCCCAGATGGTTCTTAAAGGGCCAGCAGCAGCACAACACAAATCCATTATGCCCAAATCATGTCTTTAAAGGGCAATACATCCCAGGGGCCATAGTCACAGGGCAAGAGGCGGGCAAGCAGTCCTCTCCAGGCACAAGTGGCAAAGGGCACTTCGTCACAACACCAATGAAAACATACATGCCTTTAATGATGTTTTTGTTTTTTTTAAATTGGGGTATATTTAAAAACAGCTTACAAAAGATGCTAATCTCTTGTCTGTAGCCTTTGCAAGCCTTCCCCTTCTAACCCTGCCCAGACTTTCTGTGGCTGTCCAATCACAGACTTACCAATGCAGCTCAATGAGAAGTTTTTGCAAGGCAGGTGCTCTGGGCAATTGCTGCCTCATGAGCTATAGAAGCAGCAAAAAAGTTATTTTATAAAAGTTCCAATTTATATTGAAATCTGCACTTTTTGTAAAATAAAAAAAAGAGGACACAGTCTTTATGTGTGAAGAGGGTGTCCTATTTTTTTATTTTATTTTATTTTGCTGAAGTGCTTTTGTGGTCTGGAGTGTCCCTTCAAGTATTCAATATCACAGACAGATCTTAAAGGGACACTATAGTGTCAGGAAAACCGTTTGGTTTTCCTGACACTATAGTACACTGAGGGTGCCCCCACCCTCAGGATCCCCCTCCCGCAGCGCTGAAGGGGTTAAAACCCCTTCAGCTACTCACCCATTTCCCCCGCCGGGCTCCCTTACCTCTCCTCCCCCGCCGACGTCAGCATCCTTGTCTGACGTCACAGGCGCCAAATGCGCATGCGCGGCACTGCCGCATGTGCATTCAAAGTGTCCATAGGAAAGCATTTTTCAATGCTTTCCTATGGACGCTCTGCGTGATTGATGCATAATATGCCTCAATCATTGCCGATGCGCCTCTAGTGGATGTCCGAAAGACAACCACTAGAGGTTAGCTTAACCCCAGATGTAAACATAGCAGTTTCTCAGATACTGCTATGTTTACATCAGGCAGGGTTAACCCAAGAGGGACCTGACACCCAGACCACTTCATTGAGCTGAAGTGGTCTGGGTGACTATAGTGTCCCCATAGGCGTGCGCAGCCTATTGCATTAGGGTGTGCACCCTAAAGCACAAGCACACGCCGCATATATACATGTATGTATGTGTATATATATATATATATATATATATATACATACACATATATACACACATACACACACTGCTGTGTGTGTGTGCTGTGTGAGGGTGTTGTTAGTGTGATGTGTGTGTGACGGTGCTGGTAGTGTGCTATGTGGGTGAGGGTGTTTGTGTGTGCATGCTTGTGAGGATGCTGTTAATGTACTGTGTGTGAGGGTGCTGTTTGTGTGTGCATGCTTGTGAGGATGCTGTTAATGTACTGTGTGTGAGGGTGCTGTTTGTGTGTGAGGGTACTGATAGTGTGCTGTGTGTGTGTTTGTTAGGGTCCTGTTTGTGTTTGTGAGGGTACTGTTAGTGTGCTGTGTGGGTGTGAGGGTGCTGTTTGTGTGCTATGTGTGAGGGTGCTGTGTGTGTTTGTGAGGGTGCTGTATGTGTTTGTGGGTGCTGTATGTGTGTTGGTGCTGTGTGTGTGTTGGTGCTGTGTATGTGGGTGCTGTGTGTATGTCTGTGGATTGCTGTGTGTATGTCTGTGGGTGCTGTGTCTGTGGGTGCTGTATGTGTGTTGGTGCTGTGTATGTCTGTGGGTGATGTATGTATGTTGGTGCTGTGTATGTCTGTGGGTGCTGTATGTGTGTGGGTGCTGTGTATGTCTGTGGGTGCTGTATGTGTGTGGGTGCTGTGTATGTCTGTGGGTGCTGTATGTGTGTGGGTGCTGTGTGGGTGCTGTATGTGTGTGGGTACTGTATGTGTGGGGGTGCTGTGTATGTCTGTGGGTGCTGTATGTGTGTGGTTGCTGTGTATGTGTGTGGGTGCTGTGTATGTCTGTGGGTGCTGTGTATCTGGGTGCTGTGTATGTCTGTGGGTGCTGTATGTCTGTAGATTGCTGTATGTGTGTGTGGGTGCTGTATGTGTGTGGAGTGCTGTATGTGTGTAGGTGCTGTGTGTATGTCTGTGGGTGCTGTATGTGTGTGTGGGTGCTGTATGTGTGTGGGTGCTGTGTGGGTGCTGTATGTGTGTGGGTGCTGTATGTCTGTGGGTGCTGTATGTGTGTGGGTGCTGTATGTGTGTGGGTGCTGTGTGGGTGCTGTATGTCTGTGGGTGTTGTATGTCTGTGTGTGCTGTATGTGGGTGGGTGATTGTGGGGGTGGAGGTTGGGGTACATTACTTGCTATCCCCCCTCCCTTCTTACCTTTTGTAGGGAGGGGGGATCGTGCTGCTGCTTTCCCTGGTGGTCCAGTGGAGAGTGAACTCTAGCCCCTGTGTGGCTAGAGTTCACTCTCGCGAGATTTGAGCGTTGCCGTGGCAACGCTCATATCTCGCGAGAGGAACCCGGCGGAGCTGCCGGCAATAGCTCCGCCGGTCCTCTCCTGCCTCCCTCCCTGTATGTGGGTCAGTGGGGAGGGAGGCTGAGAGCAGAGCCGGCGCTCGGATAGCACCAGCTCTGCATGAGCCGACAGGGGAGATCCTGAGATCTCCCCTGCCAGTCTCAATATACATAGGCGTGCCGCGGGGATTAGGGTGTGCCCAGGCACACCCGGCACACCTTGTGCGCACACCTATGAGTGTCCCTTTAATCACTGAAGTTCAAAAGCCAAGACATGTACATGATTCAAGATGCAAATTACCAATCGCAGCTGTAAACTGATACTGGACATAAAATAGCCACCGACGTGGGACGTCAATAAAATACACACTTCAGGAGTTGATTTTATCCAATAAAGCTCTGTGTTCTCATGTTTCCTGAATCAACTTATCATCTAGAAACTTAAGCTGGGCCATCAGGTACCTTTGCAATGTTTTTGTGTCCTGTCTGTGCCAGGTTTGAACCTGATTGGGATGTCACATGCAATTAAAAGAAAATGTTGACTCACATGAAAAAGGTTAAAACAAGTTTTACAGGATTTTTGGAGTTTAATGCAATTTTGTAATTTCCCCAAAAATGTATGGTTCCCCTCTAATATTGCTAAGCATAAACATTTTCCATACACATTATCCAGCTTCCTCAGTGCATGTAGATGTGTTATTCAATATATTGTACAGTATAGTAAGCAAAGCCAATCAGAATAAAGCTTTCAACCCAAAAAAATTTGTTAAACCCTCATAAAAAATAATCATTCTCTGACATACATTTTGCTTGAAAAACATTGCCTAAAAGTGTTGACTTTACAGTATTTATCCCATATCGCTAACCTCATTTTCTCTCTATGTCGCACTGCTCAGATGAGAATTATTATTTCCCTCCTAAAACCTTAAATCTCTTTTAAAAGACTGCTGGTTTTAATTGAAAATTCTCAATCAATCTGCTCCTCTCCCCTCCTCCTCTCTCCCTGTGCTCTCACCGAGCCCCATTTGCAGTAAATAATCGCTGGATCAGGTTCCATTTAGAAGAAATAAATAATTTGGAACTTGCAGTATCCCATGTGAACTTGTAGCTTTAAATCACTGAATTCTGTTCTGAGCTCAAAGACAAAACCCTGAGTCTATTGAAGCTGAACTATCAGTAGGTGAGACTTCATCTGAACGGATCAAGTGGCTGTCATTAATTTTTTTTAAGGGGTGCCTGAAGAATTCATAAAATAAATTATTTAGCGTAAGCAACTGTTTGCCAGGGGGAAGCACAGCAAACACATTTGAGGTGTAATAATTTTATTTTTTAAATGCAATATTGCGTATCTGTACTTTAACATTGAAATATAAAGGTCTATTCACTAAACAGCTAGTTGTAACAAGCTGATAATCAGTTGATAAATACGGTATAGATGGACAAAATCCACGTCACCAGAATCTGCATTTTTTTCAAACCAAGCTATTTTAGTCTAAAGCAAAACTTACTGTTTAGTAAATAAACCTGTAATGCCATCCACTTCATTGGTGAACCCACACACTTCACTGATGATGCCAGGGGGTACAGGTACCCACCCAAAAGCTCCAGTCAAGGTCCCTGTAACAGTATCACTGCAGTTAAAGTGTTTGCCTAATTTCAATGTTAAAATGTTATCTGTAGATACGTAGATGATCAGGATGTAGACATTGTATATTTCCAAATATTTTCACATCACAGTCATTAAAGGCTGAATGTTGGTTTTAGTACCTGTATTCTCCTACCTCCCCTAACCCTTTTGTAGAGTGATGTCTGCCACTTCAATGGGCAGAGAGCAAGACTTTTCCAAAACAAAATCAATGCAGAGATTCCTGATTGTCCCCGGTGACAAAAGACCAGGGAGAGTCATGGACGGTGTTGCACAAAACAATAGGGAGGTCCAGCATTCCACTAGAAATCTCCAAGGTCCAATTACCTCATATACAGTTGAGAAACAATAAGGAGCCGCAACACCAAAATAAATGTCAAAGAGATTTATTCCACCTGTGTGGAATTGGCAACGTTTCAACCCAACTTCAGGGTCTTCACAATGGCATTAATTGAGTAACCTAACTAAACAAACAGTACAAGCTAAATGCAGCTATGGAAGACAGAGCCAAGCAACCAGGATAGATAGAGGAAGCAGGGATAAATATGGTAGGCACTAGGCATCTCTTCTGTATAGCGCATCTCTAATTTTAAGACAAAACTGGAAACATTTGAAACAAGTCATGTTTTTGGTTTGGTTCTTTTGATATAAACTTTAAAAAGGGTCTTTGAATTTACTGCATGACAAACATCGGTGAGTAATCTTGTGTGTGGTCTATATGTTGCCTTGGTAAAATTGCCAGAAAGTATATGGATTAAAAGATACACTCAGATGATATTAGCAGCGGCCCCCTGGCCTTTTATTTTTTTTTCTGGTTGCCCGCTGCAGGTCACACAAGTTGATGTGCACACTAAATGCTAACAATGACATCAAATTATGAAGAATGTCTACAGATGGGTATTGCAGAATTGGAATCCATAATGATGTCCTCTCCCTGGCCAAAGGTAAGGCTCAGGGAAAGGAGAATATATATATATATATATATATATATATATATGTTTCTCCAGGATTCCAATATATATATTTTGTTGTTTTTATATTATTTGTATTTATTGTTAATTAAAGAGTACATAAATTTAGTGTTTAATCTCTTCTACTACTGCCCCCTCTTATCCCTCCCTTTACCCACAAAAGCCCCTCTACCACGCCCAGCCCCTATACCCCCTACAGCCCTTATACCCTTTACCCCCTATAGCCTCTATACCCCTATACTCCCACAGCCCCTCTACCCCCTGCAGCCCCTATACCCCCACAGCCCCTATACCAAGTACACCCACTAAAGCCCCTACACCCCCTGCACCTACTACAGCTTCTCTAATTTTGCCCGGGGGCCAAGCCACTGTCATTCTTTCCCTGGGAGGGAATCATATGCTCACTTCTCTTTCAGCAGCCATATATGTAGTTTTTTTGCCCATTGAAAAAAGGAAAAATGGTAAAAGCTAAATCTACAAGATTGTATCTATACATAAACTAGTTTGTTGTGTAGATGTATACATATATTTATTTTATTTTTTAAATTGTATAGGTAGGTGCTCAGGTGAAATAATCATTCATCATTACTCTACTTCTCTAAAGGAGATTTCCTTAATTAAAAATCTCAGATATGAAGCTCGGAAGAAACGTAGCAAGGACGTTCATGGATTACTATCAGTACTGCGGCACAATGGCAGAACCCGCAGCTCCTGTATCTTACACACGGTAAGGACATAGATCACGCCAAGATCTGTCGGTTAATCTATCCAGTGCTACAAGTGTGAGCTAGCCCTTTAAAAGGGCCTTAAAGTGGCAATGTTACCTAAAATATCTATAATCTATAATTATATATTATATTTAATAAATACATATAACATATAAACATTAGACTTGCCGGTTAGTCCAGATTGTTTTGAATGAAAATAAATTTTGGTTTGTCAAAATTTAATTTCATCCATTGAATGATTGCGTTTGAATGAAATCCATCCAATATTTTTGGTTTATTCTTGATTCGCATGAATCAGATTGCACGATCTCTGATTTAACATTCCAGCTGTTTTACTAGATAACGCCCTAAACTGCTACCCTAATGTGGGATTACCATATTTAAGAGTACCAAACCAGGGAGCTGTTGTGCTTAGTAGATAGCTCCCTGGTTTTGGTATCCTTAAATATCCGACACTTTACAGATGCTCATTCTCGATCACAATATGCCCAATTCCATCGACATTAGCACGCTAGATGTGATGACATCATGGTATGAATTTGTATGAGGGACAGGAAATCCGTGTCTCGGTTCTCTGAATCCAAGGGCTTGGGGGTGTGGCTTAAAAATCACACTGAATGTTGCATTATAACACAATCAATAAGACGATGCTGTTATAGTGACTACAGTGTTCTTTCAAAAAAGCCCTTTCCTTGATTTTAGTAATTCAGCTGTTTAATGGATAGCTCTCTAATGTAGTACCATCACGTAGGATTGCCATATTTTAGGATACCAAATTATGGAGCTATCTACTTAACACAACAACTCCCTAGTTTATTTTCCCCATGTACAAGTGTAGCATACAGTACTTGCTAGCTGGAGTTTATCCCATTATTTTAGTTGCCAAATTATTTAGTTGGAATTATTGACTAAGCTCGGAATTGTAGGGAACCGAAAAGCAAATTGCAGGGTTTCAGTCTCAGCAAAAAATGCTAAGGAATTTGGAATGTCAGCTGAATTTAATATTTGTAAAGTTGAACTATTTGGGCCAAAAATTAGCAATTTTGTCAACTGTCAATTCTTCATAATGCTATGCTGAGTGAATTAACCATTTGGCTGAGCCCTCAGACTTTCACACCTAGCAAATATCTCATTCAAGACTCGGCGTTACGATAATAAACAGAGCATTTAGCTGCTATGAATTTATACTGTTCTACCCAAAGATAGTAGTGTGTGAGGAAATGAAAGTTGAAAAGTAGCCAGTGAGGCGTGTAGAGACCAAACGCGCAGTACAGGAGCAGAATACAAAATAAATGCAAGGGGGAAAGGTCATCACATCCCGCTGTGCAACCGATGTACACAGATCTACCTACCTTATAGTGACAGAGTGCATATTACTCTGTCTGACCCTATTACATACAATCAGCCTTATTTGCGGTGGGCTGCTCACGCTGAATCATATAGCTCTTCAGCAGGAGTCAGCAAGCAATGACCGGAAAAACACTCACTTTATTTGAAGCTTGAAGAATTTAAGCCTTACATAGGAATTAACTGGAGCAGATTATTACTTCCCGACTCAAGGAAGAAAGGGTGAGAGGTGCTGTATTAGCCCATAGCACCTGTAATACAGTGAAGGTCTTGCGTAGCAGTAATGAAATTGCGAGGTTATTAAGTTTCAGTGTAATTTCATTTTGTGTTTAAAGAGACCACTTCATTTTTTAAATCTGTGACGCAAAAATATGTCTATTTAAAGGGACACTCAAAGCCCCTTAATGACCTACAATCCTTGCAAGGTTTATGGTGCAAGGCGCCTCCTAGCTGCATCTCACTTTCATATCACTGCAGTTATAAGCCAGTAACGCACCAACTGCGGATGTTATAGGGGGAGCTATGCTATGAGTAAGCCTTTAATAAGTAAACCTTTAAAGGCACGTGACGGACATTTTCTGTTATGCATGCATTTTTCTTCCGAAGCTGTGTCCTTAAGGGTTTAATATTATGATTCATTACAAGAATAAGCAACTGTTTGTATAGCATATTTTCCCTGAAGATGACTAAAAGTGCATAGCAAATCCTCCTATACCTAAAAAAATCGACAACTGATAAATGTTATGATTACTTATCTCAATGGTTTTCATTTTATCTACCTTGGAAGAACGAAGGGCTGTATTGACCCTAACAGGAATAGAACATGCAGCTCTGAGGTTTGACAAAGCTCTGCAGTGGGCACATTAGCCAAAACGGGCTAGCTCACAAGACTTTTATCATTATTTGCCTGCTTTTTATTTGTGCACTGTGAGCGTACCCTAAACAGAATTGCATTTATTGAGCTGTGGACATAATTAAATACACAATCCAGTTACATTTTGTCTAATATTACAACTTTCATGGTTTTATGCAAATTGCCACTTCTATGAAACAGAAATTTACCTTACACTTTTTATAATAGAACATTTTGCTGATTCCATTTAATGACCCAATGATTCTAGGATGAAAATAGCTATTTAAAAAACCAATGAGGTTTTTTTTTTTTCATTTTTCTTTTTTTTTTTTAGATTTCCCGACTCAATGCAGTTCCGAAAATACTTGGCATAAAATATGAAAAATCTATGTTTCCCCTGTTCTCTTAATAACATGCAGGGTACACAGTATGATAACGCTCCATCCTGACCGACTTGCTAATTACCCTGAGATTTCTGCTTAACATCGGGGTCGCCTCGCTTGCGTTTGCAGAAAACCAATTACTGTAAGGTCAGGCATTCTCTGTCAGCACGCACAAATAAATGTTTATGAACTAGTTATTACTGATACCATCACTACTGCAACATAGTGCTCAAATATTAGGAGGCTAAATTTAGGCCCGACAGTTATTTCAATAGGAAACAAATGAAAGGGTAGATACATTTAAAAAGAAGTTGCAGTATTTGCGATCGTTATTTTTTGTACTCAGCTCATACATATATGTATTTTGTATCACTTTAAATATAGAGTGATCTATTTGTTTCATACTTTTATAAGGAAATCTACACATCAATCTAAACTCTGACATCATAACTGCTGTCTAAAAAAAAAATCTGGAAAGCGTATTGTATTAAAAGGGCAGTCCAGGCAAATGTAAAATGCAAACAGAAAATACGTAAAACCTGGTTTGGGGACCACTGCTTTAAAATCTTGAAGTCCACACTTTTGAAGTTGCTGAATTTGCAGGAGGCTTGCAGGAGGTCATTCTCCTAGTTTCAGGCTTTAAAAAAGTCAGATTGGGGGGCGGGGCCTGACAGCCAAGATGGCCAGCCACATGTCCTAGGAGCTCCTGCAACAATTGGCAAACGTGAGCTGGAACCGAGCAACATTATTACGCTGGAGGCACAAAGTGACCAGGAACAGACACAGAGCAACATGACAAACGAAACGATACCAGTTCAGTATCGGTGCACCACGGAAAAACCTCCGTCGGCCATGCGGCCTAAACCAGAGCAAAGCCTGAGGCCTGGGGGAGGCGGCCGATCTCCCAGCGCATGACGAGAGCAAAAGAGAGTGTCTACCACAGCCCTGCTACCCACCCCCTCTGGACCGGCGGGGGGACATCCCGGTCCTCGCTGGGAACGATTACCCCCACATCAATTGCTAACCAAGTGATTAAACCACCAGTCAAACAAGACAAACCGAGCCTGGCTAAGATGGCGGCACAGAAGCAACCTATTACTAAGCGACCACCCATTAAGACACCTAAGCACACAATGGAGTTTGTGGCCCAGCTAAGCACCTATCTCTGGGCAAAGTTTAAAACCCAGAGACAAACCTACAAGCTAGCGATGAGAGAAGTAAAGGCGTGGATACGCCCAGCTACCCGGCGCCTTCTGCAGGGGAACCCACCTTGTAACTCACGAGCAGCCTCCGGACAGAAGCAACACCGAAGCACTGCACAGCGGGAAACGGCACCGGGGCCCTCGGACAGCAGCGCTCACGACCCCAAGCCTCAGAGTAGTACCCGCCGACGCACCCGCCCAACCTTCCACCCAGTGGCACAAACAACTCTAAACCAGCACAGAGGAAACCCTCATGACACCCACAAATCTTGCTATGACACTGACCAGTCTCACGTACTACACTCCTCGGACGCACGGGATCAGCACCCAGCAGCAACACCGGCGGACCCGATGGCACTGGCCTCACGCAGGCCTCACGCATCGGCTGAATAAGCTTACTTGGACTATTCAAACAGCTCCAAGCATAGCATACAAGGACACAAAGCCCTAATCCATACTGAACTGTAAAGCAGCCGTAATATGCTGAGACTTGGGTGAATGCTAACTGAAGTTATACCATCAGACCCAGTGGTTTCATTATCCCTTGCAATCCTACAGCCAGTTCCAAGTTCCTGCGACAGTCGCCACCACCTGCACGGCTGTTGTGCATAACCCTGGACTGCCGAGGACTCTTTCACATGCAGATAAGAAAAGCTACCAGGGATGCTTATGTTAAATGTATGTTACAATATGTTTTAAGTCGTTTAAACCCTGGTTACTGTATTACAACATTACCTAACAAGCGTTGACTTTGGTGAAAGCTTGAAAGTTAGTCATGGTCAATATTAAGTTTAATATTTCAGCTAAGATAACTAACAGAAATGAATATGCTAAGTATACTCCTCAATAATCTTAACCTTGTCTAGCAAATCTATCTCCGTGCTAATGCACACTAAGCGAGGTCTCTATCATTACCTGTAATATGCCTGTCTCTACAGCATGAGCCCAGTTTGCTAGCATATACACTAAAATTGTACCTCTTACATGGAAAAAATCTATCCAGTTCTAGCATGTTACTAATTACCACAGTTAACGCATGAACCAAACATGTTTGCATAACATGTATACCTACATGTAAATCGATACTTTAATGCTATGTTTCTTAAGCCCGATAATATAAAAAATTGTGCCAGTTAAGAATACACCCCGCATGCTCGCGTGGGAAAAGCCTGAGGATTGCCTCGGGGTACCTCAAGCATGCCTGTAATATATGCGTGCACTACAAAAATAAAGAATAAAAAAAAAAATTATATTTGAAATCTGAGTAAACTCTAATCTTTTTTTATTAGCATATTACATTTTGGAGTATACAAGACAATGCTATAAACAAATAAAGTGAACAAGGAATAGAGCCGCGCTAAACAAACTAAGAACACTAGGATGGGAGGCAGCACACCTCATAATAGGGGAATCCTTCCAACCCCCAAGAAAACCAGAACAAGTCAAACAACAATATACCAGTAGAGCCAAGAAAAATACTCCAAACACAATAGTATATAATAATAAGAGCAATAAAATCAATAAGAGCAATAAAAAAAACCACAGGATATAAAAAGAGTCCACAATAAAACTTAAAAGAATAAAAAATACCAAATGGTATGGCACAGTCTCGAAGGTGGCAATAGATCTTCTAGTCCTGGTATTGGACTTTCTTGGTAGCTTCGCCTAATAGCAGAATATGAAAAGGAAGCAAAAACAGAGGCAAACCAATATGGTAGTACGTGGTAGGACAAACGACACTTAGATAAGATGTCAACTCACATATAGTAGAGCTATAACCAGCTCTAGGTAAAACAGCATGCAGTGGTATACAATCCCCACTTGAAGGATATCCCTCTGATTTTGTTATACAGTAGAATGATGGAAATTACAAAATAGAGTGAGCAGACTAACCATTCTATGTTTTAAGCCTGGGGGGTATAATCCCCACCAAGAATTTCTTTGGTTGGTTGTCCAGAGTAGGTAATGGGTCCAGAAGTCAGGTAAAGTATAAAAATAAATAATAAGTACTAAAAATATATGGCTAAAAGGCAGGTAGTGAGGTAGCCAAAATACTTTATTTAACAACAGCATAAAAAAATAAATAAAATGAAGCACGATTAAATAAGGAGAAGCAGATTAACGTAAATGAAAGAGAATAATATCTAAAAGGGAATACGGCAGCCTGCCGATGACATGAAATTTAGAAGAACAAGGCATCAGAACTGAAAAAGACACACAATGGCATATAGCCCATACAGTTAGAATTAGCAAAGACCTCCAGTGTTATTGCCACTGGGGGTCCGGTGGCAAGAAAAGGTGAGATTGGCTTACCTGAACCTGCGGGCGCTGCCATCATCTCCTCCTCAGTGAAAGAAGCCAATACCATTGCATTGAGTTCTATGGAGCATCCCGCAAGAGTGTCGGATCTACCAAAAAATAAAGCCAGTTCCTTGCAGCCATCTCTGGTCATTGATACATTTCCAATTCCTGTGCGTTAAATAGTTTCACTTGAGGATATTCGTGATTTTCCGAACGCTTTAGAGCAAATGATACAGATTTGGTAAGACCAACCGAATCCTGACCACATTTGGCTTTAATAAATCTGCAAATTGTCAATGCGGTCGCAATTTGGTCATTTTCACCAGATTGTGTCCATTCCGACAAAATGTGGTGTTTAGTGAATAACATTGTATTTTAGCTCTTATGTAATATCTAGTAATATATATGCTAGACCGGAAGTATAAAATATCCCAATTTTAAAGTGAACTTCTAATCAACAGGTCACTAAATGGGTTAATTAGAGTATCATAACGACTGCAGAATAAAGTTGCACAACATTAATATTGTTTTAATATTGCTAAAGTTGAATTGAAACTCTGCTTTTGTGATATTAAAAAGACCAGAAAAACCCCAGGCATTAAGGGGAGCCAAATAAATATCAAACCATTCAAAAAAGGTTACCTTACTTACTGTGGATAGCAGTATGGTACTTTTGGACCATAACTACTGTGGCAAGCTGAAGTGTTTAGAATATCAATTTAAAATATCAATTTAATAGAGCTCTAGATCTGTATAGACAATGATCCCACCCCATGGAGATCTCTATAGACAATGATCCTACCTCATTGAGATTAGTATAGACAATTATATTACCTCATTGAGATTAGTATAGACAATTATCCCACCTCATGGAGATCTCTATAGACAATGATCCCACCTCATGGAGATCTCTATAGACAATGATCCCACCTCATGGAGATCTCTATAGACAATGATCCTACCTCATTGAGATTAGTGTAGACAATGATCCCACCTCATGGAGATTAGTGTAGACAATGATCCCACCTCATGGAGAATAGTGTAGACAATGATCCCACCTCATTGAGATTAGTGTAGACAATGATCCCACCTCATGGAGATTAGTGTAGACAATGATCCCACCTCATTGAGATTAGTGTAGACAACGATCCCACCTCATGGAGATTAGTGTAGACAATGATCCCACCTCATGGAGATTAGTGTAGACAATGATCCCACCTCATGGAGATTAGTGTAGAAAATGATCCCACCTCATTGAGATTAGTGTAGACAATGATCCCACCTCATTCAGATTAGTGTAGACAATGATCCTACCTCATGGAGATTAGTGTAGACAATGATCCCACCTCATGGAGATCTCTATAGACAATGATCCCACCTCATGGAGATTAGTGTAAACAATGATCCCACCTAATTGAGATTAGTGTAGACAATAATACCACCTTATTGAGATCTTTATAACCAGGAGCCTCAGTGCAGTGCATCATGATTTTGAGGGTTCTAACATTAATGACTTTGGTGTTGGGACTTTGATGCAGTTGATTTTCTATTTTGTTTTCCAGGATTGGGTCCTTGCTGATTGTATAGTTCTATGTGTTTTGATTACCTGAATTTGTTTTTTTAAATAGTTAGTCTCTGATCTCTGTTTGTTAGACCCTACGGGATTATATGAGCGACTGGATGCTGCAACTGAAAGGAAAGGTTAAGACTAATTTGATTTAACATGAATCGTGGGCATTGTTGAGATCTTTGGACATAATGCTTAATTAGAATATATGGTTTCTGTTAGGCTCTGTAATTAAACCAGGGGGACTCTACGCTGTGTTGTTTTCTATCCATTAACATTCATTGAAACCTGTTTCACTTAAAAGTGGATGGCCAGATAGGATGCAAATGATGCAAAATAAGGGATTGCTTTTCAGCAATGCAGTCAGTCTGAACAATAAACAAAACTGCAGGAACACTATCACGGGCGATAAGCCCTTTATAATGCATTGTAATAAGATGATTTCAGGGTTTATAAAGTGATTGGACCTTTCAAGTACAATCATTCACAAACAAGAACATACAATGGGAAAGTCTGGTTAGAATAAAAGCTGTACAATCATCTTACCTACCTAGCGTTATCCTTTTTACTCTCAACAGTATTTATAGTCCTCTTAAATCCCTTTACCTTTGCAAACCAATGGAGAATTTAATTTAATAGTAATACCTATGCCTCTTTATCCATTGGTCTCTACCAAGGTCCCTTTCTGTCCATCTGCAACTCTGCAGAGATACTACAAACTGCCAACCCCCTCTTCTTTCATGCAGAATGAACACTGACTTTTATAGGTCAAAGTTTATACCTTCCTTCTAGGGTCAGAATCCACTGACCATACTATTTGCCACAGTAGTCCGCAATACCTTCTATATTGCATATTTTTGGTGTAACAATAATTACTGTATACTGATCAGCCACAACATTAAAACCACTGACAGGTGAAATGAAAAACATTGATTATATTGTTACGTTTATTATATTGTTACAATGGCAGCTGTCAAGGGGTGGGATATGTGTTGGAAACAGGGAAAATGGCAAAGCGAAAAGTTGTAAGTGACTTTGATAAGTGCCAAATAATTATGGCTAGACAAAGCACCGTCTGGTGTATGTAGTGGTTAGTACTTACCAAAAGTGGTGCGAGGAAGAACAACCGGTGAACTGGCGTCTGGGTCATGGGCGCATTGAAGCACTTCAGGAGTGATGACTAGCCCGCCTGGCCCGATCACACACAAGAAGTACTGTATTTCAAATTGCTTAAAAACGTAATGCTGGCCATTATAGAAAGCTATCAGATCATCAGTGCATTGCAGTTTGCTGCAGACTGGTCTAAGTGCCCATGATGCCTCCTGTCCATCACAGAAAGTGCCTTCAATAGGGACGTGTGCGTCAGAACTGGACAATGAAGCAATGGAGGAAGTTTGCCTGGTCTGATGAATCATGTTTTCTTTTAGATCGGGTGGATGGCCTGGTGCCTTGTTTGCCTGGGGAGGAGATGGCAGCAGGATGCACTATGTGAAAAAGGCAGGCCAATTTGATTGAGTATCTGTGAAATGTGCTGAAACAACAATCCGATCCATGGAGGTTCCACCTCGCAACTTGCAGACTTAAAGGTTCTGCTGCTAACGTCTTGGTGCCAGATACCACAGGAGACAGAGGTCTTCTTGTGTCCAAGCCTCAACACATCAGAGCTGTTTTGGCAGCATGAGGGGACCTAAACTATATTAGGCAGGTGGTTTTAATGTTGTGGCTGATCAGTGTATGTAGGCAGCATGTTCACGCACCAACATTTTATTTTGACTACATGGTTGTATTATTTTAATATATTTTTATTTTGCCATGGAGCACAAAAAAATACAATTGTGCAGAAAGCTTATTGGATGAACCAATGCCAAAGGAACCACATCTTGGGTGTATTGTGCAAAAGAAAGAGGTGACCCAGCAACAGTCAGTTTTTCATGTCTAAAACAAGACAGATACCATTAAGAATCCAAACTTTTCCCAGGTCATCTCTTGGTAAATAAATAAATAAACATATATGCATTGGGAAACAATGGCTTGTTTTCTATTTTAAAGAATTAAAAATGGCAGAGTTTTGCACAAAAGTGTAAAAATATAGTATAAGTTATAACACTTACTGAATAGGAGCAATTAAATGCAAGGTATAAGCAATATCTAATCCTCTGTTTAGAAAAGTCTTCAAATTCCTTGCAAATACCCAATTGCAAGATATTTGAGTACTTTATTCATCTATATTTGTTGAACAGGCTGTTTGTGACAAAAATGCTGCTTCTTCTTATATGACAAGAGAAGATAAGACTTGCCACATGTTTGCTACAAACTCCTCTTTTCAAGTGAGTTTGCCACGAGTTCCTGGGCGAGCCTGCTTGCCAGCCTCTTGCCCACAGACTATGGACCCTGTAAAATGTGATATAAAAGTCTCCGTCCGTGTAATTAGACTATATGGTTCGGGAACCGAACAGCCGCACGAACCAGAGACCACCCTGGAGCTTGTTAAGCCTAATTGCTACTTTGTACCAATTTCCACCTCAGTGTTCTAAGTGTTTGTCTGGGTGGCCACAATTCCTATGGACAACCACGAGGTGGCATCTTGTTTGCATGAACGCAGGCAGCGGTGTTTGGGCATCGAGTTCATGGAACTATTATCGAAAACTGAAACTCCTGAACACCTCTGGACTTCCATGATCACCTGCGTTCCGTTCGACAACACTTAGAAAGACACTGTTCGGTGGAAACGTTCCCACGAACAAGGGGAAGAAGCTCCAGGGTAAGACTATTGAATATGCTCGGTAGTTTGTTCATTGTTAAACTACCGAACTACACCGACCACAAGCCCTGATTCTCTAGAACCGTTTTGGGCATGGGACCATGTGTGTGGTCGGTCAAACAAATGATTTCCAGGAAATTCCTGAACCCTTGAACTGATCTGGGTGATTTTAGAATATGTTAATCGCCCAGATCAGGGCTATCAGGGAATGTAACTTTTGTGGGGGTTTTATGTATTTTTAGTGTACTTTTGGGGTGTTAGGGAAAAAGTGTGTTTTTTCTGTGCTTGGAGACAATTGGATTAGATTAGTAAAGTTCCTGATCCAATTATCTCCCAGGCACAGAGGAGGGGTTATCTGATTATGTATGGGAGTGTCCTGGATCTGAGAGCCAATGTAATCGTGTGTATGTTTTACTGTAGTCCACTCTCAGGTCCAGGGGGAGTGCCCCTTGCATGGGTACCTGCATATAAGGCCAGTTGTGGCTGCCATTAAAAGTATTTCAGCTTGTACTTCCAGAACTATGTGTCGTCTGGTTACTGGAAGCGGAAAGGGCTAATCACTGTTCCAGCTTGTTCCAGCGTGGAGGATTCAGTGGGGAAAGTCCTTGTAAGGACTAGAGCTTCCAGGACTGAGTGTTGTCCAGTGCCTGGGGGTGTCTAGAGCAAATTCCCCATTCGGCTCCAGGAGGTAGCGGTTCCAGGACCTCAGTCAAGCCACGTCAACTCTGGGTAGAAGTGCTGCAGTTTGGCCCCTGTTCCAGCTAGGAAGCAGTCCTTGGCGGAGGTACCCAGCCAGGGGTATAGGGAGCTCCGTTACAATGTTTTAATCACCTCACCATATTTCTGTAAAGGATAAATGAATACATATAAATTGTGAACAATTTTTATCTTGAACAGCAATCTATTTATAAAATTACAGTTTAGAAATGTTTTATAAGTGTTATGATGAAGAACAATAAATTAGTGGTAAAAGGGTTAAAATGATTACCCATTGAGACCTTTCTTTACTTTTCTTAGTAGTTAGTAATGTAGTTTTTTATTGTAAATTGTAATCCACATTTCTCTAGCTCAGCTATTTTTCCAATATGACTATGTGAGCATAACGTTTCCAATGTACTTCTCTACAATTTTCAGTTTACTGAATACCATTGAAGGCCTATCAAGATGATATCCAAAGTTTTCAAAAGTTAGCATTTAAAAAGCTGCAAGGTATAACAATATTGTAGCATTACATGACACTTTAAAACTCACAGGGTTCATTACTAAAAAGCAAATTGTGTGCAAGTCAAAGTGAATTTCAAATGTTACTCCAAAACAGATTAAAGGAACACGATAGCCACCCAGACCACTTCATCTCAATTAAATGGTTTGTGTGCGGAGCCCTTGGCATTTTAAGTCCACAATGCTTCCCGATGAGAAACACTGGATTGTAGAAGCCTGATGATGTCAACAGAGGTGATAGTACTGCAGAAAAAAAGGCTTTAAAGGGACACTATAGTCACCAGAACAACTACAGCTTATTACATTTATTCTGGTGAGTGGAATCATTACCGTCAGACTTTTTGCTGTAAACACTGTCTTTTCAGACAGCCTAGTGATAACCTCACTGGCCACTCCTCAGATGGCTGTTAGAGATCCTTCCTGGGTCATGGCTGCCTAAAATGCATCCAAACATTCAGTATCTCCTCCCTCTGCATGCAGACACTGAACTTTCCTCATAGAGATTCATTGATTCAATTCATCTCTATGCTGATTGGCCAGGGCTATGTTTGACTCTCTGCCCCTGATCTGCCTCCTTGTCAGTCTCAGCCAATCCTATGGGGAAGCACTGTGATTGGATCAGACTACCGCTTCTGATGATGTCAGCAGACTGTTTGTTTTTCTGAGTCTAACAGCATGCAGAGTTACAGCTTCAGGCTTGAATACAGTAAGATTTGTACTATATTTATGAAGGCATGAGGGGTCCAGGGGGGCTAGATGGTGGTATTAATACATGTTTGTGTTCCTGACCCTATAGTGATCCTTTAAAACCGCTTTATTCAATTTAAGTACTTAAAGGGACACTCCGGACACCTAAAGCTAAAGTGCTTTATTTGTGAAGAGTGTGTCTTCTTTTTCATTTTAGAAAAATATTTTTTCATATTTGCATAGAAATTGTTGCTATTATAATTAACCTTTTTACACCGCCTGGCTGTCAATCAGGAAACCAATCCTTTTACTTCCTGATTTGTTTAGCTCAATGAAGCTAAACTGAAGAGGAAGCAATTGCCCAGAGCACCTGTCTTGCAAAAACGTCTAATTGAGCTGCATTGGGAAGTCTGTGATTGGACAGCCACAGAAAGTCTGGGCGGGGTTAGAAGGGGAGGGCTTGGAAAGGCTACAGACAAGAGATTAGCAGCTTTTGTAAGCTGTTTTTAAATATACCCCAATTTAAAAAACAAAAACATCATTAAAGGCATGTATGTTTTCATTGGTGTATATCTACTAAACACTGATTTATTTATTTTTATATATATGTAACCTAGTTAACCAATTACACTCCAAAGGGGTCACTGAAATCCAAAAGATCCCTAATAATTTGTGGCAATAAAATATAATGTTATAGTGCACGATATTTTGCTCTTTTAACTGAAAACATACTTGACATGGAGAATTTTTCCAATTCACTATGAAATTCCAATTTAGTGAATAGCCCTATAATTTTTAAAGTAGGGTGAAATAATATAAATAAAATAACTCCATGTATAGGAAGGAACTAAATGTTAATAATCAGTTATCTATTATTTATTTTCATAGAGCAGCTTCATTTTTTATTGTCACTATTTTCTAATGGAACAACAGCTTATTCCACAGCCCCGTAAAATATAACAGCTTTACAGTCAAGAAAAAATACACAAACTTCAACATTACATATATGTAACCACATACTGGGGCAGAAGAAGGATAGGCTCAGATCTTACACGTTTATAGTCTAGCAGGAGTTGTGGGTGATTAAGAAAAAGGGTAGGGATGTGTATGGGCAAAAAATTTGGTTCGCCACTTCCGAAATTCGTGACTTTGGCAAATCGGGACTTCAGCAATTTGGCATTTAGGTTCGGTTCGGCACTCCTGAAATTCAGGACTTCGGGACTTTGGCACTTCGGGAATTTGGCAATTCCCTAACCCTACCCCTATTCCCTACCACTACCCCTATTCCATACCCCTAACCCTACCCACACCCCTAACCCTACTAGGGTTAGAGTTAAGGGTAGGTTAGGGTTGGCATTAGTGGTTAGGTTAGGAGTAGGGTTAGGGGTAGGGGTAGGGTTAAATTCCTGCCATCATTCCCTTAATTTCCCCTCCCTCTCCTGTTTTGCCACTTTTCAGAAATCCGAAGCACTTCGGCACTTCCGAAATTCGGCACTACGACAATTCGGTTCGGTACGTCCATAATTCGGCACTTCAGCAATTCAGGTCTTTGGCAATTTGTCGGTTTGGTTCGAAAATTGGGTAATTCGGACATTCCGAAGCATCCGAATGTCTGAATTGCCGAAATTCGTCCAAATTTATATTCGTACTGAAACGAATTGCACATGTCTAAAAAAAAAGGGTAAATGATTACATGTAAGAGAATTTGGACTGTGTGGAGCAGTACATGATAGGAAGGCGAGATGACATGTGGTAATTTTAGGAATGTTTATGGTAGACTAGACTTGCGCACAGCTGAAATGTTTTTTTTTCTCAAGTTAATTTGGATGAAAATAAATTTTACCTAGTCCGAAACTAATTTCATTCACTAGTCGATTTGTTTCAAGCTAAATTAATTTGATATTTTTATTTTGGAATGTGGCGATCTTTCAGTGGTTTAGAAATAAATACCTAATTTGGCACCCTTATGTGGGAAGAGTACCAAACTAGGGAGGGAGCAGTGTTTAGTAGATAGCTCACTGTTTTGGTATCCTTGTATATGTATATCCCAGATAGATAGAAAATTAGGAAGCTATCTACTAAGCAGCTGAAAGATCAAAATTAAGAGAAGCCTTAATTATTTGGTAGTGGTAACCTTTAATATAATAATCCCTCATAAGGGGACCAATTTAATGTATTATTGAAAAAACTAACTAATTAACAAATCGAATGAAACTTTTGTGCGAATTGCTCATTCTTATATTGTACCATTTGGAATTCGGACGAATAGACAAAAAATTAAAATTTTTTGTCAGAATTACGATTCTTCCAAAAACGACTACCCAAATCTACAGTAGAATAGTGAGGTTTAAGGTATGTCTCCTCAATAGGTGCGTTTGTTATTGTTTCCCACCTACATGCCATACAATAACAGAAAACCATTAGATAATGTTATCATAAAAAAACATGGGCTTTCTAAAGTCAGTGCCTAAGTTTAGATAGCAGTGTCCATTAAAAGCAAATTCTTGCAAACTGTACAGCTTGGACAGCCTCCTGCAGAGGGCTTACAAAAATATCATTTTGGTGCAATTACCCTGTCGAGTCGTTAGCAATCATTATATACGGCTAGTACCAGCAATGCATTATGTTTTCCAAAGAACAACAGCAGTGCAGAGTTAGCTCCTCAGCATGCAGGCTGTGCCGTATCACCGCTGGGAGAGCATTAGCAAGAACCGGGCATAATCATAAATACATGTTATGGTTTTAACAGTTCTGCTTGGTAAAAACATAGGAAGAGGATTATAGTTTTGTGTGAAAAGATACTATAAATAAAAGCAGCAGGTATGATGGACTGAGAAATAAAATATCAACAAGATATTTATATAATATATGCATATATAATGTGTGTGTACGTTTACATTACATTTCTATAACGTCGGGATGCATGAATTTTGTCTTAACTATAAATCCTAGATTTTATAGGCATGTGTAATTCTAGTATATATATATAACTTAGAAACATCAATAGAATGTAGATTTGTGCATGGTGAGAAATATCGGTTCTACAGAATAATTTTTTCAAAGATGGAACATTTTCGAGTACACTTAATATTCGGTCAGATGTCAGTTCAGCCCAGCCAAATATTAGTTCGGAAACCAGAGCCGAAGAGCAAACCAAAGATTGGCCGAACGCTGTGCTGCAAAATACACTGCTCAAAAAAATAAAGGGAACACAAAAAATAGCACATCCTAGATCTGAATGAATTCAATATTCTTCTGAAATACTTTGTTCTTTACATAGTTGAATGTGCTGACAACAAAATCACACAAAAATGAAAAAATGGAAAACAAATGTTTCAACCCATGGAGGTCTGGATTTAGAGTCACACTCAAAATTAAAGTGGAAAAACACACTACAGGCTGATCCACCTTTGATGTAATGTCCTTAAAACAAGTCAAAATGAGGCTCAGTAGTGTGTGTGGCCTCCATGTGCCTGTATGACCTCCCTACAACGCCTGTGCATGCTCCTGATGAGATGGCGGATGGTCTCCTGAAGGATCTCCTCCCAGATCTGGAGTGTGTCAGCAGTTCCTGCTAAAGCATCTGCCAACTCCTGGACAGTCTGTGGTCTGTTGGTGGATGGAGCGAGACATGATGTCCCAGATGTGCTCAATTGGATTCAGGACTGGGGAACAGGCGGGCCAGTCCATAGCATCAATGCCTTCGTCTTGCAGGAACTGCTGACACACTGCAGCCAGATGAGGTCTAGCATAGTCTTGCATTAGAAGGAACCCAGGGCCAACCGCACCAGCATATGGTCTCACAAGGGGTCTGAGGATCTCATCTCGGTACCTAATGGCTACCTCTGGCGAGCACATGGAGGGCTGTGCGGCCCCCCAAGGAAATGCCACCCCACACCATTACTGACCCACTGCCAAACTGGTCATGCTGGAGGATGTTGCAGACAGCAAAACGTTCTCCACGGCGTCTCCAGACTCTGTCATGTCTGTCACATGTGCTCAGTGTGAACCTGTTTTCATCTGTGAAGAGCACAGAGCGCCAGTGGCGAATTTGCCAATCTTGGTGTTCTCTGGCAAATGCCCAACGTCCTGCACGGTGTTGGGTTGTAAGCACAACCCCCACCTGTGGATGTCGAGACACTACACTGACAGATACAGGAAACCTTCTTGCCACAGCTCGCATTCATGTGCCATTCTGGATGAGCTGCACTACCTGAGCCACTTGTGTGGGTTGTAGACTCCGTCTCATGCTACCAGGGCCGTCTTTAACGCGGGGCAAAAGGGGCAGCTGCCCCGGGCCTAGTTGCTCCTGGGGGGCCCAAGGCAGCTGCCTCTTGGGCCCCGCTGCCCACAATATTATGCAAAATATTTTTTTCGCCGACCCTCTCCCCGATCCGATCCTTCACTATGCGAGTGGCATCGCCGCATAGTAAAGGAGTCGAAGGACCTACTTGCTCCTCCTCCCGACCTCCCCTGCCTTTTGCGTACGCGCGTTGCCTTCATGATGTCATGCGGAGGCGGAGTAGCGGCAATGCTAGGGTGAGCCGGTCTCCTCCAACCGCAGAGCGGCACCGCACACCGTGAACCCTGAGCCCAGGCCCCAGAGCAGTGATCCCTGAGCTTGCTGCCTTCAGAACCGTAAGTATTTAAATTACAGTAATTAACTGAAGATATATAACTTGGTTGTTTTATGGGGGTTAGGAGGCTTGGTGGTTGGAGGAGGGAGGATTAGGGAGGGGTGGTTGGAGAAGGGGTTAGGGGTTAGTACTATACTATCTCTATCTGCACATTGTTTTAAAAAAAAAGTAATCTGTAAAGTACAAAGTATTTGTGTCAGAAGTTACGCTTTTTAAATTTTTAGAATAACGATAGAGCCATTTTATTTCATACATTTGTGCTAATTTCTGTGCTGGTTGGAGGGGGGTGAGGGGCAGTATTACACAATCTTTATATATATTTTTTTATACATATATAGGTTGTGTAATACTGCCCCTCACCCCCTCCAACCAACACAGAAATTAGCACAAATATATTAAATAAAATGGCTGTCATTATTCTAAAGATTGAAAAAGGACAACTTCTGACACAAATATTTTGTAATTTACAGATTACTTTTTATATATATTTTTTATACATATACAAAGTAATCTGCAAAGTGCAAAATGTTTGTGTCAGAAGTTGTGCTAAAAATCAAGCTAGGAATGTGCATATTTGTATTTATTTGTAATTTTTAGAATAATGTCACCAGAACCACAACAGCTAAATGAAGTAGTTCTGGTGTCTATAGCATGTCTCTGCAGGCTTTTTAATGTAAACACTGCCTTTTCAGAAAAAGGCAATATTTACACATTACTGCCTAGGAATAGCTCTAGTGGCCACTCATCAGACGGCGACTAAAGGTGCTTCCTAGTCCAGTGTTGCACAACGTGCAGCACTGGCATTCATGCTGAACACTCCTCATAGAAATGCATTGATTCAACACATCTCTATGAGGAGATGCTGATTGGTGCAGCACAGTGTTTTGTCATGCATGCGCAATGGCCTCCCAATGCTTTCCTATGGCAAAGCAGTCGGTTGGCTGATATATACTCACACACAGTGGCGTACATACCGGGGTCACAGGGGTCGCGGCTGCGACCGGGCCCGGCCCGGCCCACCTGTGTGGCCCCCCGAGGCTGGCCCTGGTGTCACCGGGCTGGCAGGCGCGCGAGGGAGCACTCTCCCCTGAGCGCTCTCTGCCCAGCTCCCTCACGCGCACCACACTGATGCCAGAGCCAGAATATGACATCATATTCCAGCTCCGGCATCAGTAAGTGGCGTGCGAGGGAGCTGAACAGGATCTCAGTGCTCCCTCGTGTGCACAGGACCGGCCGCCCACTAGCACCACTGGACCCCAGGGAATCCCCCAGCACTCCCAAAGGTGGGAAGGCTGGGGGATCACATTTTTTTTTAAAAAAAAAAAAACATGTGTTTGTGTTAGAGTGTGTGTTTTAGTGTTAGTTTTTGTGTCAGTATGTGTGTTACTGTGTGTGTGTCTGCTAGTGTCAGTGAGTGTGTTAGTTTTTGTGTGTGTGTTAGTTTGTGTCTGTTATTAAGTGTGTCTGCCAGTGAGTGTCAGTATGTGTGTTAGTTTGTGTGTCAGTGAGTGTGTGTTTGTCAGTGAGTGTTACTGTGTGTGTCTGTTACTGAGTGTTTTAGTTTGTGTGTGTCTGTTAGTGAGTCTGTTTGATGTCTGTTAGTGAGTGTGTGTTTGTCAGTGAGAGTGTATGTTTTGTAAGTGTGTATGTGTGTCTGTCTGTCAGTGAGTGTGTATATATGCATGTCACTGTCAGTAAATGTGTGTGTCTGTTAGCTAGTGTGTATGCGTCTGTTCGTGAGAGTGTATGTGTGTTTAAAACCCCTTCAGCACTTCTTTCTCCAGCGCCGGACTCTCTTGGCGCTGTGGATCCCTTCCCCCCGATCCGCCTCTCAGCTCCGAATGCGCATGCACGGCATGAGCCGTGCACACATTCAAACCGCCCATAGGAAAGCATTACTCAATGCTTTCCTATGGACGTCCAGTGTCTTCTCACTGTGATTTTCACAGTGAGAATCGCAGAAGCGCCTCTAGTGGCTGTCAGTGAGGCTTCCACTAGAGGTTGGATTAACCCTCAGTGAAACATAGCAGTTTCTCTGAAACTGCTAGGTTTTCAGCTGCAGGATTAAAACTAGAGGGACCTGGCACCAAGACCACTTGATTAAGCTGATGTGATCTGGGTGTCTGAAGTGGTCCTTTAAGTGTGTGTGTATCTGCATGCACTGGTGTACATACCGCGGTCGCTGCGACCCCTGCGACCAGGAGCCCGCTGCATGTGTTGCGGCCCCGGCCCGCGCAGAGTAAGCGTGGGGGGGACACACACCCATGGATCAATTTTCGCACCGGGGCCCCATGGGTCGTGTGTATGCCACTGCTCACACACTGCACATTTTGCATGCTAGTGTGTGGGAAGGTGGGATCCAGGGGGCCCAAGTAAATTCTTGCCCAGGGTCCAATCAATATTAAAGACGGCCCTGCATGCTACCACTAGAGTGAAAGCACCACCAGCATTCAAAAGTGACCAAAACATCAGCCAGGAAGCATAGGAACTGAGAAGTGGTCTGTGGTCACCACCTGCAGAACCACTCCTTTATTGGGGGTGTCTTGCTAATTGCCTATAATTTCCACCTGTTGTCTATCCCATTTGCTCAACAGCATGTGAAATTGATTGTCACTCAGTGTTGCTTCCTAAGTGGACAGTTTGATTTCACAGAAGTGTGATTGACATGGAGTTACATTGTGTTGTTTAAGTGTTCCCTTTATTTTTTTGAGCAGTGTATATACCTAATATAATATTATCTGTATATATTTTGCAGTACACTGATAGGAGAATGTTCCTGCCATTCGGTTGACAGATCAACTAAGAAAAAGCAGCCAATAGAGGGAAAAACAGGAAGAGTAGTAAAACAAAATCAATATTTTTTATATATATATATATAATTTTTTATTTATTTTTTTCAGACTGAACTGCAATTTGGCCAAATTTAGGCCAATCAGATTTTCTGCAAAATTTCCTAATTCGGGGCAAAAATTTACCCGAATTACGGACTAACCGAAATGCTCAATGCAGAACATATTCAAGGAGGGAGGACAATATTCTAAATTGCAACATAAATGGGCAGAGTTTGCAGTTCAGCAGAGTACACAATATACTGTGCGACACATGGGCACAGAGTACACAGCCGACAGAGACACGGTTAGGGTGTTTCTGTCTATTCCTTTCCATTTTACTGCTCCATTTCTGACAGCTCTTTTGTATTAGATGAAAATTTAATAAACCATAAATTGTGTGGATTTAATATTTTAGATCAAAACAATTAAAAAGGACATATTTTTCTACTGAGCTATAGTGGCTGAAAATGTGAAATTCTGTGATCAGTCTCTAACAGTTCTCTGACTGTGTGCATGTGCAGTGTGAGATATTGTGAAGTGATCTAATTACGTTTAGTGTCACTGAACGCGCATGGTCTAAACACTGTTATCATTACATAATAACTCACTATTGATGCAGAGCTTACCGTTATCTTCTTTTCATCGTCATTTCAGGAGAGAAAAGTCACCAGCCTCCCCTGGGGTGCATCAGCAAGGAGTCGGGATAACGCGGAAAAACCGCAGGAGTTCAGCGGGCAACAAGGCACAGGCAAAGCCCTCGTAGATCTATAAATTGTTCTTAAAATTGTGAATAGTACACATTTAAAAATCAGGAAAAACTTTCCATGTAAGAGCAGCAAGGAAAATAATCCACATTGCTGTAAATTCTGAAACGTCCCATTACATTACTCAATGTTTTGCACACAGAGCAAGTGGCTTATTTGTTCAAATACACCTTTACTTGTTCAAATTCACATTTATTTGTTTGTGTTAAATTGCAATATCGTATTATTTGCTTTGTTCGCATGCTTAGTCATGAGTATTATTGAAAACAAATATTTTTTGTTGAATAAAAATGAAAATAGTTTCTTGCCTATCTCATAAATAGAAATGTGAACTGTGCATTGTGAAAATCTATTCTTTGGGAATGTATTCATTTGCATGGAAGGGGATAAGATGTGCCTCATCCAACAAACAACAAACATATTGTAGATCGATTTTTGAAGGAAGTATATAAGATTTAATGTATTTCATTGGGGATTTTAATTAGATATATACTAATTTAAAAAATATGCTTATGATATTCTAGCCTGGTATTTCTGTGTACTGAAATGACACACAACTGTTGCACTTCCATACATATTTTGCTCCCCGGTGTCCCATCAACTACACTTAAAGGACCACTCTAGGCACCCAGACCACTTCAGCTTAATGAAGTGGTCTGGGTGCCTGGTCCTTCTAGGGTTAACCCATTTTTTAATAAACATAACAGTTTCAGAGAAACTGCTATGTTTATTAATGGGTTAAACCTTCCTATTCCCTCAGTGGCTGTCTCATTGACAGCCACTAGAAGCACTGCTGCTTCTCACTGTGATTTTCACAGGAGAGCACGCTCAGCGTCTATAGGAAAGCATTATAAATGCTTTCCTGCCCGACTGAATGTGTAGCAGCTCTTGCCGCACGTGCGCATTCAGCCGACGGGGCGGATCGGAGGAGGAGGCAGAGAGCTCTCCGTCCAGCGCTGGAAAAAGGTAAGTTTAACCCCTTTCCCCCTTCCAGAGCCGGGCGGGAGGGGGTCCCTGAGGGTGGGGGCACCCTCAGGGCACTATAGTGCCAGGAAAACGAGTATGTTTTCCTGGCACTATAGTGGTCCTTTAATGCAGACAAAATATATAATATATAAGAAAATCCCACTGATCACTAAGCAATTTGAATGTCTCTTTTTACATACACTTGCATGGAAGTCACAGTACACTATGATATAATCAGCTTCATATTGCCCAGTAGAGTTACTAATGACGTCCGATAGTCTGGACACATAATATTGTTAGCGTTTACACAGTACCAATGTGTTCTGCCGCGCTTTGCTATTTTAAATTGGAGATATATAACAAGTTATTGACAAACAAAATAAAGATAACAGACACAATAGATAAAAAGGCAATGCTCGAATGAGCTTATATTCTGTCTTATCAAACTCAATTCATTAAAGCACAGTCCCTATCGGTGTAGAGACACCAGCATTGGCGATGTGATAGGAAATGGTAAGGTTAAAGGGGGTGGTGCAGTTTTCCTAGTTAGGAAATATAGGGTAAACATATTCTAGCCTTAATACTAATCTTATCCATAAATGTTATCTTAAACTCAACTGTAACCTCAAGTGTCATGAATCTCTATGACACAAAGAGTAGTCTTTGCCCTACATTTCCTAGCTCCTGCTGAGAAAGCCTCTGCACCGCTATCAGCAAGGTATTTTAGGTTAAGGGCCAGCCACACAAGTCCCTTCTGTGGGTTGGCATGACCCATTAGGGGGTGGACCTGCCCTTTCCAATTATGTGAGTCATGTCACTGGCAGGCACCCCCGTCCTCCCAGGCCCACCCCACCGGTCCCGATCACATAAATCCCAATGTTTGGTCTTTGTCAAGTTCGCCCAAAATGTTGTCGATTTGTGTGCTTATGGTTCCTAAAATAGCTGTGCATGTTCTGCATATTTTGAGAAGCTTTGAGTCCCCGTAAGTTCTATCTGTGATTGTAAGAATGATGTTTGGGGGTTTGCTATCCTCAGGAGCACCAACCTCATGGAGAGGTCAACTATTGGCATTGCGTGACAACCAGGAGTGCAGTCTCAGCAATGCTTATATCTGAATCAAATTTGTTACTCCCTGCAGTAAGTGACTGTTGTTATTACTTCCTTTAAACAAAAACAATTTCATATAAGTAATCTTATATTACATTTAGATAGGAAGGTCTATCACTTCAACTATAAAGAGAGGAAGAGAGCCACCATCAGGTAAAGATACCGACCACCAACAGCATCTATCAAATATCAACATGATCTTAAGATACATGTCAGTTTGATATCATTTAGGCAGTATATTGCTGATATTTACTTATGACTAAAGACTTATACATGTCAAGGTGTGGTTTAAAGCTAGTTTGTTTTTTTTTTTAATTAAGCATGTACATGAGAACAATTGAAACTAAATACTTTCAGTTACAGAATCTCATTTACCATACCATAAGCATTTAAATATTCTAGATGACCAACAGCATCTCTTAACATTTTCATTTAGTGCAGGAGGTGATTAATTATTAATGTGTTCACCTCAGATTTAGGTCAAAGGCCCTCAATTTTAAATGAGGGATATTCAAGTTAAAAAGTCAAAATATGATAATTGGTCTAAGACGAGGATCATCCTCTTCCCTACAGAGAAATTTACCTTCATCAAAGAATATATTAATCTTAGCATTTTGGTGTCATTTATTATGAGTTTTTCTGTGTCCACCCCTGGCTATCTCCATGTTAGTGGGAGAAGGAACACTAAACTCTTAAATCTAAACCGAAAAAAAACTACCTAAAATTGTGGTTTAAAATGTTTTAATTTGAGAGTATGTCCCATGTTATGCTTTACTGTAACTCATTCATTATCAAAATCATGTATATACATTTTCACTTTAATTTGCTTTGTATGTAAGGCTGCAATTGCTTTCATTTACTCTTCAGGAAAGGTTTTTGGGATGCAGAGTAACACGTGCTGAAAATTACAGTCTCTCCTCCCTTTCCAAACAGTAAAGGAAACTTCAAAGGTCATATCATTTCTACGGTCAGGGAGGGGGATGAATGAAGGAGTTCTCGTATATGTCTCTGAGCATTACATTGGCATTGCAGAGACTGCTATAAAATGTTTGAAATATCACAGATATTTTCATGTTTGTTTTTTCATGTTATACAAATGCCCACTGCACTGAGTATAAATGCTTGCCTCCCCTGACAGACTTCTTTACAGTTTTTTGTGAAGGAGTCTGGGCCACAGTCTTATCCATGCATGGTGACTCGATTCCGTCTAGTGCTATCTTCCTCTAATATAAATTTTAAATGGAGCTGGCGGCAAAGTTGACAACAGCTGCTATCACCTTAGTGATCAATTCTACACATCCCATCTGTCCGATGAGTGGAAGTCATGCCAAGCGCTTTAATATGTATCCCATGAAATCTGGCGGCCGTATGTTCAGGTTTTATTGTATAGAATAAGAGGTTCCTGGTTGGTTGAAACATATCCTGGTCTGGACAAAACTCAATGCAAAAATTGAAAACAATAATGTTGAGCATCTTCTAAACAATTTCATTTAATTATATTATCTGCGGGAAAATGCAAATGCTCTGAATGTATAAAAGTATTATATTTGGTAGAAAGTAAACACACGGCAATGTCCTTGGTTCAATATTAATACATGAAATTAGAGTCACCACCTAAACACTCCACTCTCTACCTACGTGAACCCATAAATAGAGATTCAGATTGGATTGCTTTGGGGCACTGGAAACAGCACTGGATTAGGCCGGAGTAATCATACTTCATAGACAGGGACGTTTTAGCTGTGAGGCAAACAAGGCATTTGCCTTGGGCGGCATTTTCCAGTGGGGTGGCAAAAAAAGCCGCCCCCCAAATGCCCAGGGCAAATGCCTTGTCAGCCTTGCGGCTAACTAACATGCTGGGCTGGGCGGGCGGCGTTGGAGGGCGGCTGACGAGGGAGCTCTTCCTCTGAGCGGTCTGCTCAGCTCCCTCGCGTGCCGCCCGCAGAGTGAGGCTGGGAGCCGGAATATGACGCCACTGGACCCCCAGGGAGATAGAGAACCCCTTCCCCCCCAGTACTCCCAAAGTTAAGGAGGGGGGTGGGGGGGTTAAAAAAAAATAAATGTGTTAATGTGAGTGAGTGTGTATGTCTGTTAGTGTGTGTGAGTGTGTCTGTTAGTATGTATGTGAGTGTGTCTGTTAGTGTGTGTGTGAGTGTATTTGTTAGTGAGTGTGTCTGTTAGTGAGTGTGTCTGTTAGTGAGTGTGTCTGTTACTGTGTGTGTGAGTGTGTCTGTTGCTAGTGTGTGTGTGGAGTGTGTCTGTTAGTGTGTGTGTGAGTGTGTCTGTTAGTGAGTGTGTCTGTTAGTGTGTGTGGAGTGTGTCTTGTTAGGTGAGTGTGTCTGGTTAGTGTGTGAGTGTAATTGTTCGTGGAGTGTGTCTGTTAGTGTGGCAGCTAGTGTGTGTGAGTGTGTCTGTTAGTGTGTGTGTGTGAGTGTGTCTGTTAGTGTGTGTGAGTGTGTCTGTTAGTGTGTGTGGAGTGTGTCTGTTAGTGAGTGCGTCTGGCTAGTGAGTGTGTCTGTTAGTGCTGTGTCTGTTTACAGTGTGTGTGAGTGTGTCTGTTAGTGTGTTTGTGAGTGTGCCCTGTTAGTGAGTGTGTCTGTTAGTGTGTGTGTGTGGGAGTGTGTCTGTTAGTGAGTGTGTCTGTTAGTGTGTGTGAGTGTATCTGTTCGTGGAGTGTGTCTGCTAGTGAGTGTGTCTGTTAGTGTGTGTGTGTGAGTGTGTCTGTTAGTGTGTGTGAGTGTGTGTCTGTTAGTGAGTGTGTCTGTTAGTGTGTGTGTGTGGAGTGTATCTGTTCTCGTGAGTGTGTCTGTTAGTGAGTGTGTCTGTTAGTGTGTGTGTGTGAGTGTGTCTGTTAGTGTGTGTGGAGTGTGTCTGTTAGTGTGTGTGAGTGTGTCTGTTAGTGAGTGTGTCTGTTAGTGTGTGTGTGAGTGTATCTGTTCGTGAGTGTGTCTGTTAGTGTGTATGTTAGTGTGTGTGAGTGTGTCTGTTAGTGAGTGTGTCTGTTAGTGCGCAGGTCTGTTACTGGTGTGTGTGGAGTGTGTCTGTTAGTGTGTGTGGAGTGTGTCTGTTAGTGTGTTTGTGAGTGTGTCTGTTAGTGAGTGTGTCTGTTAGTGTGTGTGTGAGTGTATCTGTTCTGTGAGTGTGTCTGTTAGTGAGTGTCTGTTAGTGTGTGTGTGGAGTGTGTCTGTTAGTGTGTGTGAGTGTGTCTGTTGAAGTGAGTGTGTCTGTTAGTGTGTGTGTGGAGTGTGTCTGTTAGTGTGTGTGGAGTGTGTTCAGTGTGTGTGTGTAGTCTGTTAGTGTGTGTGTGGAGTGTGTCTGTTAGTGAGTGTGTATGTTAGTGTGTGTGTGAGTGTGCCTGTTGGTGAGTGTGTCTGTTGCGTGTGTGTGAGTGTGTCTGTTAGTGAGTGTGTCTGTTAGTGTGTGTGTGAGTGTGTCTGTTAGTGTGTGTGTCTGTTAGTGTGTGTGTCTGTTAGTGAGTGTTTGTTAGTGTGTGTGTGAGTGTGTCTGTTAGTGTGTGTGAGTGTATCTGTTAGTGAGTGTGTCTGTTAGTGTGTGTGTGTGTGTGTGTGTGTGTGAGTGTGTCTGTTAGTGTGTGTGTGTCTGTTAGTGAGTGTGTCTGTTAGTGTGTGTGTCTGTTAGGTGTGTGTCTGTTAGTGAGGGTGTGTGTCTGTTAGAGAGTGTGTGTCTGACTGTTAGTGTGAGTGTGTTTGCCTGTGAGTGTGTGTGTCAGTGAGTGTGTGTGTCTCCTAGTGTGTGTCTGCTAGTGAGTGTGTGTCTGTTAGTGAGTGTGTGCTTGCCTGTGAGTGTGTGTGTCTGTTAGTGTGTGTGTGTGTTTGCTAGTGAGTGAGTGTGTTTGTTTGTTTGTGTGTGTGTCTGACTGTGTGTGTATGTTTGCCTGTGAGTGTGTGTCTGCTAGTGAGTGAGTGTATGTCTGTGTGTGTCAGTGAGTGTGTGTTTCTGTTAGCTAGTGTATGCGTATCTGTCAGTGTGTGTGTGTGTGTATTTAGAAGGCAGGGCCGGGGGGAAGGGATGGGTGGGGGTCGCGCGCGGGGAGGGCACCTAAGTTTTGTCCTGCCTAGGGCAGCACAAAACCAGGATATACCACTGTTCATAGATATGGCAACAGAACGTTATCACTGACCGCTACAAAGAGGTTATACAAAAACAAGCTGTGTAAGCTGTCCTGAACCTTGTCCCACACCTGTACATCTCGTTTTGTTTCACACAATAAACAAGGTATCTTTTCTCATATAAAAGGGATTATGTGCAACTTGGCTTTAAAGAAAATTCCAGTCTGATTTAATCCATTTGCTTTTATCAGGTACAATCTCAGATAATCACATGAAAGAGTCTCCATTACTCTCACACAGGGCTACTTAGTGATAACTAAATCACTGTCCTTAAATGCTCTTTAATGCAGAGTGCACAGTGAAACTTTGTATCATGGAGCAAGAATGTCTGTTTAAAGGGATACTGGGTACCTCCGTTGATGGATGCTCCTAGCGCTTCTTGAGGATTCCAAGCACTCTAGCCGACACCACAACCACCACAGGCCGAACCTCTCTTCCTTCAGAGCGAAGCAGGAATGACCTCTTAAAAGAGCTTAGGAGTGATTATAGCAAGGGAATATGCAGAGCATAGCAATCCCTTGTAGCAGATTCCCCCAATAAGAGACAGGACTCCAAATTGAGGGTGAAGTAGAACTGACTGTACTGGCAAAACATGCAATATGCAATTAATGCAGATTCCGCAGAACATATACAGGCTATATGAAAAATAATTACTGTATAATGTGTCCCCTGTTCTGTAGTTTAAAACTACAGAACGATGTCTTTGTGCACCAAATACCGGCGAGATCGCACCGTGTAGAAAAGTCAAAACAGTGTCTGTGAGTTAAAATGGCCGCCATCCATTGTTCTCAACATGTGCTTCATCCATTGTTGTCACCATGTGCCTCTGATACATTAAATGGTGGCCACCTAGTAACTTCACAGTATGTCCCCAGATGGTTCTTAAAGGGCCAGCAGCAGCACAAAACAAATCCTGTATGCCCAAATCATGTCTTTAAAGGGCAATACATCCCAGGGGCCATAGTCACATGGCAGGAGGCTGGGAATCAGTCTTCTCCAATGCCCAGTGGCGAGGTCGGTTTGACCACATTATGAGTTTCTGTTAAACTTGTACAACAATGAACAACCTGATGTTTATTATTCATGGGTTGTTAGATACATGGAGTTTGGGGGTTAAGGGTGGCCTAGGGTTCAGGGGTACCTGCCTTAAAAAACCTGTAACTGTAACTCAAAATAAGCCCAAAATACAAGTGATCTGCATATATTTATTGTGTAAAGGAAAATCAGCAATGACGCTATAAAAACAGGTGTCAACAACCCATGACACGTCACGTGTCCCAAGCAAGCATGGCACTCGAAGTGCCTTTGCACTTTACTCAAGGCTGCCAGAGACAAACAGGTTCTAGCACCATTCCCAATCTAGTTCAAACCGAGTGGTGATTGCAGGTGGTGAGGGACAATCCTCGAATTACACATAGCAGCACTTAGAGGACTTTATTTCTGCACTTGAACGGGAATCCACTCTGGAGTAGAGCAAGCCACAGCAGTTATCGCAGCTCCTGCCCACAACCTGTTCTTGGCCAGCCTGGTCCCCACTGGACCCCAGGGAAACCACACAAACTGCTAGACATATACAGAGCTGCAAAAGAAGCCTCACTCATACAAATAATACAATCAGCCCACACACAAACACACTCACAGTGATCACAAATTAAACACCACTGACAATTCACAAACATGCATACAACAAGCAACCCCACACATAAACACACCACCAAACGCACAATGTGACATATCATCCACACAAACAATTCCACAAACAGGCCCATACACAGCCTACATTCATTGGTGTCATTACAATACCACAAACTACTCATGAACATGTACAATATAACAGCCCATATACACACAAATTCAATGCTACAAAGCAACTGCAGCACCCATAAATAACACAAACAGAATATGGAAACATACAAAGCTCAGTTTTAAAAACATAGGACCAGCACGCCAAGGGACTTCAATATCTTGTTTTGGCACAGTGCTAATAAAAGGTTGCCTACCCCTGATATAAAATAATACTGTACTCCTTTAATACAATCATAGAATGGGGATCCTGCGCTACACCTGCACTTGATATGCCCATTTGATGTTTTTAATACGTAAGTGAATAAATAGAGTTTTTATACTATATGATCTACACTATGTGTCTCCTTTCTCTTATGTTACCTACTTGGAAGGAAGATCTGCCAATCTACATATCTGGTCTTGTGAGAAGGAAGCTTATTCACTCAGCGGTAAAGCTATGCTTTTCTTTTGCCCTTAAAAGTACTATATTGGTATGGGCATACGATTCAAGTTCCTACTACTTTTAACAGTCTCCCCCATTGGTATCTCCTATACAGGCTGTGCTGCAGTCATGCACGTTTGGCTTCATTCATTGAAAAACACATGACATGAGCACAGTCGCCTTGTCGGCCTCTGCTTAAAAACCCACACCAAATACCCAATCCCCAATAAAGCACAGACACCATGGTTTTGGCAAAATTATATCACAGCTTGATTTGTAATTAACATAAATTTAAAGGTCATTGTCAACAGCAGGCCATCCTGCATTTACAATTAACCCCTTGACAATGACCCACCCCCACATAACATAACACCCAAACATTGAACATTTTATTTAACATGAACATGACCATTGCCACCAAAGGGCACCATCCATTGCCACCAAAGGGCACCACAAGTGTAGGGGCATACCGAGACACCCCATACACACCCCGGTTCGGAGCTACCTACGAGCTCGAACCTACCAAACCAGTCCAAAGGCCTACCTATTAGCCCTGAACTCCAAACTTTTTCCCCATCTCACTCTTTTCTCCCCCCAACTTTACTCTCCATCCCCCGCCACAGCTCAGAGCTCGACTCCTCGAGCTCCTGAGCGACACCCCCCCAGGGAAAAAAGCGCTCTCTGGAGGCCCTCCTGGAAACCCAGCAACAAAAAGTCCAAACCCACATCGGACAGATGGACCCCATCACTCCTATAATAACCTGGGAGCATGTCTTCCAACTCCCTGTGCCTGATCACAACCCCCCTGACCGCCTCACGTACGCTGCCATCACCTTGTTAACCTTACCCTTAATCGCCACCGCGGAGGGATTCCGCGCGTGCCGCCAGTACAACCTCGGAACCATTTCCGACCATACTACCATAACCCCTGGCACTAACTCCCTTAACCTGTCCACGTCCCTCTTCATACACTCGAGCAGGACCTTTTGAGGTAACGACCCCACATCATTGCCCCCTGCATGAAGCACCACTATGTCCGGAACCTGTCCCAAAATAATTTTGTGAAACATTTCCTCACATATAACATTACAACCCCAGCCCCGGTAACCAAACCACCGAAGCTGCACCACAGAACTTGGAAAGCCCAGCTGTAGACCATGACGTCGAACTGCAGCTCTCCGTTGCGCCCAGTGTACGTATGAGTGTCCGACCACCCATGCCATCCGACCTGTAAAACATAAAGCAAACATAGACCACCACAAAACAACCACCAACCTTCCCCCTTTTCCAACCTCCAACTTAAACCAACTTGTCTGGTCTAATGTAAGACCTGAACCTCAGGGACTCCCACCTGCCAATCTTTTTCACCCGTTCGTCACCTAAACCTAGTCTCGCCGCTTCAGTAGCCGCACCAATCCTGAAAGAATGTGTCCCGAATTGGCCCTGCTCCACACCCAACCTTGCCAACGCCTTCCGAAAAACCCTGAGGAACTGGAACTTTATTAGCGAAGAGCCGTCCTCATGCTTGAAATATGAACCCCCGGCCATTGCCCGCACCTCCCGGAAGGCCGTTGCGCACTTAACCGGGCAAGTTCTCCCACCCGGGAGCTCCCAGAACGTAACCAACATTCCTTTCCCCATTACATCCGTTTTGGACCGCCTCAGGTTAATCACTACCTTGTTGCTCCACACTTCCACGTCCATCGCCTGAAGTCCCCCGGACCCTTGGCGATTGCTGCTAACTAGCTCGCTGACCCGAAATGCCCCAAAAAAGGCAAAACTAAAAACCACAGAAAAAAAAACTTCACTTCGTATCCTGAAAAACCTGTTAAATTTAAACAAGAACGCTAGCGCTGCCAGCTTATGCCCCATCACTGCTGCCGAAACCCCTGTGGTAACTGACCTACACAAGAGCCACAGCAGCGCATCCAACCACTCCTCCTCTGAGAGCTGACCCCCTGTCTGCTGCACCAGTTCGTCCCATTCCCCCCACACCTTACTGTATGCCACCTAGGTAGCGGGTGCCAGGGAATCCCTGATCAGTCCGCCAAGCATGATGTCCCGAGCCGCCACATCTCGTCCGGGCAAGACATCCCTTCCTCCCGTGCGCCAGGTGCAACCTGCCGAAATCTCTCCCACTGTGAATGAGACAACGCATCAACAATGACATTCAACAGTCCCGGCACGTGGCGCGCCCGAAACACAGTGTTAAACCTCATACGGAACAAGACAAAACGGCGAAGAAGCCGCACCACTGTGATAGAGGATGCTGATAGCCTGTTCATTGCATCTACCACTGCCATATTGTCCGAGAAGAATACCACCTTCTTATCCCTCAACTGTGGACCCCATAGTGACAGCGCCACTACCAACGGGAACAATTCCAGGAACGCTAAGTTGCGTATCAGCGGGCTGGCCTTCCAGTCCCCTGGCAAAGTACCCGCGCACCATTGACCCGAAAAGTAAGCCCCAAACCCGACACTCCCCGGCGCGTCCATAAACAGCTCCAACTCCTGAGAAGACGCCGCTGGCTCCCGAAAGAACACTTTCCCGTTAAAATCCCGCAAGAATTCCCTCCAGATGTCCAAGTCAGCCGTCATGGCCCCTGATACCCGAATAAGGTGGTGCGAGAACACCACCCCCACCGTTGCCCTGGCTAGGAACCTGTTAAAAACCCGTCCGACCAGTATCACCCAACAGGCGAAGTTTAGCCGACCGAGCAGAGACTGAAGCGCCCGGAGCGTAACCTTCTTAGCTCCCCGCACCTCTGCCACCGCCTGCCGGAGTGCCAGTAACTTGTCCTGTGGCAGCCTGCACTCCCCCTTTACTGAGTCGATCTCCAAACCCAAGAAACTCAGGCAGGTCGTAGGCCCCACCATTTTGTCACTTGCCAAGGGGACTCCAATCACGTGCGCCACCCATTCCAGTGTCCTCAATCCCCTGCGACATTCCTCTGATCCAGGAGGCCCTACACATAGGAAGTCATCCAGATAATGGACTACCATCCTAGTGCCCACTTCCAGTTTTACCCCCCATTCCAGGAATGTGCTAAATTTCTCAAAGTATGCGCACGATATAGAGCACCCCATGGGTAAACAAAGATCTACGTAATATTCCCCCTCGAAGTGACAACCCAGCAAGTGATGGCACTTCGGGTGAATCGGCAAAAGGTGGAAAGCCGCCTCCACGTCCGCCTTCGCCAACAACACCCTCGGCCTGATCGCTGCACCAGGTTCACCGCTTGGTCGAACGAAGCGCACGAAACCGAAGAAAGGGCCCTGTCTATGTCTGCATTTACTGACGACCCCTTGGGGTAGGACAGATGGTGAATCAGGCAGTACTTGCCGGGCTCCTTCTTGGGTACCACTCCCAGTGGTGATACTCTCAAGTTGGGTAATGGGGGCTCCCTGAACAGCCCCGCCACCCTGCCCAGCTGAACCTCCTTATGCAACTTCTCCCTAACCACCCGGGGAAATTCCCCTGCTGACTTCAGGTTGCGAAGACGATGAGCCACCACTCGCTCCCGAAACGGGATAATGAACCCGTTGGTGAACCCCTCCTCTAGCAATGCCGCATCTGCCCTGTTAGCGTAGTGGCTTAGCCACGACCGCATCGCGCCTACCTTCACTGGTGTGGCCCCCAGAGGCAGGGGACCCTGCTAAACCTCCAGGCACCCCTGCTGCGGAGGCTGACTTCCCTTTTTTGAAACATCTGTGAAGTCCGTGGGTGCCTCCACACCCGGAGCACTCATGCTTGAATCCACAAGTGGCCCCCCACTTGCACTGTCCCTCATTATACAGCCAGCAGTAGCCCTGTTTTTGGTTGGCCAACACGGCGGTAGACGTGCCGGTGCCGGCCCCTGTCTGAAAGGGGGACGCCTTCTGCGCCATCATAAGTTTTATCCAGAGAGGTAGGTCCATCTGGTCCTACCGCATCCCCGGATTAGCAGCCAGGCGCTGACAAAACTGCTCGTCATACCACCACCAGGCCAGACCCCCGAATGTCCGATAAGCCTCCCAAATACCATCCAGGTAACAGAAGAGCTGCGAACAGCGCTCTTCCGCCTTTTTGCCCATCACGCTGGCCAAGATGCAAAATGCCCTCAGCCAGTTCCCAAACGTCTTAGGTATCTTCCTATACCTCCACTTCTTTTCCTCCTCCTCCTTTTTGGCATCCTTTTTATCCTCCTCCTTGAGGTCAATATAGTCCTCAAGGGGGAGAAGCGAAAAGATTTCCACGAACTCCACTTTCCGTATCTTCTCCTTAACCTCCATTTTGAGATGACAGCCCAGTGGGCCTGCGAAAGAAACATGAACGTTCTGCCGCGTGGCCTTTGGCACGCCCCCCAATAAGCTCTCCCTCTCACTCGCCAACCCGGGCGCCTCTACTGTGGGGGTCGCACCCCTGTCCCCAACTGTGCTGCCTCCGGCCCCAGAAACCCTCACCGGACTAGCCCCTGAGACCTCTTCCACCCGAGCCCAAACCTGACTGCCCTCACTGTCCTTCCTTCTCCCAGGAATCAATTAACTGCCTAATGTCTTCTAGCAGCTCCCC
>OW240919.1:17660211-17672441 GCA_933207985.1 Pelobates cultripes | reverse complement strand
GGTGTGTTACTGTGTGTGTCTGTTACTGAGTGTGTTTGATCCTCTGTTAGTGAGTGTGTGTTTGTCAGTGAAAGTGTATGTTTTGTAAGTGAGTGTGTATGTATGTCTGTCGCTGAGTGTGTGTCTGTCAGTAAATGTGTGTGTCTGTTAGCTAGTGTGTATGCGTCTGTTCGTGAGAGTGTGTGTGTCTTCAGCATTTACTTTTCTCCAGCGTCGGACTCCCCAGTGTCCAGCTCTCAGCTCCGAATGCACATGCGCGGCAAGAGGTGCGGGCGCATTTAAACCGCCCATAGGAAAGCATTACTCAATGCTTTCCTATGGACGTTCAGTCCATAGGAAGCTCCTCTAGCAGCTGTCAATGAGACAGCCACCAGAGGCTGGATTAACCCTCAGTGAAACATAGCCGTTTCTCTGAAACGGCTATGTTTTCATCTGCAGGGTTAAAACTAGAGGGACCTGGCACCCAGACCACTTCATTGAGCTGATGTGATCTGGGTGTCTGTAGTGGTCCTTTAAGTGTGTGTGCATACCGCGGTCACGGGGTTGCAGCCCTGCAACCCCTGCGACCAGGTGCCCGCCGCCATGTGTTGCGGCCCCGACCCGCGCCGATTAAGCGCGGGGGGGGGCCCACTGATCAATTTTTGCACCGGGGCCCCATGGGTCATGTGTACGCCACTGTCAAAGGTCATATCATTTCTACGGTCAGGGAGGGGGATGAATGAAGGAGTTCTCGTGTATGTCTCTGAGCATTACATTGGCATTGCAGAGACTGCTATAAAATGTTTGAAATATCACAGATATTTTCATGTTTGTTTTTTCATGTTATACAAATGCCCACTGCACTGAGTATAATTGCCACAGTCTTATCCATGCATGGTCACTCGATTCCGTCTAGTGCTATCTTCCTCTAATATAAATTTGAAATGGAGCTGCCGGTAAAGTTGACAACAGCTGCTATCACCTTAGTGATCAATTCTACACATCCTAACTGTCTGATGAGTGGAAGTCATGCCAAGCGCTTTAATGTGTATCCCATGAAATCTGGCTGGCCGTATGTTTTATTGTATAGAAAAGAGGTTCCTGGTTGGTTGAAACATATCCTGGTCTGGACAAAACTCAATGCAAAAACTGAAAACAATAATGTTGAGCACCTTCTAAACAATTTCATTTAATTATATTATCTGCGGGAAAATGCAAATGCTCTGAATGTATAAAAGTATTATATTTGTTAGAATGTAAACACACGGCAATGTCCTTGGTTCAATATTAATACATGAAATTAGATTCACCACCTAAACACTCCACTCTCTACCTACGTGAACCCATAAATAGAGATTCAGATTGGATTGCTTTGGGGCACTGGAAACAGCACTGGATTAGGCCGGAGTAATCATACTTCATAGACAGGGATGTTTTAGCCGTGAGGCAAACAAGGCATTGCGGCTAACTAACATGCTGGGCTGGGCGGGCGGCGTTGGCAGGCAGCTGACGAGGGAGCTCTTCCTCTGAGCGGTCTGCTCAGCTCCCTTGCGCGCCGCCCGCAGAGTGAGGCTGGGAGCCGGAATATGACGTCATATTCCGGCTCCCAGCCTCACTCTGAGGCGCGCGAGGGAGCTGAGCAGACCGCTCAGAGGAAGAGCTCCCTCGTCAGCCACCCGCCAACGCAGCCCGCCCAGCAGCCACTGGACCCCCAGGGAGATAGAGAAACCCTTCCCCCAGCACTCCCAAAGGTAAGGAGGGGGGGGGGGGTAAAAAAAATAAAGTGAGTGTGTGTGCATGTCTGTTAGTGTGTGTGTGTGAGTGTGTCTGTTAGTGTGTGTGAGTGTGTCTGTTAGTGTGTGTGTGTGTGTCAGTGAGTGTGTCTGTTAGTGTGTGTGTGAGTGTGTCTGTTAGTGAGTGTGTCTGTTAGTGTGTGTGTGAGTGTATCTGTTAGTGTGTGTGTCTGTTAGTGTGTGTGTGAGTGTGTCTGTTAGTGTGTGTGTCTGTTAGTGTGTGTGTGAGTGTGTCTGTTAGTGAGTGTGTCTGTTAGTGTGTGTGTCTGTTAGTGTGTGTGTGAGTGTGTCTGTTAGTGAGTGTGTCTGTTAGTGTGTGTGTGTGAGTGTATCTGTTAGTGTGTGTGAGTGTGTCTGTTAGTGTGTGTGTCTGTTAGTGAGTGTGTCTGTTAGTGTGTGTGTCTGTTAGGTGTGTGTCTGTTAGTGAGTGTGTTAGTGAGTGTGTGTGTCTGACTGTTAGTGTGAGTGTGTTTGCCTGTGAGTGTCAGTGAGTGTGTGTGTCTCCTAGTGTGTGTCTGCCAGTGAGTGTGTGTCTGTTAGTGAGTGTCTGTTAGTGAGTGTGTGCTTGCCTGTGAGTGTGTGTGTCTGTTAGTGAGTGTGTGTGTCTGCTAGTGAGTGAGTGAGTGTGTTTGTTTGTGTGTGTGTGTCTGACTTTGTGTGTATGTTTGCCTGTGAGTGTGTGTGTGTGTGTGTGTCTGCTAGTGAGTGAGTGTGTGTCTGTGTGTGTCGGTGAGTGTGTGTTTCTGTTAGCTAGTGTATGCGTATCTGTCAGTGTGTGTGTGTATTTAGAAGGCAGGGCGGGGGGAAGGGACGGGTGGGGGTCACGCGCGGGGAGTGCACCTAAGTTTTGTCCTGCCTATGGCAGCACAAAACCAGGATACACCACTGTTCATAGGTATGGCAACAGAACCTCACCACTGACTGCTACATAGAGGTTATACAAAAACAAGCTGTGAATGCTGTCCTGAACCTTGTCCCACACCTGTACATCTAGTTTTGTTTCACACAATAAACGAGGTATCTTTTCTCATATAAAAGGGATTATGTGCAACTTGGCTTTAAAGAAAATTCCAGTCTGATTTAATCCATTTGCTTTTATCAGGTACAATCTCAGATAATCACATGAAAGAGTCTCCATTACTCTCACACAGGGCTACTTAGTGATAACTAAATCACTGTCCTTAAATGCTCTTTAATGCAGAGTGCACAGTGAAACTTTGTATCATGGAGCAAGAATGTCTGTTTAAAGGGATACTCAATATATTATGTGTAACGGATCACCCGGCACCCCGACTGGGTACCTCCATTGATGGATGCTCCTAGCGCTTCTTGAGTATTCCAAGCACTCTAGCCGACACCACAACCACCACAGGCCGAACCTCTCTTCCTTCAGAGCGAAGCAGGAATGAGCTCTTAAAAGATGTGATTATAGCAAGGGAATATGCAGAGCATAGCAATCTCTTGTAGCAGATTCCCCCAATAAGAGACGGCACTCCAAATTGAGGGTGAAGCAGAACTGACTGTACTGGCACATACAGCCTCTTTTATTCACAATCCCCAAACATAGTACTGCCCACAGGGTTTTGAAATACAACCAATCAATCCGTACAATACACACAGACACTCCCACACAAAATCCTCCCCTCTGCCTGTGATATGATTACTGAACACAATGGTTAATATAATTATCACAGGTAGAGAAATACAGTATTATAAAACATATCACAGGGACCCCAAAACATGCAATATGCAATTAATGCAGATTCCGCAGAACATATACAGGTTATATGAAAAATAATTACTGTTAAATGTGTCCCCTGTTCTTTAGTTTAAAACTACTGAATTATGTCCTTGTGCACCAAATACCGGCGAGATGGCACAGTGTAGAAAAGTCAAAACAGTGTCTGTGAGTTAAAATGGCCGCCATCCATTGTTCTCACCATGTGCTTCATCCATTGTTCTCACCATGTGCCTCTGATACAGGAAATGGTGGCCACCCAGTAACTCCACAGTATGTCCCCAGATGGTTCTTAAAGGGCCAGCAGCAGCACAACACAAATCCTTTATGCCCAAATCATGTCTTTAAAGGGCAATACATCCCAGGGGCCATAGTCACATGGCAGGAGGCTGGCAATCAGTCTTCTCCAATTCCCAGTGGGGAGGTCGGTTTCATCACATTATGTGTTTACTATTCATGGGTTGTTAGATACATGGAGTTTGGGGGTTAAGGGTGGCCTAGGGTTCAGGGGTACCTGCCTTAAAAAAGCTCTTTATACAAAACTGTAACTCAAAATAAGCCCAAAATACAAGTGATCTGCATATATTTATTGTGTAAAGGAAAACCAGCAATGACGCTTTAAAAACAGGTGTCAACAACCCATGACATGTCACGTGTCCCAAGCAAGCATGGCACTCGAAGTGCCTTTGCACTTTACTCAAGGCTGCCAGAGACAAACAGGTTCTAGCACCATTCCCAATCTAGTTCAAACCGAGTGGTGATTGCAGGTGGTGAGGGACAATCCTCGAATTACACATAGCAGCACTTAGAGGACGTTATTGCTGATTACTTCCTCCCAGCACTTGAACGGGAATCCACTCTGGAGTAGAGCAAGCCACAACAGTTATCGCAGCTCCTGCCCACAACCTGTTCTTGGCCAGCCTGGTCCTGACTGGACCCCAGGGAAACCACACACACTGCTAGACATATACAGAGCTGCAAAAGAAGCCTCACTCATACAAATAATACAATCAGCCCACACACAAACACACTCACAGTCACCACAAATAAAACACCACTGACAATTCACAAACATGCATACAACAAGCAACCCCACACATACACACACCACCAAACGCACAATGTGACATATCATCCACACAAACAATTCCACAAACAGGCCCCCATACACAGCCTACATTCATTTGTATCATTACAATACCACAAACTACTCATGAACATGTACAATATAACAGCCCATATACACACAAATTCAATGCTACAAAGCAACTGCAGCACCCATAAGTAACACAAACAGAATATGGAAACATACAAAGCTCAGTTTTAAAAACATAGGACCAGCACGCCAAGGGACTTCAATATCTTGTTTTGGCACAGTGCTAATAAAAGGTTGCCAACCCCTGATATAAAATAATACTGTACTCCTTTAATACAATCAGAGAATGGGGATCCTGCGCTACACCTGTACTTGATATGCCCATTTGATGTTTTTAATACGTAAGTGAATAAATAGAGTTTTTATACTATATGATCTACACTATGTGTCTCCTTTCTCTTATGTTACCTACTTGGAAGGAAGATCTGCCAATCTACATATCTGGTCTTGTGAGAAGGAAGCTTATTCACTCAGCACTCAGTGGTGAAGCTATGCTTTCCTTTTGCCCTTAAAAGTACTATATTGGCGTGGGCATACGATTCAAGTTCCTACTACTTTTAACAGTCTCCCCCATTGGTATCTCCTATACAGGCTGTGCTGCAGTCATGCACGTTTGGCTTCATTCATTGAAAAACACATGACATGTGCACAGTCGCCTTGTCGGCCTCTGCTTAAAAACCCCCACCAAATACCCAGTCCCCAATAAAGCACAGACACCATGGTTTTGGCAAAATTATATCACAGCTTGATTTGTAATTAAGATAAATTTAAAGGTCATTGTCAACAGCAGGCCATCCTGCATTTACAATTAACCCCTTGACAATGACCCACCCACCCCCACATAACATAACACCCAAACATTGAACATTTTATTTAACATGAACATGACCATTGCCACCAAAGGGCACCATCCATTGCCACCAAAGGGCACCATCCATTGCCACCATAGGGCACCACAAGTGTAGGGGCATACCGAGACACCCCATACACACCCCGGTTTGGAGCTACCTACGAGCTCGAACCTACCAAACCAGTCCAAAGGCCTACCTATTAGCCCTGAACTCCAAACTTTTTCCCCATCTCACTCTTTTCTCCCCCCAACTTTACTCTCCATCCCCCGCCACAGCTCAGAGCTCGACTCCTCGAGCTCCTGAGTGACACCCCCCCTAAGGAAAAAAGCGCTCTCTGGAGGCCCTCCTGGAAACCCAGCAACAAAAAGTCCAAACCCACATCGGACAGATGGACCCCATCACTCCTATAATAACCTGGGAGCATGTCTTCCAACTCCCTGTGCCTGATCACATCCCCCCCTGACCGCCTCAAGTACGCTGCCATCACCTTGTTAACCTTACCCTTAATTTTCGCCACCGCAGAGGGATTCCACGCGTGCCGCCAGTACAACCTCGGAACCATTTCCAACCATACTACCATCATAACCCCTGGCAGTAACTCCCTTAACCTGTCCACGTCCCTCTTCATACACTCGAGCAGGACCTTTTGAGGTAACGACCCCACATCATTGCCCCCTGCATGAAGCACCACTATGTCCAGAACCTGTCCCAAAAGAATTTTGTGAAACATTTCCTCACATATAACATTCCAACCCCATCCCCGGTAACCAAACCACCGAAGCTGCACCACAGAACTTGGAAAGCCTAGCTGTAGACCGTGACGTCGAACTGCAGCTCTCCGTTGCTCCCAGTGTACGTATGAGTGGCCGACCACCCATGCCATCCGACCTGTAAAACATAAAGCAAACATAGACAACCACAAAACAACCACCAACATTCCCCTTTGTAGCAGAACGCCAGTAATAAATCCACGAATTCCGCTGGTTCAGAAACGAATCCACAGTCAAGCGCTGAAACAACAAGGCAATATCCCCAACCTCCCAATAACCGGACGAGACACAGTTCTGGGAGTCAACTGACAACCTTTTAATCAGCAAGACAATTTATACAAGTCCCCATGCAAGGGGTTTCCTGAGTCCCTCCCCAGGGGCACTCCCAGAGGGGACTACATGGGGGACTTACATTACTGCATATTTCTCCCATCAGGCACTGCTGCACGAGAGGGATCATCTTCCCAGAATGCACCGTTAAGTGGATTATCCCCTCGTGCAGCAGAACCGACAATTCACATAAAAATCCATAACTTGGTGAATATACAGTGGATTTACACGAATGGACGTTCGGTAGATAGCTGGGGTCTGAGGGTATCATTCGTGAGATTACCGCTCAGATCCCAGCTAAAATAACCGAACGCCGCACGAACAACACAATTCGTATAAAACATATAAAAAGAACCGATTGCTTTTAGGGAACAAAATACCGAATGTCCCGAAACTCCCGAACGCCCTGGAGGCTCAGCGGGGCTCGTGCCGTCGAGTAGCCGTTTTTAGTACCAGGCGCTCGACGACATAACCCCGCTGAGGGAACAAAGGATCCAAGATGGCCGACCGCCGCATGGTCGGTAGTCGAACGACGGCCACCCAGGAGAGCCTCTAATTACCGATTGCAACATTGTTGCAATCGGTTAACTAGCGCCACACGCCTCTAAGTGTGTGGGCTATTAGGGGGTAGCGCGTTCGGTTCACGAACGGCCCTCCAAAGTGCCGTTCGTGAAACGAACAGGAATCCCCATACAAACCGCCATTTGCATTCGGCGGAACAGATAATACAGACAATGCAGAAAATACATTAAGCACATACATAAGGGTAAAGCGCATATCTCCCCAGACCTGTAGGCAACCCTTAAAGGTACAGTCTATAGTTATAGTTCAAGTGGCTAGGTTTGCCACACCCTTTTTCCAACCTCCAACTTAAACCAACTTGTCTGGCCTAATGTAAGACCTGAACCTCAGGGACTCCCACCTGCCAATCTTTTTCACCTGTTTGGCACCTAAACCTAGTCTCGCCGCTTCAGTAGCCGCACCAATCCTGAAAGAAAGTGTCCCGAATTGGCCCGGGTCCACACCCAACCTTGCCAACGCCTCCCGAAAAACCCTGAGGAACTGGAACTTCGATAGCGAAGGGCCGTCCTCATGCTTGAAATATGAACCCCCAGCCATTGCCCGCACCTCCCGGAAGGCCGTTGCACACTTAACCGATTTAGTTCTCCCACCCGGGAGCTCCCACAACGAAACCAACGTTCCTTTCCCCATTACATCCGTTTTGGACCGCCTAAGGTTAATCACTACCTTTTTGCTCCACACTTCCACGTCCGTCGGAAGTCCCCCGGACCCTTGGCGATTGCTGCTAACTAGCTCGCTGACCCGAAATGCCCCAAAAAAGGCAAAACTAAAAACCACGGAAAAAAAACTTCACTTCGTATCCTGAAAAACACCTCCCACCCGTTAAATTTAACAAGAACGCTAGCGCTGCCAGCTTACGCCCCATCACTGCTGCCGAAACCCCTGTGGTAACTGACCTACACAAGAGCCACAGCAGCGCATCCAACCGCTCCTCCTCTGAGAGCTGACCCCCTGTCTGCTGCACCAGTTCGTCCCATTCCCCCCACACCTTACTGTATGCCGCCCAGGTAGCGGGTGCCAGGGAATCCCTGATCAGTCCGCCAAGCATGATGTCCCGAGCCGCCACATCTCGTCCGGGCAAGACATCCCTTCCACCCCCCGTGCGCCAGGTGCCACCTGCTGAAATCTCTCCCACTGTGAACGAGACAACGCATCAGCAATGCAATTCAACAGTCCCGGCACGTGGCGCGCCCGAAACACAATGTTAAACCTCATACAGAACAAGACAAAACGGCGAAGAAGCCGCACCACCAGGATAGAGGACGCTGATAGCCTGTTCACTGCATCTACCACTGCCATATTGTCCGAGAAGAATACAGCCTTCTTATCCCTCAACTGTCGACCCCATAGTGACAGCGCCACTACCAACGGGAACAATTCCAGGAACACTAAGTTGCGTATCAGCGGGCTGGCCTTCCAGTCCCCTGGCCAAGTACCCGCGCACCACTGACCCGAAAAGTAAGCCCCAAACCCGACACTCCCCGACGCGTCCGTAAACAGCTCCAACTCCTGAGAAGATGCCTCTGGCTCCCGAAAGAACACTTTCCCGTTAAAATCCTGCAAGAATTCCCCGCAGATGTCCAAGTCAGCCTTCATGGCCCCTGATACCCGAATAAGGTGGTGCAGGAACACCAACCCCGCCGTTGCCCTGGCTAGGAACCTGTTAAAAACCCGTCCAACCAGGATCACCCGACAGGCGAAGTTTAGCCGACCGAGCAGAGACTGAAGCGCCCAGAGCGTAACCTTCTTAGCTCCCCGCACCTCTGCCACCGCCTGCCGGAGTGCCAGTAACTTGTCCTGTGGCAGCCTACACTCCCCCTTTACCGAGTCGATCTCCAAACCCAAGAAACTCAGGTAGGTCGTAGGCCCCACCATTTTGTCACTTGCCAAGGGGACTCCAATCACGTGCGCCACCCATTCCAGTGTCCTCAATCCCCTGCGACATTCCTCCGATCCAGGAGGCCCTACACATAGAAAGTCATCCAGATAATGGACTACCATCCTAGTGCCCACTTCCAGTTTTACCCCCCATTCCAGGAATGTGCTACATTTCTCAAAGTATGCGCACGATATAGAGCACCCCATGGGCAAACAAATATCTACGTAATATTCCCCCTCGAAGTGACAACCCAGCAAGTGATGGCACTTCGGGTGAATCGGCAAAAGGTGGAAAGCCGCCTCCACGTCCGCCTTCGCCAACAACGCCCTCGGCCTGATCGCTGCACCAGGTTCACCGCTTGGTCGAACGAAGCGTACGAAACCGAAGAAAGGGCCCTGTCTATGTTGTCATTAACTGACGACCCCTTGGGGTAGGACAGATGGTGAATCAGGCGGTACTTGCCGGGCTCCTTCTTGGGTACCACCCCCAGTGGTGATACTCTCAAGTTGGGTAACGGGGGCTCCCTGAACGGCCCCGCCACCCTGCCCAGCTGAACCTCCTTATGCAACTTCTCCCTAACCACCCCCAGAAATTCCCCTGCCGACTTCAGGTTGCGAAGACGATGAGCCACCACTCGCTCCCGAAACGGGATAACGAACCCTCAGGGACTCCCACCTGCCAATCTTTTTCACCTGTTTGAACCCCTCCTCTAGCAACGCCACATCTGCCCTGTTAGCATAGTGGCTTAGCCACGACCGCATCACACCGACCTTCACTGGTGTGGCCCCCAGAGGCAGGGGACCCTGCTAAACCTCCAGGCACCCCTGCTGCGGAGGCTGACTTCCCTTTTTTGAAAGACCTGTGAAGTCCGTGGGTGCCTGCACACCCGGAGCACTCGTGCTTGAATCCACAAGTGGCCCCCCACTTGCACTGTCCCTCATTATACAGCCAGCAGTAGCCCCGTTTTTGGTTGGCCAACACGGCGGTAGACGCGCCCGTGCCGGCCCCTGTCTGAAAGGAGGACGCCTTCTGCGCCATCATAAGTTTTATCCAGAGAGGTAGGTCCATCTGGTCCCACCGCATCCCCGGATTAGCAGCCAGGCGCTGACGAAACTGCTCGCCATACCGCCACCAGGCCAGACCCCCGAATGTCCAATAAGCCTCCCAAATACCATCCAGGTAACAGAAGAGCTGCGAACAGCGCTCTTCCGCCTTTTCGCCCATCACGCTGGCCAAGATGCAAAATGCCCTCAGCCAGTTCCCAAACGTCTTAGGTATCTTCCTATATCTCCACTTCTTTTCCTCCTCCTCCTTTTTGGCATCCTTTTTATCCTCCTCCTTGAGGTCAATATAGTCCTCAAGGGGGAGAAGCAAAAAGATTTCCACGAACTCCCCTTTCCCTATCTTCTCCTTAACCTCCATTTTGAGATGACAGCCCAGTGGGCGTGCGAAAGAAACATGAACATTCTGCCACGCGGCCTCTGGCACGCCCCCCAATAAGCTCTCCCTCTCACTCGCCAACCCGAGCGCCTCTACTGTGGGGGTCGCACCCCTGTCCCTAACTGTGCTGCCTCCGGCCCCAGAAACCCTCACCTGACTAGCCCCTGAGACCTCTGCCACCCAAGCCCAAACCTGACTGCCCTCACTGTCCTTCCTTCTCCCTACACCCCAGGAATCAATTAACTGCCTAATGTCATCTAGCAGCTCCCCCAACTGTTGTAACGACCATGTCTCACCTTCCGCACCCCTTGCCGCCGAAGGCCGTGGGGTTGCTGACCGACCGCGGATCTCCTGCCCCAAGCCTCCCGCTGCTGCGGGCCATGCTCCTGATGCGCTGGGTCTCACCAGATCCGCGGGGGACCGGAAGACGCCTGTCCTGTAACCGGGTCCACCTTGCATGCCGGCGACCGTCCTGCTGTCCTTGTCGCATGGGGTCTCTCCCCGTCATCGAAACCTGTAAGGAGAAGACATCCTTGGTAGGCTGGCTGTAGAAACCCTGCCCCGTCCCCTCTCATCCTGGGAACCGTCCCCCATCTTCCTGCTAGCCGTCCCCCCCGAGGGTCATGAGCCTGCACAGCAGCCCGCCTCCTCTCCGGTGAACTCCCACTCATGGAACTGCCGTCCTGCTGCGTCCATCCCCTTGAACCAACAGGGGGCGCCCTATGCCTCCCCCGGGTGTGGTCCACCCCGCGGGGGTCCCTGTCAACTATGTCAGCTACCCTCCGATGGCTGCTTCGTGACCGGTTCCTCCCGGCGCCTTGCGCGCCCTTCGCTTTAGCCCTGCGCGCTGTCATCTTTGCTAGTGCCAACCTTCTGCGCTGTTCGTCGCTGTCACTCCCTTCCGATCCTCCCCTAACTACCAGCCTCGCCTGTCGTCGTCGTCCCTTCCCCGGTCGTATAGGAAAACCCGGGGAAGCGCTGCGCTCCCGCCCGCTGCCTGATGATCCTCTGTTCCATCTTGCTGCGCTATACCCCTCTGGACCGCTCCGTGCCTTAGCCGTCCCCTGTCTGCCTCTCACCCCCCTGCCGTCACTAGCCAAGCCAACACTGGGGCCCACCCCCGGGGTAACCCCTGGCCCAGCTATTGGCGGGGCATTGGCGTCAGAGGTCGACTCACCCGGACGGTGTATAGCCGTTGTCCCTGTTCCTCCAACAGAGCTTCCAGCGTTCCCGTGACCTGCTGCCAAGCCTGCTGTACCGCTCATCCTTCTTCCACTGGCCCGTGCTTGTCCAGGCCCTTTTCCAGGACTCCTATCACCTGCGGCCGCTTCTCCTTCATTCTCTGCAAAAGAAGACACAAAAACCGAACGTTCGGCAGTTTTGTTGCCTCCCCGTTCGGCAGCCGAACAGCCAGCAAGGGCTGCCATCAGGGCATGACAACCGCAACGGTTGTCATGGGCCCGGCGGCCCTGGGGGGCCCGGACTGCTCAGGTCGTCCGGGCCCCACATTCAGTGGGTACATAGCGGGTCGCAGGGGGCCCTGCGACCCCGGTATTTACCCACAAGGCCAGCCTCTTCTCCTGGGGGGCCCAGCAGCCGGTCACCTCAGGGCCCCCCGAGGCTGGCCCTGCTGACACCGGGCGGGCGGGCCGGCGCGTGAGGGAGCACTCTCTGTGGGCTTCCTCTTCAGCTCCCTCGCGTGCCGGCCTGTC
>OW240919.1:17616611-17660111 GCA_933207985.1 Pelobates cultripes | reverse complement strand
AGAAGGGAAGGAAATGAGGGAGGGGAGAAGGAAGGAAATGAGAGGGGGGGAGAAGGAAGGAAATGAGAGGGAGGGGAAGAAGAAGGAAATTGGAGGGGGGGAGAAGGCAACGAGGGGGAGAAGAAGGAAATTGGAGAGGGGGGGAGAAGAAGGAAATTGGAGAGAGGGGGAGAAGGAAATTGACGGGGGTAGGGGGAGAGATTGACATCCATCACACACACACACACAATGCACCCCTTGCACACAGAAAAACACACAATGCATTACACACAGACACACATACACAAGCAATGCATCCCTTACACACAGCAACACACAATGCACCCCTTACACACACTCAGTGCATCCCTTACAGACGCACACACTGCATCCAATACATACACAAACTCACCTTGCAGCCCTTAAACATACAAACACAGATTCACACAATGCATTCCTTACACACATCAGGACATCCCCCACACACACACACACCCCTGTGAACAAACTCATTGGTGGAACATGAAGGTGGACCCTGGGACTCAGACCTTGAGATGTGTAAAGGGCCCTCAAAAAAATGGAGCTGCTTCCCGTTCTCCCAGAACATTGATTTTTGTGACCACAGTTACAAACCGCCTCCAGAGAGCCTGTTCTACACCAGACCAGTGGAGCTAGACGGCAGCTAGAGCCCATCATCATCCTCATCTGGTTGTAAGTAGGCAATCTAGTATATTATTCGTGGCACTAATCTCTAATTTACCTCACATTAAAGGGACACTATAGTCCCCAGAACCACTGCAGCTTAATGTAGTGGTTCTGGTGTCTATAGCCTGTCCCTGCAGGCCTTTTATTGTAAACACGGCGGCACTGCAGCACTGTGTTAGTTAACATTTCAGATCATATGGGTGGGGCATTGTGATGTCACATGGGGGGCGGCAAACTTTACTTTTGCCTAGGGCGGCAAAAAATTCTTGCACCGGCCCTGCAGACACTGCATCCCTGTGGGCGGACTCGGGGGGGGGGGACCGGGGACGAACTCAGGTGCAGGCACCGGGGGGCCCAGACCTTGAGCTGTGTCAGGGGCCCCAAAATTTCTGATGGCAGCCCTGCAGCCAGCAGTATGGCTACCTCCCTGTTCAACTCACGAACGTTCGGCAGTTCTTTCACCTCCCCGTTCGGGAACCGAACGGTTGGCAGTAACAGTACCTCCACGTTCAGCTCCTGAACGTTCGGCTGTTGTCTCCCATTCGCCAGGTCACCTACCTCCACGTTCGCCTCCCGAACGTTTAGCAGTTTCCGCCAGTTTGCTGGTTCACATACCTCCACGTTCACCTTCCGAACCAGCAGCCTGCACCTCCAGCCTCGCTTGATGGCTCGTTTGCGCGGTTGTGCCGCGACACTCCTCCACTTGCGGCCTCCCCGCCGGCACTCTCCTCACAGCCATTGGGACCTCCGGAAGGGCTCTTCTGACGCCGGGGCCCGGGAACCACGCTGGGGCTCAACCACTGCGGAGGCCTGGTCTTCCTGACCGGCCTCTGACCCTGGGAACCTCCAGATCTGGATGGCAGAGCATTACCCAGGTGATCCCTGAGCCACTCGATCCCCCTCTCCTGCACAGCAGCCCGGACTCCTTCCAGCCAATCTTCCATCTTGCTGACCTGCAGAGGAAACAAAGAAAAAAGCCACCCAAATCCTGCCACAACAAACAGGTAGTGTAACTTAGATTAAAGTGATCCTTGGATCTAAAATTGCCACTACTTATACTCCCCTTGAAACTCCACCCCAGCATTACCAGTGACCAATCCCTGACCCCTGACCTTTAGATGGCCTGTCTCCTGGCAGTGTCAAGGCCCACTCCCCTTAGCTGCGCTGCTCCATGGGCTACAAATTAAACTGTTCAGAAATCTATGGGAAGTAAAGCTTCTAACTTGCCAATTGCCAATTGATAATTTCCATATTCCATGAATCCTTGCTGTGGAAGAAATGAAGGATTCAGCTAGCTCTTACACACCAACCATGGGAGAATGCTGTGCCCACAATCTGCAATTTAGGTCAATTTCTGACACCCCTTTTAGTAGGGCATATACTGATTAAATTGGCCATGGTTTCACCAAAATAGTCAATGTGCTCAATATAGCACTTTATGCTCTTCAAAGACAGGAGACTTTCTAGCTCACTGAGAGGGAAAACTACAAAGACCTCTTCTACAAAATGATATTCTAGGTCTAGAGGTCACGGCAAATTATAGACTGTAACGGATCGCCTGGCACCCCGACTGGGTACCTCTGTTTGACGGATTCTCCTAGTGCTTCCCAAGGGCTCCAAGCACTCCACTAGACAGCATAACCACTGCAGACCCCACGAAACCACTGCAGCTTGGTTGGGGTCTCGCCGTTGTCCACCCACTCTGGACCAAAGACCAGGATCCAGCTTCCAGTAGGTAGACCTCTCTTGTAATCCAGAGAGCAGGAACAGCTCTTACAAGAGCTAGTGATTATACTCTGGGAAGTATAGTGATTATAGCAATTCCCAGAGTGTAGTTCTCCAATCCCCCAAACATGAGCCAAGACTTCATGAAGGGTAGAACAAGTCTATGGCTTTATTGGTACAATTATATACAATTATATACAATTCCTCAGACCAGAGGCACACCCCCTGGACCTGATGGAACACAGGCACACAAAGGACACAAACCAATCAGAACAATACAACAATGTTCGACACTCCCACTTACAGCACACAATCCCTCCCCTCTACCTGTGATACAATTAACAAAGACAATGGGCTAACTCAATTAACTCTAAAAAGAAAAAAACATAAATTTTTACTAACCCCAAAAAGTACCCCAAAATATAACATATCCCCTGATAGCCCCGATCTGGGTGAACAACATATCCCAAAATTTCCCAGATCGGTTTAGGGGTTCAGGAATTTCCTGGAAGTATTATTTTTGCCCCACCATGCACATGGTCCCATGCCCAAAACAGTTCCATACACTCGACGAAAAAACACCGCTGGACAATTTAAAATGACCGCCACCACATGTTTAAATCTGTTCCAGTTAAAATTCCAAGGTGCAGAAACAGTACTTTTGAACATGGGTTATCACAGGGCCCATAGTCCCATGGTAGGAGGCTGGCAAACCGGCCCCTCCAAAAACCAGTGGCGAAGTGGATTTCGTCACATAGACCAATTTCAAATTTTTCCCTTTTACAACTGAAAATGGAAAGCCTCCTTGAAGTGTTAATGTCCCCTCCTTAAATTATCCTATTTATTTGACAGCCTGTAATTAATTTATTTTTTCTTTTCTTGATGTGCAAAGCCCTACTCATGTGATCTACATGTTTGTGCCGGCTCTGCGTAGTAATCCTGCCATGTCGTGTAGTAAATCTTGCTGCATACTGTGTTTTTTAAAAGAAGGAGGACATATGTAAAAGGTGGAAATTCTTCAGTCAGTTCTCTAATTTATCAGATACACTCGGCTCACCTAAAAACTTTCTTACTCCTCCTGTTCTGGACATCTGTAAAATGATGAATTCAGTACAGAGTTGGCTTGCTGCTCTTTAAAGACTTTACACAATAAGGAGTCCTGATGCAGTATGGTTTAATACACTGCCCAGTGATCCCTTCAGTTAGCAAATTAATTACATCTCAGAGTCGTTAATAATTTGATGCAGAGTTTATGTTACACTGCCCTTTGTAGAACTCAATCATCTCACAGTAAAAAGACATTGAAGGCTTTATGACCATCTACTATGAGACAATAACAGAGGCCACATTGGGGGAAACGCGCCAAATGAATTGGAATAATCATTATTAGGGATGTACACAGGTTAAAATGTTGTTTTGTTTCATTCATTTTCAAATTTTGATTCAACTGAAATATCGTAATTATCCATTCGGAACAAAATGAAATTATGAAATAATTTGCTTGCTTCTGCAATTTGGAAGTGCTATGGAGGGGATAGTTCCCTAAATTGGCATCCTTAACATTGTAATCCCACTTAAGAGCACCAAATGAAGGAGCTATATATTTTAACAGCAGAAAAAGGCAAAATAAAAAAATGGCTATTCTTAATTTCGGTCTTCCAGCTATTTAGTAGATAGCGCTCTAATTTGTTATCCAATGAAAGCATCTGAGGGTTAAGGTCCAAAAACTAGGCCGGGGTTATGATAACACTATGACAAAGTACCATAACAACTGAGCACAGGTTGTTGGATGGCAAAAGGTTTTCCCAGGAGTTACCATTGCAGGTGTGTCTCTGGATTGTCCCACGTCCTCATCTATTCATGCAAGAAGTGAACGGTATTCTTGGCCGATGCGCACGAATTCCAAGTTACACAATAAAGAATGATTATTTGGTTCTGCACAAACAACACGTCTCTTATTTGAGCTGTGGTCACGTAGAAGGGCAGCCAGGTACATGATGATGGAAATAGACACAGGAATGACAGTTTGTCTAAATTGGGCTTTATCAAGTTACAGAGATAAATAGAGTGAAAAAAACCCATACTAAGCATTCACAGAGCCCAGAAGATTACACGCAATGATAATTAATGATGTGATTCTGTTTTCTATGCTGATATTTTGCTTTGCAACGCTGGATATCGTGGTTGGCAGAACACATCTAGTATGAACAGCTGTGCAAAGAATGGCATAGAAAACCCACACCAATAAGGGTTTGTATTCAAGTCAAGCGTAGAGATTTTATGTTGCTGAAATGGATACGTATATGCATCATGCATTACAATGCAGAATAACAAGTGACTTAATTGGACTTTAACAGGGAAACATCCCAGGTCTAAATCCAAAATGGGAGAGAAGAAGAACTGGTGATACTTGTCTCATCGTGTGTGTTTGTGTTTGGTTAGGCTCCATCCAAAAGAGAAGGAATGAGATAGGATCTATCATATATTATCTTATCTAATCTACCACTCTCTCATCTCTCTGTCTGTCTGTCAAATTAAAAAGAAGCTGTGATGAGGCATGATTACAGGGATTCTATGGTGCCAGGAAAACAAACTCATTTTCCTGGCACTATAGATTTCCCCTTGGTAAAGGCCACCTCCCCTTGAATCAACCCCTTCAGTCACTTACCTGGTCCAGCGCTGATGTCCCTCGGTGCTGGCTCAGCTCCGCCCACGCTCCTCCCCAGCCGACGTCCGCTGGCGTGGGAGACCTAATGCGCATGCGTTTACATTAGGATCTCCCCATAGGAAAACATTATTCAATGCTTTCCTATGGGGAAAATCTAAAGCTGGAGGTCCTCATGCAGGGCGTTAGGACGTCCAGCGTCAGATAACAGACCAAAAGTCCATTTCAATTCTGGAAGTCCCTCTAGTTGATGTCTGGTAGACAGCCACTAGAGGAGGAGTTAACCCTCAGAGGTAATTATTGCAATTTATAAAAACTGCAATAATTACCACTGCAGGGTTAAGGGGGATAGGAGTTTGCACCCAGACCACTTCAATGAGCTGAAGTGGTCTGGGTGCCTAAAGTGTCCCTTTAATAGAGACAAACAGGTGTATGCAACAGGTTGAACATGAAAAAGTCTGTCAACATTCAACAGTCTAGAAAGAGCTTGAGTATGATGAATAAAAGCAAACCGTATTGGATATATGGATATATTGATGATCTTTTATATTTTAGTTGTCAACTTTTTTAGTCCCTAAAATCTAAATAGTGTTACATACCTTGTCAGTTCTGCCATAATTTGGCCGCAACAATGAAGAACCAAAGTATGAGTGAGCACAAGAAATAGTCTCTTAACATTGCATAAGTGATGATGTCATAAGACAAGTCCGACTGGAAATAATCACATCACTTCTGTTGCTAAGCAACACATTTTGTGTTTTAAGCAAAAGGTCAGTCTGGATGCAAAAAGAAAAATAGTGGATGACAATCAGGAATAAAAAAAAAAAACTACTTAGTCTATGTAATATAAATAGACAAAAAGATTTAGCTGAATATCTGATTTTTTCATTATGGCTTTTTTGCCCTAATCTTTTAAATTTCTTTGTCAGTTTCCAATATTTTACAATTTAGTGAATAAAACCTTGGTATTTAGCAATAGATCAGGGTTTGTGAACATATTTATTAGATACTGCTCATCTCAAGACATTGAAATGAATGTTGGATTATTTTCGTTTAATCAGGTGATACACTCGGAGCTTCAGATTAATAATAGTCTGGTGCTATATTAGACCTCTTTCAGCAATTATTCATAAGGTGATATATGAGAAGCTTCCTCTAAGTAACTTTGATGCTATACTCATTCCCTAGTTTATGGTGAAAGTAGCTTATAAATGCAGAAATTTGCAAAAACAATTGCTGCAGCCCATTCTGTGCCTGACGTCCAAGGAGACATCGTAACTTGTGTGTTGTTTGTGTGTTCCTTTAAGAAACATGCCTCTACATTGATTCACACAAGGTTCCATGTAGCCAAGACTCAATGTCGTAGAAACTGATTTTCTTGTGTATTCATTCTTAATCCTTTTTAAATACAGAATGTGCAAATAGCATCTTTAAGCTGTTTGGTGGAAATTATGTCCCAGGCCTTTTGAACACGGACAGGGGTTACGTGTCTTTAGTGTGAAGAACAATTTGCGACCTGATAACTAATTAAAATAATCTAATTGAATCCTTTCTGCTCCCTGCTATAGCTCCGATAAGAAATATTGTAACGTAATTACAATAGGACGTAACATATGACACAAGTCCCGCAGAAACACAAATACTTAATGATCTCCGGATATTTTACTATTAGTTCTGGGGCCGTGGGGAAAAATAGAAGAATTACTAATTTGCGTTCTCTGACAGTCTCTGTGTATCCACCATCCCGCGAGGGTATTTAATTGCACTGTAAACTTCAGACTTAAGTATTTCTCAACAGCTAGAGTCAAGATGCTGTTTCAAATGTGAAGAAAAAAAGCGCAGTTGACATGTTTTTTAAATAGTTCTAACCACAAAGGATGCACGCGTTAATATTTTCTTTATAAATTAACTCACAGACGAAATGTAACAGCGATACTTGTTTAGTAAGAGGGGAAAAAAAAAACCCATCTAATCACCCAGGCCATCCTGACACGATCATTACATATCAACTTAATTAGTCGATCTTGCATAAATTAATTTACATTTCAATTAATGTCCTTAGCAACCAAATGCTGCAATAATAGGGTAATTGCCTGCTAGGGAATGAGTAGAGAAAGAGCCACATTCTTGGGAAGAATTCATATTTTCAATTTTTTTTCCTATTACTATAAATTACCAAAGTAATGATTGTTCATTTGGGCAGGTCCTTACTCCCTTCTGGGTCTAATTACAAAGAGTTAGTACCTCATTAAGTAAAATGGTTTTGGAGTCACAGGAAAACATTACTCTGGCCGAGAATGATTACTTTGTGCAAAACGGGGAATGTTGCATAAATCGACTCTTTTAGTTCCAAGGGTAAGGGAAGGAATCTGGAATATTTTATCATAGATTTTATAATCTGGTTGTTAACTCACCACAACCAACCGGTTTATAAATAAGCACCTTAAAATATATATGTATTTATTTTTTAATAACAAAATAAATAACTGATATTATTAGGATTCAACACGTTTCCATGATTTGTGTTAAAAATGTATTGTTGTTTCACTGCAAATTGTTTATATTATTCTTTTTATGTGCCGCTCAATATTGCGTCTTATATAATGTATGCCGGATTGTAAGATTACTGTTATAACCAGACCTATTTTATGCATATTGTGCCCTCAGCGACGGTGTCGGGAGGCACTATTGGTAGTGTCATTATTTTGCTGTAATCCATTTAGAAAAATGTAATATATATAAAAAATGTTTTTACATGCCCCTCACTCAAAATGGTGAGGCTCACAATTATGATAAAATAATGGTCATGTAGAATGAATTTCGTTAAGGTACATTTGGGTTTGGCGATAGGTTAGGGAGATCTGTAGTGTTGGGGGTTGTTAGGGTTAGGAATGATTAGGGGATCTTTATGGTTAGACACTCACATTCAGTCTCTATAGTCTTTCCTGCGTGTTGCAGGTAGTGAAGCAGGGAAAATCATAGTGATTAATGATTTTCAAACATTATATGACCCAACGTACATGTATATATGGCTGAAGGGTCCTATCATATACTAAAAGAATGGACGTGTTTTTCCTTTCAAAACTTGATGAAAGATTATTAGATTCAAAAATAGTTCTGAGGTGATAGTTGACATTTAAAGTTTGTATCAGAGGGTCACATGTATTATTTTTAAAATATAGAAGTTTATATTCGCTAAGGCAGTAACTGTGGAGTTGTTTAGGTCAATATAGCCAAAAAGGATAATTACATTTCCAGCTCAGCTATTTTGTCTTGAAATTTAAATTTTTAATAATTAACTGTAACGGACCGTTTTGCACACAAGGGGTAAAAACCGTTTAGGCGATCGGCCCCCTTTCCAGAGATACAGGCACAGCTACTGCAGAACACCAGACTCCCGAACTGGATACAAAATAGCACTCCAACTCCCGAACTGGAACCTCCCAAATAGCTGCTAGCAGACGAACAGGAAAAGCAGACAATCAGCTTACACTCCTGGCAATCAGTCTCTAACAGCATACAGTGAATCCCCCCAAGAACGAGACAAGGCTCCGTGTTGAGGGTCAAGCAGTGGTCTGAGGTGCTGGCACACCCAGCCTGGTTTTTATTACAGTGTTTCAAATACAGGACCACCCACAGGGAGGGATAAAACAACCAATCACATCACAGTTACATCCCACATATTCCCTCCCCTTATCCTGAGAGGAAACTCAATTATACATACAGTTAAAACATACTTTCTACCCAACTTTCATAACTCTAAAACCATACATCACATTCACATAAAATTACATATTCACAATCAATCCATTCAGGGGAACAACATATTAAAAAATGGCATGAATCAGACCAGGGGTTCAAAAGTTATTAAAAAGTCCTTTGTGACTAAATGAAGCATGGCTTTCTGGCCCAAACCAGTTTCAGAGTCTTCTATCCTGGAGATAAGTAATTCAATTATCTCCCAGGACAGACACAAGACTCCATTAAGCACATGGTTGCAAAAAGACACAAAACACTTTAAAATACATAAAGTCACATTTATCACATAAAACACAGACATGTAACATATCCCCAGATAGCTCAGGTCCAAGCGCACATTATTAAGCGAATGACGCTCAGACCACACGAATACAGTTTAATCGCCATGGAGCCAAAGTCTTTACAGTCAGTTTCATACGAATGGGCTCCATGGGATTCCTATCTGAGGTATAACACATTCAAACAAATCTACCGAACCCCAGGCAGAAAAGCACGAATTAAACTTTTCTGCAGGTAAAAAAGATGTCTTTTAACAGGGGGCCATAGTCCAAAGGCAGCAGGCGAGTAACCAGGCTTCTCCAATGCAATGTGGCGAGATTGGTCTCGTCACATTAACTGTTTAGTAAACAAAAAAAAAAATAGTTTCTCAATGACCAAAATGTGTTTAAAAGCAAAATATGTTTTTTAAATATCCAGCCTACTGAACTAATCTAAATACTGCCTCTGTGCCTGGATGAAGAGCTCCAGACTTTTCCAATACACAGCAAACTTGGTACACCAGATAATGTAGATTACATTTCCTGTGACACCTCGGCTGGCTATTAGCTCAGGCAGCCATTTTAGAACTCACGTTAATGTATCACCTCAATGTATCCTAATCTTTTCTACATCTTTATTTTGCTCTCTATTTCAACTTTGAGAAATGATAGCTAGAGGATAATTGTCACCTCAAAAATATTAATTATTATAAAAATACTTTCATCAAGTATTAGTTAGTCTCTATGGTCTTCCTTGCTTGTGTGCATGGAGTGAAGCAGGGAAGACCATAGAGACTAACTATTGGTTTCAAACACCGTCTGGCCCAAGGTGCATGTCTGGGACACGTTTTTTTCTCTGTCTTTTTTTAAATTTTTTATATATATATATACTTCATTATAAACAATCTATTTCCATACATGATAAAAGGATTATTATGTTAAAAATATTTTAATTGGACAATTGTCCTTCAGAGCAGGGGTTCCAATTTTTTTTCCCTGTGGAACCCTTTGACATTTGGTGTACCAACATAGTCAAAGACCCCTAAAAAACATTTGCGCCGTAGCAAAAACCTTTTAATTAGCAGAACATAATGTTTTATTTTTTTGTCAAATTTAGTTTTTTTTTTTATATTTACACTAATTTCTACAGACAGTAAACAGATTGTAGCACTTAAGTGTGCTTCTGTGTGTAGAGTTGGTGTTTGTATATCATTTTAACAGTTTAATACAGGGGTGTGTTTGTATGTAATGTGTGCATTTGTATGCAGTGGTGTGTTTGTCTGTAGTGTTGGATTTTAAATGTGGAGGTACATTTATGTGTAGTATTGGTGTTTGAGTGAAGGGTGTGTTTGAGAGATTGAACGTAATTTTGGAGTCTGAGTTCAGGGGTGTCTTTGTATGTCATGTTTGTGTTTGCAGGGGTATGTTTGCATGTTGTGTTGGTGTTTGATTGCTGGGATGTCTGTACATACACTGACACATACACACAGACATATACACATTGACACATACACATACAGATACACACACTGACATACAGATACACACACCTTAACACACACCCACATAAACACACACTGGCACAAAGATACACACACTGGCACAACACACAGATACACATACACACGGACAGATACACTGACACACAGATACACAAAGGCAAATCCGATGGGCCAATTGCAGAGGAACCCCAATTTTATTCTCGTAGAACCATAGGGTTCTGCAAACACAAAAATTGTGAACACTGCTTTAGTGAGACACTCCACTGCCCAAGTACAAGTTAAAACTTGCATGATATAATTATGCATTTTTTTCATTGGAGTTATATCTAAAAACCGCTTTTAAAAACTGCAGATTTCTTGTGTGCAGCGTTTGTAAGCCCTCATCTTCTAACCCCGCCCAGACTGTCTGTGACTGTCCAATCCCAGACTTCCCAATGCAGCTCAATGAGAAATCTTTGCAATGCTGGTGCTCTGGGCAATTGCTGCCTCTTGAGTTTATCTCCACTGAGCTAACCAAACCAGGAAGTAACATGAACTGTTGTCTGCTTGAAATGCCAGGAGGGTATAACCAATATAATTTATAAAATTGTCAATTTCTTTTGAAATCTGCACTATTTCCAAAACGAAAATAAAGAGGACACACTCTTCACACATAAAGCTTTTTAGCAAGTTAAAGTGCTTTAGAGATCTGGAGCGTCTCTTTAACATCTGTAACAAATTAAATCAGGCCCAGCAGCTAGAATTGTCATGGTGATCTGAATTAACATGTCTAAGTGTTACAATATTTATTATTTATTTCTAATATTTTTTTGCAAGAACAAAACTGCGCGCTGATCCCTATTTTTGTATTTTGCATCAACAGCTGTCTGCGTGACGTTTTAAACCCCTAATACAATTTAACATCAATGACTTTTTAAAATATAGAAATTGGCCTGGTATGCAAATGAAGCAATTCAATAGGAAAGAATTAATTAACATAATTAACATAAGAAATAATGAATTAATAGAATGTGTTGCCATCACCAGTAACACGCCACAGTGGGCATGTCTGTTCAGTTCCCCTCCAGGGCAGCCCAAACAAGCAAATTAACTTACACGATGGACCTGTGTGACAGAAGCTCCCATGACACGACCTTTTGGAGAGGCTTAAAGGTCAGGCTCATGTCCATAGATAATTAAAAAATGGCTTCCTTCAAGGAGCAAGGATAAGCTGTAATATACACTGAAAATAACAATTTACTTTATGTACAGCATTCAATACAAAATGATACATGCACACTATATAATACATGTTAACTTTTATTTCGATAATAAAAATTACAGTTTTGCTTGAATATGCTCAGCGTTACTGTACACAAAGGAAAGACAATGTATTGTAAGTTTTAGCAATGCCTGCTTTTAAATATATCTTAATAAATCCGTCCCAGAAACATTATACCTGTAAGGATGTCTTCACTGATTGATACATCTATGCTCTGGTCCTAAAGGGCAAAGACGAGAAGTATGAGATAAAGAGATGAGATTTTTTTTCATTTGACTTCGCTCGCATATATTTTCGGGCTGCATTGAAACGAAGGGACAGAGAGAAACAATGATATCTATTTTATCTGTGCCCTGGGATCATCTATTTCCTGAAGTATCATTAATTGCTACATTAACTCTGTGAATGTTCCAGCTACACACCAAAGATTCTCCTCATCGCTGCTTTAATTCAATGACAGCAAGTTATACTGTTTCCATGAACAATTAAAATGTGAATTCGATTTAAATAGTATTATATGTATAACAAAAATAATACAGGGAAAGTAAATATATTGAGCATTGCATGTTTTTTACTTGGATCAATTAATTATTCTTTCAATTAAAGTCTACATATGCAGGAATCCAATAGTTTTAATAAAATATATTCAAAGTAAAATTCACTCTTGGATAGAAACAATGGATAATGGACAATCTCAGGTGACCTCTCAGATCTCAAGCATAGCAAGGAACGTAGGAGACCAGAAGACGTCCTTCCTCTGATGGGTAAAACAGCATAATGGTGAGATATGACTCATGCATCTAGTGGACAGAGACAGAGGAGGACTCTTTTCTCTGAGATATAGCTCTTCAGTATAAATTTCAAGTAATAGCACATGAAATAAAAACACCTGACAGATATCTTGAAGGCCAGTCCTCTAGTGTGCATCCCATCCTATCTGGTGGAACCAAATGTATATCACTACAAGGTGTTCATTGGAGAAGATACTAGTGTCTCCAAAGTACCAAGCAGCCTGAGAAATTCATGCACATTCTTCTTGGTTCTCTAACACAAGGAAACATGGAGGCGTTGGTCAATGTCATCCTCACACCAAAGTTATTAGGCAATTTTTTTTTCCATCATGGAGTTTTTATAACTCCACTGGTAGCACTCTATGGTTTGTAAATTTACTAAAACTGTAGTCAAATCCATTACCATAGTTTGTCTGCTGACAACCTATCAACAGTTATAGCGAAATACAGGCTGCTGCAATCTACAATTAAAAACTATTTGAAATTTATTGAAAAAGAAAGAAAAAAAAGTAAAATCAATGACCATAGATAGAATAACACAAAAAGAGAATATTTTTGAATAGATCATTCAATGTCATCTAAATTATCATAAATGTGGGATTGTTCCAAACATGTTGTTCTTACTGAGCATCACGTTGCTCTATCATACGTGAGTGTTATTTTTTAGTGTCACATATAATTTTATAATCTGTCTTTAGTATCAAACTTAAAGGAACACCGTAGACACCATAACTGCTTCATGTCATTGAAGTGGTTATAGTGTCTGGAGCCATCTAGCACTGTCCTTCCATTCATTATTAAATCATTTTTAATGGTTTAATGTTAACAATAGTCCCCAGCAGCCCATCCCCTCTGTGCTGCTTGGGCTAATAATGAAGCGATAGTCTAAGCAGCAATTGGTGTGTGTGATTGTCTGAGAGTCAGCTGACTGCATTCGGGCTAGCACAGAGCCTTAGCAGTTATGAATGAGTATGGTTACAAGGAAGTGTTTAATCTCAACCTTAGCCACACCTCCAGTATGGGTCGGGCTAAGGGAAGCCATGGGCCCTCATTCAGTGCTAAATTGCTTGAAATTGGTTCAGTAGCGAATGGAGGGACAGTGCCCGCAGACTCCAGGCACCATAAACACTTCCATTAAGATTACATGGTTATAGCGTCTACATTGTCCCTTTATAGAAATGCTACAACCTTGATGCCCCTTATCAATTTAGAAAGGAGATTTAGTCTAAGGCAAAGGAAAGGTTTTTTTTTTTACAGTAAGAACAATAAGGATGTGGAATTCTCTGCCTGAAGAGGTGGTTTTATCAGAGTCCATACAGATGTTAAAACAGCAATTGGATAAGTACTTGCATAAACATAATATTCAGGGATATCATTTTTAATCAGTGGGGTAATAGTTTCCTGATCCTATGAGATATCTGACTGCCATTTTGGGGTCAAGAAGGATTTTTTTCCTAGTTTGTTGTGAAATTGGAAAGCACTTTGTGGCGGCCACCCAGGTAGGAACAAGAGTTTCGCCGCCAGAGATGTTCTTTTCCCCCTAGTGTGAGTAATGCTGATTAATCCCAAGCAGAGTTTCCCAATAGCGATAATGCAAAGCATGTATATATATATATAGCAGGTCTAGCGTTCCCCCAATGACATTAGTCGAGACTAAATGCTGGGGGTGAGCTCATTTATTGAAAGCCACACACTGCCTTTTATGCAACAGCCCCTGCAAGGGGTTTCCAAAGCAACGTTACAGGGTAATCCCCCCCCCATGGTTTTCTCTGTACCTGAGAGAGAACTACTTGAAAACAAACATCTAAATTAAATTATCTCTCAGATACAGAATATGTACAATTATTACACCCCAAAATACACACAACACAATCAGGTACCCTCTCAAGTCCTATATTCCTGGATAGCCTGGATCTGAGCGCCCAACATATCAAAATAGCACGCAGATCCCACGAACGCAGCCGAAATGCCACCGGGGTATAGTTCTGACTGCCCAGAATAGTTCCATGAAATTGGTATGAGCGGTCGGTCTCTTTTGGGAGAACGAAAACATACAAAATACCAAACGTAAAGGTCCATTCGTACACGGGTTATGTGCCCCTTATTTGGGAGTAAGCTCCCACCGAACGGTGTTCTGTTGTAAGTATATAACCGAACGCAGGTGGAAGGTGGAAGTTCAGCGGTGTTCGGGCGGTCGAGTGTCTGATTTTAGTTCCACGCACTCGAAGACCAAACACCGTTGCATGTGCTCGCGGCTCAAGATGGCCGTCGCCATATGTTCATACATACAAACGACGACCATTCAGCCGACCGCTTAGAACGTTGCGGTTACAATTGTTAATGAGGTGGTGATAGGGGTTTTAGAGGTTAACAAGCAGCACACGCAGCATACGGGTGGTCTGGTAGTTCGTGGGTTGGTTCGTGTTTGAATGAAATAAACCTAGACTTTTACACGAACATGGGGAACCGAACAAACACGAATGGGAGAAAAGGTTTTAAGAATCCAGGGACAGGATGATCTATCACACACTTCAAACTCGTTTTTTTTCCCCTTCTTTTGGATCAACAGCAAAAACAGATGTGAGAAAGGCTGAACTTAATGGACGCATGTCTGTTAATTATACCCCTGGGTATAATTAAAAAAAGTGAATAAAATTTAAATAAAATGACTGATTCCCTTTTTCTCCAGAGCTGAGTCTTCTTCTGGTTTTGAAAGGAGCTGTGGGGAGGGGGGTAGGACTGCAGGCACAATAACAACTTCATTAAAACAAAGCTGTTAAAGTCTCAACAGTGTCCCTTTAATACTAAACACCACCTCCTTATGCCTATTTCCTCAATATATATGATCCCATCTATCTGATTATGAGGACATGGACTATTATTTTTATATAGATCCCTTTGAGAATGAAAAAAATTATACCATCCACTATACCGAGCTCTGAGTTGCTCTAAAAGTAGCGACTATTTGGAGCTTCATTTGGAATGCCAACATGTTGAACAAAAGCTTTAGACAAGGAGATAGTTTAGATTCATAGCTGGTGTTGCTAAATAAAAAGTAGAGTAATTTCAGAAAGCAATCACCATGGGAACTAGCATAGCCACGATAATTGCTCCACGTTTAAAACTTTTTTTACTTGAAATATATCCTTTAAATGTCCCTATAGTGTGAGCCGGGCACCAATGGAATTCATTTTTCCAGTGCCATCCACAGTAGTTTTCATCATATTCTCACTAAGGAATAGCAAGACTTTGTCATCACACATCTAAAATATTAATTTCTTCCGGTGGTGAAAAAGTCACCTTCAGCCCCCACCATCTAAAATTCGCCTTTGAGCCTAAAGTGTATTTATTTTTCAGTGACAGAATCTACGATCTGCAAATACTTCTGCATCTCAAGTGGGCTTTGTCGATATTTAATTTGTAAATCTGGCAGCCTGACCTTAGCACAGCAACCAACGTCTTAAAGTTCTTAGAAAGGACATTTTTAAATGACAGGACTTAAAGATCAACTACAGTATTGTTTCTGAAATGTCATGTGTTAACCAATTTCTGATGTCCAGACCTTATATTGCTCTGACTTTCCTCCCTGCTGGCTGTGTTTCTGTGATTTATACTCGTACAATCTCATAGTGTTACTAACTTTTTTACTGTGTATTTTTGAGCTTAAAATAATGTCTAGAATGGTTTAACAACAGCTTTTAAAACATGGCAAAAATAACATGTTTTCCAGGAGTATTGAAATAACTAGTGCAAATTATGCAAACATACAATTTTGTGCACAGTTAAATTATGTTTCACCCACACTGAAAGTATTATATTAAATTAGGAAAATAATGCCATTCCATGTTGGACTGCGTGTCCTAAAAAGGGACACTTGGTTAGTGTTAATATTACAAACTCTACAGAGGGACTTTGTGTCCTAAACAGGGACACTTGGTTAGTGTTAATTTTACAAACCCTGAAGAGGGACTGTGTGTCCTAAACAGGGACACTTGGTTAGTGTTAATTTTACAAACCCTAAAGGGGGACTGTGTGTCCTACACAGGGACACTTGGTTAGTGTTAATGTTACAAACCCTAAAGAGGGAGTGTGTGTCCTACACAGAGACACTTGGTTAGTGTTAATGTTACAAACCCTAAAGAGGGACTGTGTGTCCTACACAGGGACACTTGGTTAGTGTTAATGTAACAAACCCCAAAGAGGTACTGTGTGTCCTACACAGGGACACTTGGTTAGTGTTAATATGTTACAAACCCCAAAGAGGGACTGTGTGTCCTACACAGGGACACTTGGTTAGTGTTAATGTTACAAACCCTAAAGAGGGACTGTGTGTCCTACCCAGGGACACTTGGTTAGTGTTAATTTTACAAACCCTAAAGAGGGACTGTGTGTCCTACACAGGGACACTTGGTTAGTGTTAATGTTACAAACCCTAAAGAGGGACTGTGTGTCCTACACAGGGACACTTGGTTAGTGTTAATGTAACAAACCCCAAAGAGGGACTGTGTGTCCTACACAGGGACACTTGGTTAGTGTTAATATGTTACAAACCCCAAAGAGGGACTGTGTGTCCTACACAGGGACACTTGGTTAGTGTTAATGTTACAAACCCTAAAGAGGGACTGTGTGTCCTACACAGGGACACTTGGTTAGTGTTAATGTTTTTTTTATTTTTTATAATTCTTTATTTTTGGTATGCAGGTAGTTACAACAGTGCATGTGTCACCACAACAGCATTGGCAGGCTCAATTTTCATAGACATATGATGGCAATATTGTGTCAAGGTGGACATGCATACAGTTTTTTTTAAGTGAAAAAGGTAACGATACAGCAAACAAGTTATTAACAATATGGTTTAAGCTAAGTTAGTGCGACTAGCTTGAGGCCTCGTGGTATGCTTATGAGAAAACAATACTGTACAATTCGCTTGTCGTTTCCTAAAGCGTACAGCTTATGGCTAACAAGACAGGCTAGGCACATTCTGATTAAACATAGTGAGTTAATTAGTGATTATAGTGAGTGTCATCGCTGTATATTATATGAAAATCTCAAGCTATGAAACAGCGTTTTTGTTAAGCTAGACAAGTATAGAGCATTGCGAATTGCGCCTAGGGTGTAAAGCAGGCTAGCTGTTTAAAGGTATGCGCATTTAAAACAAGGAAAAAAGTTATCAACAAGCACATTTTTACATTAGAAACATCAGGCTTTAACAGGGTAGTAAACATAGGTTGTGCTGGCTGACTATGTGAGTGAGAAGTATAAGATGCCGTGTGGAGATAGAAGGTAGGTGGTCAGTTGCCTGTTTTAAGTCCCCTTTCATGAGATCAGTTCACCCAATGCCTGCTGATGGCAGGGTACCTTCCCCGAAAAGCGTGCTCTCAGGGGAGTTGTATGCGTGGGCTTCCAGTTTGGCTTTCCCACTCTTGTGTGCTAAGGAATCAGTGCGTGCGCCCGGGTACCAAGAGTCTCTGGGCCTCAGTCCAGTTTCGGCCATGCTCTGCAGGGATTTTGTATGCGTGGCGGCGTTGCATGCGACCATGTCCCTGTGGTGCTGTCTGGCGTCTCGCTGGTTCGAGATGTTGTGCTCGGGTGAGTTGCTGGAGCATACAGTTTGCCCGGCGGTCTCGCTCTGTTGAGAGAGGGAGCGGGTACGTGCGCCCTCGTGGTGAGGCTCTGCCACGCACCTTGTCGACTTTCGGCGCCTGTTAGCCGCTTGGAAGGTCTGAGGTAGCAGTCCATAGTGGCGCCTACGGGTAATAGGTCGAATCCACGAGGCCACTGTGTGGGCCGCTCGTTGGTAGGGTATTCCCCTGCCACATAGTGTCATACAGAAGCTTAGGCAAAGCCGGTCAAGTGCTTCCAGGGAATGAAAGGGTAGGTAGTTGCCCGCCTTCTTCTTCCTTGTACCATGCTGGGCGGCCATCTTGGATGTGCCTCGGTTGTTTCCTGCACTAGCAGGCTGTGTGGTAGAGATTACTTGTTTGCTGTCTTGGTCTGCTTGTCTAATGGGGACCAGGATGTCCCCCCCGGTCCAGAGGTGGGGGGGGTAGGTAGTCAGCAGAGTTTCCCAGGGGGTCTGGTATCGGAGAGAGCGGCCGCCTCTCCCCAGCTTCCACTCCAGCAGGCCGTAGTCGGCGTTTCTTTTGTTTGGCTCTGGAAATGTATCACCCGATACCAGAGTGCACCCCCGACGTGGGTGGTGCCCTCTTGTGTGGTCTTTGGGCTTCGTTTTTGCGGTTTGTGCCAATTTTGTTGCCCGCCTGACTGGAGCTCCTGTCCCCCACGTCCGTGCAGCTTGGTGGTCAGACTCCGCCCCTGGTTAGTGTTAATGTTACAAACCCTAAAGAGGGACTGTGTGTCCTACACAGGGACACTTGGTTAGTGTTAATGTTACAAACCCCAAAGAGGGACTGTGTGTCCTACACAGGGACACTTGGTTAGTGTTAATGTTACAAACCCCAAAGAGGGACTGTGTGTCCTACACAGGGACACTTGGTTAGTGTTAATGTTACAAACCCCAAAGAGGGACTGTGTGTCCTACACAGGGACACTTGGTTAGTGTTAATGTTACAAACCCTAAAGAGGGACTGTGTGTCCTACACGGGGACACTTGGTTAGTGTTAATGTTACAAACCCTAAAGAGGGACTGTGTGTCCTACACGGGGACACTTGGTTAGTGTTATTGTTACAGACCCCAAAGAGGGACTGTGTGTCCTACACGGGGACACTTGGTTAGTGTTAATGTTACAATTCATGGTGTAGAGATATAAATGAAGTGCTGAATGTGTATAAAGGGAAGCATGTCCCATACATTTAATATTTAATATTAATAATAGAGTATTATTGCTCAGTGGCAGCCATTATTGGATTAACCCATTTCCTGCCCTCTTTATGGCCCATCCCCCGGTCACTCCCCATGCTGTCTCGGGCTCTGGGTATAACGGATTTACTGGTCCCCGTGGTGTCAGCCCGCCCCGCTGTGGGTGGAGGCCGAGGCCTTGCTACATCCCGCAAGCCGGGGCCTCGAGTACCCCCAGCCCCCGGGTTCCTGCACGGGTAAGCCAGCCTGACCTGGGAGCAATACCCCGCCACCATGTAAGGCAAGCAGCAGCGAGTAGGCCATAGAGGACACCCCACTAACACGGGTCTGTAGGTGGGAATAACGATATCATTCCCATCATCCTCAGCCATCCAGGGCATGATGGGAATTGTAGTCCACCATACCTAGACTGACTACAGTTACAGTTAGCATGACCTGAGCAGGTATATCAGGATTCATTGTATGTATCTGTGCAGGCCACAATTAGTACAATTTATATTATTATTATTATTATATCCCAGGTTCTTACTTGTGTTTTTGTCTTACTTTTTATTTTAAACTTTTTAAATAAGGTATGTAAGAGCTACTTGTGTTTTTATTTATTTTTTTATTGTTTTTTTTTTTTTTAGGTAAACCTGAATGGACTTTATGTTATAGCTGCTGATAATCTTCCTCCCAGAATAAAATGTATTCATTTTAAAAGACCATCTTTGGGAGTGAGAGTTAATGAGCTGTATATGAGCTGATTGATGTGTTATGGCGTGATTTAATGGTACAGGATACATGTGATGAGCCTACCAGTGACATGAAGTACATAATGTCCCTAATACGGTAAAAGTGTATTTTATTATTTGCCATTTCGTTCAGGTGTGATTAAGTGGCACAATAACTCCAAATAATAAAATAGACTTTTACCCCCACATTCCGGGTAAGACAAATACTATATGAGTTAGTTATTTTGCTTAAATCACACCTGAAGGAAACCGCAAATAATAAAATACACTTTTACCCATTATACTATCTTTATTATAATAATAAACTGTTTGCAATACATATCTTTATTTACGGGCTGAAGTTGGGTGTTTATAAACTGGAATTAGAAATTCCCATTTCCACTGGACACACATTTTATGCCCCACAGTATAATTAATGTAAATATTGCCATAAGAAAATGATCACAGAGGAATTCTGCAATGCATAATACAGGGCATCACATTTCATGCACTGCCCCAATGTGTATCCAGGAAAGCAGACCAGTTTGGCAATCCTACATGGGATAGTGTTTTAGCACCTTCATTGTGCTTCCTGTAACAAATGTGTAGACAGGAATACATTTTATTTAACAGATTACCAATTCAATAGTTTGAGCAGTTCCAGAATGCTACCCATTATTTTATGAGCGTATGACAGGATCAGACCAAAACAAACACTGCTGTTTAAATGTTAATCTGAATGTTATCTTTGATTATCCAGCAGGGGGAAAGCAAAAACCACCTCCAAGGCAACAAGACAGAATTAAACAGAGTCTGTAGCAACCGTCACATATTTACTACTAAGGCAAAAGGAGGAGTGACTACTTGTGAGCTACCCTTGTAGCCTGACTTCTACCTCCATGCTTTGACCTGTAAGTACATTCATTATTTATGGCTTGATATCGTTTTGGCGCTCATTGAATGTACTGCATATACAGGGGAGACTGTCCTGGATGTAAGAGGGGCACCTATCCTCTGTCCAGTTCTTTTTCCAATTTTGCCTACGTATTCCCTTATTTGAGCCAAAATATTTATTGTAAATAATAGTTCTAAAGCGCCAACAAGTTCAGCAGCGCTGTTCAATGGCTGGACTAACAGACACGTATTTGTAACCAGATGAGTTGGAAGCACAGGAACAGAGAGGTTTGAGGACCCTGTTCAAATGAGCTTACATGCTAGAGCAGGGGTAGTCAACCTTTTAATACCTACCACCCACTTTTGTATCTTTGTTTATGGTAACATTTTCTTATCACCCACCAGTGCTGCAGTAACTAATTTTATAGTGCAAGGAGGATTTTTTTCGCTCTACTTTTTTGTGTGTGTATGACATGTGCTGTGTGTAATGGGGCTGTGAGGGCAGTGTGTGTGTGTGTGTGTGTGTGTGAAGAGTGCATAGGGTCTATGCTGTGTGTAGGTGGGTGAGATGTGAAGATGCGTGCTATGTTTTTGAGATAGACGTGGCAGGATTTGGCAGAGAGGTTGGAGAAAACACCTAGGCAGCGAGTCCGCTAGGTAGAGCTGATGGTAGTGCCATTGACATTAGAGGGAGACCGACATGGGAGTAGCAACACTAGAGGGAGGAAAGACAAAAAGTTCTGTTTTGCACAGGTTACATTTACGTGAACAGCCATCCTGTTAGAAATAGCTGAGAGACAGTCAGAGAAACAAGTCAAGAGAGACTGCGAGAGATCAGGAGAGGAAATTTAGATTTGCTTGTCATAGTAATGATATTGGAAGCCAAAGGAGCTGATGAGTTTACAAAGGGAGACAGTATAGATCGACAAGAGTAGTGGACTAAGGACAGAAACCAAGATTATGGAGGATGAGAAGTTGTTGATCAAAAGTGTCGAAAGCAGCTGAACGGTCAAGGAGAATTGGGATAGAGTAGTGATTTATGCAGCAATCAAATCATGGAATACTTTGGTCCGGGCCGTTTCGATAGAGTGACGAACACAGAATCCAGATTGAAGTGAGTCAATCAGAGAGTTGGATTCAAGGAAGTTAGTTAATGTCACACACACAACTCTCTCAAGGATCTTGGTGGCAAATAGTAGGGGGTTAATTGGGTATTTGGGGTCAAAGTTGGGCTTTTTTAGACTTGGGGTTACAGTCGCCTGCTTGAAGGATGACAGAAATAGGCCAGAGGAGAAGGAGAGATTGAATATTTTAGTGAGGGACAGAGCATGAATAAGATGAGAGGGAAAAGGTGGTGGGGCGTGAGGGGCAGAGCAGAGTGGAAACCTTTTCTGACATAGCTGGTTCGAGTGAGCATAGAACAGCAGAGTGAGTGGGGTTGGGGGAAGTATTGATAGGGGAAGGAGAGAGATTCGAAATCTTTTCTGCCGTTTTTTTTTCCTGTTGCATTTTGTTTGTTTTTCTTGTTCACAAACTTGTTGCTTCCAGTCTATTAAACATAAAAAAAGATGTAGATGTGCCTTTTCTTTTCAAAGTAATTGTCCACTACTGTTAGAGTAGCGGTATTGTTGTAACCGGTAAACCCTTTTAATAAGCTTCTTTATTGTTTAAGAAATAAAAATCTTTCAAATTGCAAATACTAATAATAATAATAATTTGTCTTATTTGTGGATGTAATGGTGATCTCATAAAAAAGGAATATAAAGTAACAGAACGATGGATTATTTTGTTGTGAGATAAAGTCACCAATGTATAAAGGGTAGATTAGCATTTGTATACGTAAGAAAATGGTAAGCGTGCAAGTAACGGACACACAAGTGGAAGCAAATGCGTCAGTTTTCATACATAGCTTCCATTGTGTTCGTAGCTCATTTTGAGTTAGGTTGAGGCACAGGTTGAAAACCATTGCCATAGGTTACAGACAGAATGTCTAACAAACATTTTATTTGGGATTTTAATACTTTCTAGTCTAGAGCAGGTGTCAGGATGGAGAGTCTCTCTGTCTATCTTTCTGTGTGTGTGTGTGGATGGCTCTGTGCAAAAAATCTGAGACTTTGCATTTACTCGTATGACATTTTTCTGCAGACACCCATCCACATATGAGTTCTCCCAGAGTAATGTGGGGTGGCGATATCGCGCTGGACTTGATAGTAACGTAGAGGTTCTGCGTACCTCCAGTAAACGCTTCAATAGCACTTACTACGTCAAGACATTTTCTTGCCTATTAGAATTTCTCATAACGATATCACGTGTTTTTTGCTATTAGGATGTTTTAGTGTTTCTGTAACAGGACGGTTCAATCTGTTGGCCAGTGTTTATACATACATATCTCAAAAGCAGATTTTATTTACCAAATATATTTGTCATAGACCGATTACCATCATGTTGTGGGTGGGCTGCTCTTGCACTTTGCTGTTGTGGGTGGTTTGTCAGACTAATTCAGACACTGACCGACAGAAGGTCAGGTACCTGGTTAGTCTACCCCCCAAAGGGGAGATATGTGGCAAAAGTTACCTCGCCACTGGTTTTTGGAGGGGCCTGTTTGCCAGCCTCCTGCCCTGCGACTATGGCCCTGGGATGTATTGCCCTTCTAAGAACTGATGTGGGCATACTTGATTTTATTATGCTGCTGCTGGCCCTTTAAGAACCATCTGGGGACATACTGTGGAGTTACTGGGTGGCCACCATTTCATGTATCAGAGGCATATGGTGAGAACAATGGATGGCGGTCATTTTAACTCACAGACACTGTTTTGACTTTTCAACACGGTGCCATCTCGCCGGTATTTGGTGCACAAAGACATCGTGCAGTAGTTTTAAACTATACAACAGGGGACACATTATACAGTAATTATTTTTCATATAGCCTGTATATGTTCTGCAGAATCTGCATTAAACCGTATCTTCCAAACTACTGAACGGATCTGGGTGAATTTTGGATATGTGGTTCACCCAGATACCCGGTTCCGAGGATATACTTTTTTATGGGGTTATTGCATGTTTTGGGCTCCCTGTGATATGTTTTATAATACTGTATTTCTCTGCCTGTGATAATTATATTAACCATTGTGTTCAGTAATCATATCACAGGCAGAGGGGATGATGTTTGTGTGGGAGTGTCTGTGTTTATTGTACGGATTGATTGGTCTTATTTCAAAACCCTGTGGGCAGTACTATGTTTGTGGATTGTGAATAAAAGAGGCTGTATGTGCCAGTACAGGCAGTCCTGCTTGACCTCAAAACGAAGTGTCGTCTCGTTATTTGGGGAATTGGATTGTATGCTGATTGCCAGGAGTCTAAGATGATTGTATGCTTTTCCTGTTCAGCTGCTTACAGCATTCCTATGCTTGAGAGCATTCGTATGCTTCTCCGGTTCGGTGGTTGTGGTGTCTGCTGCAGTGCTTGGAGTCCTCAGGAAGCGCTAGGAGCATCCTTCAACGGAGGTACCCAGTCGGGGTGCCAGGTGATCCGTTACACATCATAACTCTTGGTGTCGATTTTGATCAACCTTCTCTGATGTTCCTCCAGCCTTTTTATTTATTTATTTTTTTTATCTTTAATGTTCTTTAGTAACTTTTGTAACTTTCAATATGTATTCCTATTATTTTGTTGCAGCATTTATCATGAATTATAGCAAAGAAATGTAGAAGTGGCGCTAGCGGATAGAGTAAGTGAACGGTGCTGCTATACCCAAGTATATCACCACTATATATACTTAAAGAGGATACAATAAAACATAAAAAAGGTAAAAGCGCACACACACACCAAGGAGGTGGTTTACCTGACGTATAGTAAATGGTAGGTATCTCCTCCTTATATACAGTAAGTATATTAAATATTGAATTACCTATACAGAAAATATAAACACAAAACAAAACATAGTGTAATCTGTATATCGTACACGAAAAGACTGGAAATTCTGAGTTGGAAACACTCACACTTTGATGAGCCGTTTAAAGTAGGCTCGGAACTTATACGGCTTTTATGTCACTTAAACGGGACATACACATTTCCTTTACTTTTCAGGCATTTTCTCCATTGATCTTAGTAGTCCTCTGTAGTAAAATAGGAGTCAGGAGCCAGGAGTATCAGGATAAAATATTTATAATAAAACAAAAATAAATATAAAGAAAGATAATTTTTGTTTTATTATAAATAAATATTTTATCCTGATACTCCTGGCTCCTGACTCCTATTTTACTACAGAGGACTACTAAGATCAATGGAGAACCTGCCTGAAGAGTAAAGGAAATGTGTATGTCCCGTTTAAGTGACATAAAAGCCGTATAAGTTCCGAGCCTACTTTAAACGGCTCATCAAAGTGTGAGTGTTTCCAACTCAGAATTTCCAGTCTTTTCGTGTACGATATACAGATTACACTATGTTTTGTTTTGTGTTTATATTTTCTGTATAGGTAATTCAATATTTAATATACTTACTGTATATAAGGAGGAGATACCTACCATTTACTATACGTCAGGTAAACCACCTCCTTGGTGTGTGTGTGTGTGTGTGTGTGTGTGTGCGCTTTTACCTTTTTTATGTTTTTAATTTATCATGAATTAATTTGCCTCAGCCTTAAAGGACCACTCTAGGCACCCAGACCACTTCAGCTTAATGAAGTGGTCTGGGTGCCAGGTACCTCTAGGATTAACCCTTTTTTTTTTATAAACATAGCAGTTTCAGAGAAACTGCTATGTTTATACTGAGGGTTAATCCAGCCTCCAGAGCCTCTAGTAGCTGTCTCATTGACAGCCGCTAGAGGCGCTTGCGTGCTTCTCACTGTGAAAATCACAGTGAGAGCATGCAAGCGTCCATAGGAAAGCATTGTAAATGCTTTCCTATGCGACTGGCTGAATGCGCGAGCGGCTCCTGCCGCGCATGCGCATTCAGCCGATGACGTCGCGAGCAAGGAGGAGAGGAGGAGTACAGCTCCCCGTCCGGCGCTGGAGAAAGGTAAGTGTTTAACCCCTTCCTCTCTCCAGAGCCCGGCGGGAGGGGGTCCCTGAGGGTGGGGGCACCCTCAGGGCACTATAGTGCCAGGAAAACGAGTATGTTTTCCTGGCACTATAGTGGTCCTTTAAGATGATTAAGTAGATTTTGGTTTACCTACAACATGATTGGTAATGAAGCATACAGATGTGCACCATATAGGAAGTCACTCAATCCATCCATCCATTCCCTACTTCTCACCAACACCCCTTTGGCTTTAGAAAGTTAAAACTGGATGATTTGTATCTCTGTTCAAGCTGGGAATAAGCTGCTATATACTTTTGTAACTGCAGCTTTAGACATAATTTGTCCTAAGCAAAAAGTCCTTGAATACAATTTTGGAATGCATCCCATTAAGCCTGGTGCTCATAAATACAATTTGTACTGAATGAAATGGCACTTGAACTAAGTGCTGTTATAGATATATATGCATATGTCATTATCAGTAAATGCAAGATTTATGGTCTAAGAACCTATTGCTGGATTATACAGAAAGTTTTACGGGGTTTTCAGTGACATTACAGAATCTAAAGTTTGATATAATACTTCCTTGGCGTGTATTAATATTGCTTTTATTTATGTTTAAACATTTCAATGGTAACGATATGAGCATTTAAAGGGACACTATAGTCACCAGAACAACTACAGTTTATTGAATTTGTTCTGGTGTGTAGAATCATTACCTTCAGGCTTTTTGCTGTAAACACTGTCTTTTCAGAGAAAATGCAGTGTTTACATTACAGCCTAGTGATAACTTCACTGGCCACTCCTCAGATGGCTGTTAGAGATCCTTCCTGGGTCATGGCTGCCTAAAATGCATCCAAACATTCAGTGTCTCCTCCCTCTGCATGCAGACACTGAACTTTCCTCATAGAGATTCATTGATTCAATTCATCTCTATGAGGAGATGCTGATTGGCCAGGGCTGTGTTTGAATCATGCTGGCTCTGCCCCTGATCTGCCTCTTTGTCACTCTCAGCCTATCCTATGGGGAAGCATTGTGATTGGATCAGGCTACCACGTCTGATGATGTCAGCAGGCTGCTTGTTTTTTTTGTTTTGTTTTTTTCAGGCAAACAGCATGCAGATCTACAGCTTCTGGCTTGAATACAGTAAGATTTTGCTATATTTATGGAGGCCTGAGGGGCCTTAACACTATAGGGTCAGGAATACATGTTTGTGTTCCTGACCCTATAGTGATCCTTTAAAAATGTATGCATCTTAAAGGGACACTGTAGGCATTGTAACTGTTTCATTTAATTGAAGTGGTTATAGTATTAGGTGTCCCCTGGCACTGCACTTTAATTCAGTGTTAAGCCATTTTCTAATATTTTAATGTTAAACAAGAGTCCCCAACAACTCCTCTCCTCCGTGTAACTTGGAGTAATGAGAATGTATTAGCCTGAGCAACAATGTGTGGCTGTGATTGGCTGGAAGAGTCTGCTGATGGTTTGAGCCTGTCAAAGTGCCCACTGCTATGAATCGGTATGGCTAAAAGGAAGTGCGTAATCTCTGCCTTAGCAATACCTCCACAAGGGACTCTCATTCAGTGTGAAACTTCTTGAAAATGGTTTAACACTGAATGGAAGGAAAGTGCAAGGGGACTTAAGGCACTATAACCAATTCAATCAGATGAAAAATGCCTACAGTGTCCATAATCCAATAATCATTGATCTTTGGCAACATAGGCTCTCAATTCTTGTATTCAATATAGTGTCAATTATAGTATTGCTTAGTGCGGGCATGATCCTGTGTGCAAAATGGAGGTACAGAAGAGATTTGAACAAATGGCATGGCCTTAATGGGAGTTGCTGCTATGGCTATTTTATTTAAAACTGTATTCATCCATTTACTAACGTTGCATATATTAGAGTAGTCTTATTCATTTCACCTTTGTGGAGGCTTACTCTCAGTCCATCACATTGTGGTTTTTTTTTTTATTCGTTTGTCAGTCTAGACTTTTAACTCCATATTTAAATCAATATCCACCCTTTTGATCATAATTGTCTGAAGCATTATGAAAAGCTACACTGTTTTGAATGTACACATTTGAATACATTTTCTGTTTGTTTCAAAATGTAAGTTATAGTCAGCAAAAGCATAACAGGACATTCTAAACATCATGTCTAGCAGAACTTATTACTGTGTTTATGGTGTAAGGAGGTTTATGTAGAGGCCTGCATTTTTTTTTTTTTTTTGGATTTGTTTTTTATTTCTTTCCCCAAATAGCGATTTTACAACATTCAGGTCTCGCAGGCTATCATTGCCATCTAAATTTGGACGAATAATGATTGATATTCCTGGTTATATCTGTAGTAGCAATAGGGCCTTTCGGTTCCTGTAGAGTTGTGGATTTTGTTGTTTCATTCAAAAATTGTTTAGACAGAAACCAAAATGACTGTACCCATATCCTCCTGTCACTAACTAGTACACTAAGCGGTAAGGGTTACGGTGTTTAGAGTGTACCTTTAAATCACTGTGTATTTCATGGTATGCAGATTTTGCATTATTTGGGACGTGGTGTAATTTTACATAAAACTTGTATTCTCCATAAATGTTAGGTTGCTTCTAAAACTATATATAAAACGTTAGAGTCCTAGAAGGGTTTCCAGTGATGCTTTATAAACAACCATGCAGTGTGGGATTAGAAACCTCTGCTATTTTTGGCATGTAGACATCCTGGTTGTCTGTGTGGCTGCCATTTTTATTCTAGCCATTAATTCATTCTTTAATCTGTTATGCAGGGCATTACATTGTCGCCCAGGATGTAGAATTAATATTGTTGTATCGTGGAGCATGTAGCAGTATCCATATCTCTAAATGCCTGCACCTTTTGGTGTAAATACAAAATATTTCTCTTGTCAATCCTGAGTTTTGCTCTGTTATATTCATTATTTCAATTGTTTGTTAAATTCTCATTCTATGTTTATTTTGTATAATTTGTTTATAAAGGGTGGCCAAGCAGATGATTATATGGTGTAACATATTTGTATTCTGCTGACAACAAGCTAGTGCTTTTATTTTGAATACTCTATTATTTTTTTTATAAATCAGCTAAAATGCGTTTTTGTCATGGAAATTGGAAAACACCCGGTCCTGGATCTGTTGTAGGGTGATTACTTTTCCGCCCCAGTGTTTTTTAATTTTTTTAATTCTGATAATCCATGCTACTTAGACTCTTCACTCCTGACAAACACATGCTTCGAAATAAGTCACAACTTAATTGTTGTACAAAGCAATGTAATCATTTGTAATTGAATTGTCACAAATGCAAATGTTATCTGCTTGACATTTTCTACCAGTCCTGTGTCTTTTCTAATTATCTTTATTAAAGTCAGTTTACAAAGGGAATGTTTTACAATTAAACCCTAGTTTGTTACACTGCATGGCATTTACCTCTGATAGCCTTTTCTCCTAGATCTTGAAGTGTAATTATTTTTTTTTTGTTTTTTTTTTGTGTATCCCCTCAAGAGAGTTGTTCAAGAACATACGTTTGAACAAGTGACCCAGCTACAGGCAGAGAATGCAAGAACAGGTTAGAGATCACATATTCTGCTGCTATTGTTGTTTAATGACAAACTAGATTATGTAAAAGAAAGTCCAAGGGAAAGAAAAATTTTTTTTTCTTTTTTTTTTTTTCTATTGAATGAGAAGTGGTCCGGATTATGTTTATTTCCTCATGTTTACGGCCACAGACACCTCCAGTACTAAGGAAAGTAGACAGCTCAATTAGACTTTAATTAACAGTAAGTGGTTTTATTGCAAAGACTTTAAAACGTGTAAATGGTTGATGTAATTGAAGTGGTCAGCTGTTTGCACTGGGATGCGGCAATCTTCATTATTTTTCAGGTATTTAGTTAGTTTAATCCTTTACAGCCTCAGAGATCTCACCTATTATTTATTTATTTTTTTAATTGTTTTTCTTTGTAGAATCACGTGGGACGCTCTCAGAATAAAGTGCTGTTGCAAAATAACACTTCCTACATGACCACTAAGAATTACGAGCGACCCACCATAGCCTCGAAATCTCGTTCTCCATCCCCGTATACGAGGAGGCGTATGTGTGAGCTGTCTGAAGATGCACGGCAAAGGCTGGCCCATCTAAATCTCGGTCCATACGAATTTAAGAAGGAGACTGATAGCAAGCCTCCATTTGTGGTCAGACATGTATGTTTATCAAGTGTTGTTTTTTTCTGTTCCTCGTGACATCTGTTTGTTAGTACATGTGTTGAAGATTGTGTATTTGTTTCCTGTCCATGTACAAATTCTACATTCTGTTGAGTACTGACTGCAGCCACCATGATCAAATTTGTTAATTATTTTTTCTTGGCTGGCTTATGCAGGGCACATATCGGTGAGCAGAACTTATATTTTCTTACAAGTTAAAAAATCCTAACTCTAGTTCTTACACACTTCATTCTCGCTTGTGCAAGACTCCATATTGATGCTGATGCAATATAAACATTGTGTTCCATATTGGCACAGGTGCATTTAAGGGATATTCTTGGCAGGAAAAATGCTTAATGATATATATGTGTAAAAATATTGTCCCATAAAAGGTCTGTTGGTGTGTACAAGCGAACCTGAAAAGGGGATAACCCTTAATTTTGACAATTAGAGAAAGTACACAGGTGCCCAGAGGAAAAAAAAAAAAATCCAATGGCCAGAAAAGGTTCTTTTAAAAATATAGCGCTTATATAATGTTAAAAACAATTCATTTATTTTAATTGTAAGGAGAAAAGACATATAACGTATAAAGAGCCACAAACAAATAAAGGCTCTTTATACAGATAAGTTGGGGGATACTCTATATTAGACTGGATGTGATGTTGACTGAGGATGATAGGGATGGGAGTTGAAAAACCTAAAACGGTTTATATGTCCATTGCAGTAAGCCACTTGTGGCTGTCATAAAAGGCAATATAAAGCCATGTAAATCATCACCAGATTTCTGGGTAAAGCTGCATTGAATCTAAATGTATACACACAAACTGCCAACGGTTTGTAAAGTGCAATTGACCATTCTTGAAACTCTGTTGTGATACAAATGATTTGCACACCTATGCTATAAAAAAGGTATTGCATCTCACTGTCTTGGACCTTAGAAGGACATAGGCAAGATAGAGCTAAACTCGAGAGGCAGCAATTGCCCAGAGCACCTGCCTTGCAAAGACTTCTCATTGAGCTGCATTGGGAGTCTGTGATTGGACAGCCACAGAAAGTGTGGGCTAGGGAAGAAAGGGAGGGCTTGCAGTAAGCCAATATTTCATATACCTCCAAAGAAAAAATGCAGAATTAAAGGACATTCATATTTTCTCTGGGGCTATATCTACTAAATTTGGTGCCTTCAAAAAATAAAAATGTATTTATTTATTGGAGGACAGCTGAAAGTGAGGTGAGGGGGGTGAGGGTGCTGGGGGGAGGAGGTTGGAGAGTGCCCTAAAGAGTAAAGATTCTGAAGGATTTTTATCTAAATGTTGGATGATCTTCTGGTAACAAAGCCATATGATAAATAGGGAACGTGATCAACCAAGCGTGCGTACATTTCTTAGTACAGACAGATAAAACTGTGAGTTATACACATACAATAAAGCTTAAAAACAAGCATTGTGGAACACAGACATTTTCTACATTTACCGTTCAGACAAGATTTTCATCAACCCCTAGTTCTATGCGTTTATCAATGTATCTTTTTATAATTTGTATTTCTTCTCTCAGTAGACCTTTTTTTTTACTCCAGTAACATACTGTTATTTGTATGTTTTTAAGATGAAAACATTCAGTATTCCTCATGACACTTCATTTACCTTGCACTCGCCTAAAGGCAGTAGAAGACCAGAAGAATGGGACGTAGAGTACAACGGTGAGTGCTTTCTCGCATGTTTCGATGTTGTGCTTATAATACATTTTACACAGAGGCTTACACCAAAATGTAAGGTCATTCCATGCCGTCCTAACTGCATGAAAGCCCACTATGGCTAGGATGTCGTGGAATGTCCTAGTCGCGTTATATGATTACGGCACCCCAATCTCCATGCTGGATAATAGTTTTTGTACCCACTTTGACTGCAGCCACAATTTGGTTATAGGGGGAGGTGATGGAAAATAGATGTTTGGGCGGTGCACTCGCTGGTGTCTGATGACATTGAAAAAGCTCTGTCTGTTCTTCTCTGACCTGTTCCATTATTATTTGCAGAGGCCACTGTTATATAATGGTGCATGGTATTAGCAGGAATGGGAGATCTTCTACTCGCTGTGAACTCAGGGTATAAGTAGTTTTGCGTTGGGCCCATAGGTACCTTGCTACCAATAGGTTCCTGGGAAGAGCATAAGGGCTGATTGGCCATTGTGACTATGAACTGTGATATATCCATTTCTTTAAACATCTATTTTTACACCCCTGTTGTGAAACCCTTCAGTAAGCTGTGAAATTGGTGTTGAAAGGATCTTTAATTGCGTTGTTTTCCAATGAAGTGAAAAGGCATGTTTCTGTGATAATTCTTCCCTTGCTAGACTGATGCACACTGTATGGATGAAAATAATCACCAGCTGTCCAATATGATTGTTTACGAATGCTCACTAATAATATGTTGCAATTTCAAAGGCTATGAGAAGGATACAGGCTTTATTATGAATCAGAACATGTGAGCTTACAAGATCGATCTCTCATCATTTTTTTTTTTTTCCTTCTGAATAAATTCCATACATATCCACATTCTTACAAAATAAATAAAAAGTAGATTGCAGCTTCGCTCCTGAAGTGAGTCATAACTACACTATGTAGTCAATAAATGTCTCCTTTCCTTCTTTTTTATTTTTATTTTTTTTATGTATATATTTTTCTTCCCTTTTGTGTGGCACCTTAGAATGAAATAAAGCTTCTCAATATTTCTCAATGCTTTCCTATGGACGCTCTGTGCGATGGATGCGAAATTCGCATCCAGCGTCGCAGATGTGCCTCTAACGGCTGTCCGGAAGACAGCCACTAGAGGTTGGCTTAACCTCTAATGTAAACATAGCAGTTTTTCTGAAACTGCTATGTTTACATGTGAAGGGTTAAAACCTGAGGGACCTAGCACCCTGACCACTTCATTGAGCTGGGTTACTATAGTGTCCCTTTAAAGCACACCATGAAGGCCATGTTGCAGTCCATCCTTGTGAAGTTGCTGCATGTCAATACTTTTTAGGTATCTTTATATTACATACTCTATCTGTGTGAGCAGAGGATGTCATGTTGCTTGGTAGAAATCTATGGCAAAAGTATATCCCTTACTGTAAACAAGATAAAGTGTTACCAATACTGAAATTATATTAAACAAATAAAACCTTTTTTGCAGATCCATCTTTAATTGGCAGCTACAGGCCTGTGTTCTCTAAAGTAAGTATTGCATCGTTTATCTTGTGTATTTTGATCTATTATTATTTTTTTATTTTTTTTTTTTATATCCACGAGATTAGATTGTAAGCTGCCAAAAGAGGGCACCAAATCCTATTTTGACAATATGCACCTTGGAAAATGTTGTTGAAGCAGTTTGACAAAACTCAGGGCTTCCATCCTATGGCTAGGCCCCTTAGTTGCAGTTTGGTTAATCCTGAAGTGGACTTCTACATTAGTTTTTAAATATTAAAATGTATTGGAGTGCACCCGCCAGATCCAAGACTCTGCTGAATCAGAGCGCTGCCTGCGAAGTTGTCAGTCTGATGCTGATGTCCACGTCGTCCTTCTCCAAGCTGCAGCAGAGGGCCTGTAAGACCTGGATTTTGTCAAACTGCTGAAAGGCAACTTTACACTAATATGGGAGATGGCACCAAATATTCTTACAATGGCAAAATAACCTCTACAGTCAGCTGTAATGGTTATGGTGTTTCCAGTGCCCTTGGAGTTCACTTTGGACGGATTGACTATAAATATAACGTAGGAACGCCCATTCCTCTTGAAGCATGATAAATCAAACAAAAAAAACCACACCTTTGGGGCTACCAGTGTTGCCTTCAATACGAGCAATTACACCGACCGTTAACTCTAGCACTTGTAATAAAATGAATTCTCTCCGTCCTGGAACCATACGTGTCTAACACAATTCATAATTTATTTATTTTTAAAAATTTTTTAGTACTTAGTTCTGTTTTATTCCTATTTGTGTTTTACCTGTTTCACATTAGAAGCATCATATCTCACCAACCTGAACAGCCCATGTTGGGTCATGTAAGACCAAATGTAAATGTGTAAATGTCCCATTATAAAAGTGACTGTTGGAACATACATCATTCTGCAAATTCCACTGTCACGTAGCTTTATTTTTTTTCTTCCTTTACTGTGAGTGTGTCTTATAATTTACTTTCCTTACACTGTCCTGATGATTCACACCAGTTTTATCAAGGAGATTTTAATTAAAATTGATTTGTTTGAAGGGGAAAAAAAATGATATTAGCAATAGGAACTTTTGGGCTCTGTAAGACAGCAATGGTTGGTCTTTAATTCATCACTCCCTGGATGCCCCAGAGCCGCTCCGCTTCCCAGCAAACTAAGTAGAGATTGAAATCTACCTTTATTAACAGCTGAAAACACTGCACAGCTTTGAAATTAAACGAAAACGTGTTTGGAATGAACTCTGTACCAAGAAAATTCACAGAATCAACAAATACACATAATATTTGGCGACATCAAGATATGGATGAATTTTTTCCCGAAGCCGTAAAATGCCAGATATCGATACACTGATGCTGGGTGATTAATGGATATTTTTGGATTCTTTTATCAGAACACAGAATCATAAAGAACATGAAAATCTAAATTACTTTTCTTATAATTTCCATTAATCTTGCCCAGTCACTGCCTTTAGTCAGAGATTAATATATATTATTTTTATTATTAATATAAAGTTACTTTGCTATAGTAGTCATCTTCAGTGCATTTCTCAAAGATCATATTGCACACCACATTTCCATGAAAGAACAAAATGTATATATATATTTTTGTTAGATGGAATCAGAAACCAGTTTAACTATGAACTGGGTTCAGCTGTGAATTGTCAGGAATTCAAAGTGAATTTCACATATTAGGATAAAGCTGCAGAGCTGAAAACATCTGTGATTTGGAGGATATTGCCAAGGCTGGCTATTATTGCTTAAAATTAGAATTTTATTATATAATTTATACTTCATTCTCCACATATCTTGCTTTCAGAGGATAACCCTGCCAGATGGTTTGTGACAAACAAATATAATTTACTGGCAAAACCATGAGCAAACATGTTTATTAATGGGAAACTATGGCATACAATACAGCTTTATTACATTTTTCATATAATTAATAATAAAAAAATAAATGATATATGTAACGCGCTATGGAAATCTAAATACTTATGCCACATTAGATTTCCATAGCGCGTTACTATGGTAACAATACACAATGATGTTATGTTTGGCCGCGTTTCTATGACGACGGCTGCACACACATGATGTCACGTTTGGGGGCGGAGTTAGCCTCGCACATGCGCACATTTCCGTGTTAGACACCGGTCACAACACAGAGCACCTGGGGTGAGTCTATTTACATTTTATTGATAGATATATATATATATATATATATATGTGTTTTGTACATTATCTGTATAATACTGATGAAAGTCCTCAAGTAGGACTGAAACGTTGATTCTTTTAACTAGACTGATTAAAAGTTATATTTTATGGAATCCGTGAGTGCAGCCTTCTATTACAGCCATTTGGATGTTTGGAGCCCTGGTAGTGCACCCGGTCTTGGAAATTGGAGTCTGATACAGTTGTTGTTTTTGTAATTGGGAGTGTGGGCTCATTCCACTCCATCCTATGCACCGACTATTTTTTGCTAGTGAATTGCTGTGACTAGTATCTCAGCATTCCTTGATTTAAAGCCATAGTAGCCATTCATTACAATGTTTTGTAAAAATATATTTTTTTTCATCATGGACGAATTTTTAGTGCAGGCGGGGGCATACTCTGAACAGGCAGAGACATTTAATTTTTCTAAAGAAGAAGCTATTATAGCACCAGTCCAGCTCAGAACTTCCTCATCATCTTACAGTATGTTGTTACGTCTCCATAGAAAACAAGTAGATTTGGACCTTTTCCTATCAGGCTATTACAAAGCCAAGCAAATCTCCAGGGGATTCAGAATTCTGAATGTTCCCACAATTGGAAGATCTAAAGCCACGATCTGCAGGAATTGGACACAAGTATTAAATAGAGCATCACTTGATTTAATGCTCATTATTCTAAAAGATGTAAAGACGGACCAAGTAGATACCAATCAAAAAATCCTTGATTTGGAGACAGAGCACGCAGTGCTTTTGGCTACGCCTGAAGGCCTAAGGGCTATACAAAAACTTAGAGAAGAAGTTCTAAAATACAAGACAGAACTTGAGAGAGTAACCCAAGATTACTTGGATCATAGGGTATATGGGTGGCTCACTGGTAATACTGGTGCCTATATACCAAGGAGGCAACGTAAGGATTCAACGGCCTAAGGTCCCAACGGTTGATATAACCTCGGGTGAATCAGCCTCTGATACAGATACTAATAATACTACACAAGACACCACAGCACTTTTTTTTTTTTTTAGGTCCACCGGAAGCAGGCACGGTAACCAGGAGCCGAAACAGAGGCGATGCAAACCAAGAACAAGGAGAGGCCATAAAGGGAAGAATGCCTGTGCAGGGGAAACCTCCACGCAGGAGATAATCCCCATATTCAACTTGTCCCACAGACCCCTTGATGCAGCAGAGATAGACCTACTCAGTAAAGGCCTATGATTTGTGCCTACATCAAAGTCAGATATATTTAAATGGAAGATTGAATTACATAAATTTGTGCGAGTTATGAGACTCAAGGAACATTTTTCTAATATAGCTGAACGCGGTATTGAAACCACAGATGTTTTTAGGGCCAAGTCTACTTTTGACCCTGTATCCAATAAAGAGTCCATCAAAACATTCCTCACCATGACAAATAGGGATGTCCAATCCCTTATGCAACAGAACAAAGTATGAAACACAATATCACTAAACAACAAGGAAAAATCATAAAATAATTATCTGAAGATCCATCAATTATCATCCGCTCAGCGGACAAGGGAGGTGGGATTGTCATTATGGACTACTCATACTATGCTAATGAACGTAAGACCCAACTATCTGACAGGACAACCTATGCATCATTGGATGAGGATCCTACTAGGAATATCCAGACTAAAATCGAGGATATTCTATCCATGGGTCTAAGAGCGGGCTATATTGACCTCACCAAACCATTCCCACGTACTCCTATTATACACTCTATCCCTAAGATCCACAAGGACCCCAATACACCGCCAGGACACCCCATAATCTCCGCCATCGATGGCATCTTGGTGGAGCCTATTGCAAAATGGCTTGATTACCTTTTACAGGGTCCAGTTGGGCAATTACATACCTGTATTAAAGACACTCAATCTCTCATAACCAACATCAATAAATTACGATACAGTGACCATAGACCAGTTCTAATAACCATGGATGTACATAGCCTATACACGGTGATTCCGCATGAAGCTGGTGTTAAAGCTATGCGACAGGTTTTAACTCGATCCACAGCCTATCATGGCCCCCCTATAGAATATACATTGGAACTACTCACTTTGACCCTACAGAACAACTATTTCCGATTTGAGGACAGCTGGTACCTTCAGGTGTCAGGTACATCAATGGGGGCGGCAATGGCACAGATGTACGCCAACGCCTACATGTATATCTATGAGGAAGAGTATATATTAGAGAAATACCAACACAATATATTGGCTTACTACAGATTCATCGACGATTTGCTCATTATATGGAGTGGAACAAGCGAATCAGCACATGAAATGGTTCATGACCTCAATCTTCTCCCAACACCTGTGAGATTTATTGCAGACATCAGCACCAAGAAAGTGCATTATCTGGATTTAGAAATCACATTGGGGGCAACAAGCCTACAGTATTCTCTATAAACAAAACCTATAGACAGAAATACACTTCTCCATTACCCAAGTGCACATCCCAGGGCTCTGAAAAATTCACTACCTAAGGCACTGTTCCTAAGAGTGATTAGGGACAATTCGGATATGGCAATTCTGAATACCCAGATCCTTGAAATGAAAAGCAAATTTCTACAAAGAGGCTATGGTAGGCACATCCTTGACATAGCGCTACAAGAAGCACGAAGTGCATGCGCTGTTGAAGTAAGGAATAAGCCTTCTAGTTTGGTTTTCCCAAAGCTATATCATCAATCCACTCTCCAAGTGGCATCGGCAGTCAGGAAGAATTGGAGGATATTTTCTTGCGATGACCCACTCCCAAAAGTATTTAAAGAAAAGCCATATATGTTATAAAAGGAACAGGAATCTGAAGGACGTTAGTCCATATGGACCCCTCCCAAAGTTATATGAAAACATCGAAGGAGCAAATAAGAGGGTCGGTTAGATGCCTTGGTTGCGTGACTTGTAGCCATATGACACCTGCAGGAACTTTCAGTCATCCTCATAACAACAGAAAATATACTATCAGATATACCATCACCTGTAAGACGACACATGTGATTTATAAACTATGTTGCCCTTGTGGCTTGTTCTATACTGGGAAGACGGAGACGGCCATCTGTGAACGGATCGGGGCCACAGATCGGCTATTCGACTGGCATACAGAGATAGCTGCTCAGACAAACCTGTTGCAAAACATTTCTTTGAATTAAAACATCCATTAGCTACATTAAAATTCCTGGCGATTGATCACATCCCTGCCCCCTAGGAGAAGGGGTGATCGGAGGAAGATGCTCCTGAACAAAGAGGCATACTGAATACACTAGTTGGGCACAGTGTCCCCAAAAGGACTAAATGAAGCTTTGTCTTTACACTCTTTTGTGTAGTTTGAACCCATACAGTCTTTATGTCCCCTAATGCTATTTATTTTAATGTTTTTTTTTTCTTTACGCTTTTCTTTCTATTAACTGCTGATTTAAAAAAAAAAAAAAAATTTGTGTTGTCCTCAGCTTAGAAGCAAGTATTTTAGGTATCAGGAACTATTTTAAGTGTTTAATACACAATGCCTGATATAATAATATTTTTAGCTAATATTCAGAATATGTATTCCTTAAGCGACAGATGTAAGTTTACTATCTAGTTTATAACCTTTTTTTCTTTGTGAATATAACAAGCCGTTGCAAGCTGTTTTATTTTAAATTGACATTTTTTGTTCTTTAAATTGATAATGTTGTTTTAATAAGGTGGCACAATACCTTATTCAGCACTAGAGCACTATATCACTTTAATAATTGTCACTTACATAGTCATAGCACTTTATATAGTGATGGATTTTGCACTAACACTTGAACAGCAGTAAGCACTTTACTTCCATATATTGTTTTCAACACATTATCTCTTATGATGCCCTTCGGTGTTTCACCACTCATATAATGCCTGTCCACACAATATTTTATAGTAACACTAGCATGTGTGATTATAAACTTAAGCCACATTAGATTTCCATAGCTCGTTACTATGGTAACAATACACAATGATGTTATGTTAGGGGGCGGGTTAGCCCCCGCACATGCGCTTAGGATAGAATCCTGATTGCAACACTTCATGTTTGGGCGCATTTCTATGACAACGACGCTTTTATGTCATGTTTGGGGGCGGAGTTAGCCTTGCACATGCACACATTTCCGGGTTAGATGCCGGTCACAACACAGAGCACCTGGGGTGAGTCTATTTACATTTTAAAGGACCACTCTAGGCACCCAGACCACTTCAGCTTAATGAAGTGGTCTGGGTGCCTGGTCCAGCTAGGGTTAACCCTTTTTTTTTTTTTTTATAAACCTAGCAGTTTCAGAGAAACTGCTATGTTTATATTAGGGTTAATCGAGCCTCTAGTGGCTGTCTCATTGACAGCCGCTAGAGGCGTTTGCGCCTTATGAATGCTTTCCTATGAGACCGGCTGAATGCGCGTGCAGCTCCTGCCGCACATGCGCATTCAGCCGAAGAGGAGGATCGGAGGCGGAGAGGAGGAGGAGGAGAGCTCCCCGCCTGGCGCTGGAAAAAGAGGTAAGTTTAACCCCTTTCCTTGCCATCCAGACCGGCGGGAGTGGGACCCTGAGGGTGGGGGCACCCTCAGGGCACTATAGTGCCAGGAAAACGAGTTTGTTTTCCTGGCACTATAGTGGTCCTTTAATGCTATATATATATATACACACACACACACTGTCTTTTGTACATTATCTGTATAATCCTGATGAAAGTCCTCAAGTAGGACTGAAACGTTGATTCTTTTAACTAGACTGATTAAAAGTTATATTTTATGGAATCCGTGAGTGCAGCCTTCTATTACAGCCATTTGGATGTTTGGAGCCCTGGTAGTGCACCCGGTCTTGGAAATTGGAGTCTGAGTGCAAGATACAGTTATTATTTTTTATGTATATGTATATATGTATATGTGTGTGTATGTATAAAATAGAAAATATAGGTACTCATTATAATTTTAATCTCAAAATGAAGCTGTCTGTAGACCCATCCTACACCAGGATTAAACTCTCAATCAGGAACATCTGGAATCTGATCTTATCCCCTAAACTTCTGTCCATTAGCGGTTTATGGGATACCTAGCACATCCTCAAATATCAGTTCCACTCATCAGTAAGGATAGCAGCCATACCACAGCTGCCAACCGTTTATTAATAACCTAGCTCACTCTTCACTACTTTCAGCCCAAGCTGTATGTACAGAATGTAAACACTGCACGCAATATTCGGACAAAATTCACCCTGAACAACCAGAACTTTGAGACCCATTGGTTTAGAGCAACCAAATAGGTTAAAAGATATGATCACCCAAAAGATCATGTGTGCCTCTTCCTAGATTGCTGCCTGAAATGATCAGATACATACGCAAACTGTTTGAACACTAATGTATCACATAAAGGTTCCATTTCCAGTGATAATGTATCTAGTTTGCATAGTGTAGAGATGATTTCACACTTGGCTGGAGCATGTTCTTTTAGTTACAAAAATTGAAATACTTTTTATCGAATTTTTTTGTTTTTAGGCAACTGTATAAGTGCATTGCCAAAATGAGCATCCGTATAAACTAAGACCTATTGTAATAGTGTATAATCGTGGTGTTGCAGGTCACTGTGCACTACATTTCTTTAGGTAGGTGGAGCATCCTGGGAAATGTAGTTCAATAAAACCTGCTCTGCTGTCTTTGGGCATTACTGTCTCCTACTGTGTCATTATGATACCAGTCTTTAGTATATCTACTACCTCTGTAAGGCGAGCCTGTTCTTCTCCAGTTTTATGCTAGAGAAATTCTAATAATAATAAATATATATATATTTTTTAATAAGTATGTTTATTTTTATTTTCTCAAAGGACTTACATTTCTATATAATATATGAAATTGGGATGCCTTTACAGTAAAGTGTAGCCCACGATCAATAAACATATAAAATACTTAACGTACTGGTATTGTACAGCGCTACGGAGTTTAGCGCTTTATAAATAATAATAATCTTCTGTAAATATGGTTCAACATGGGTAGGAACTTGGATCCACAAACCTTTTTATATAAACCTCTGTACTCTATCTGAAGGCCAAAAATCCCAAGTGCGTTGTATTAAAAGAAAAAGAAAATATTTATGGCGTGCTGTCAGATTTAAGAGCAGCTGATTAATGTTTCTATTGCACAGCTCTGTTGATCTCAGTAGGCTGAAAGGGAGCGTTAACACTCCCAGTAACAGAACCCATGGCCCTACATTTACACTCATTGTTAGGATTAGAGTCTGGGTGTTATCACTCCAACGCCCACCAGACACTACTATATTTACTTAAAACAATAACAAGTTTTAGTGTTAAATAAAAAGTCTATAGTCTGGCTGAAAAAGAGAGGTATAGAAATGCAGCAAGGATGAACATGAAAAGGAATTGGCGTTTGTCAGGTCACAGACTAAGTGATGGGAGTTATAGTCCAGAGCTTCTCTTGTGTCTCCATTAGCTTAGACTGCTTTTCACAGGGGTTCAGGATTACACCTGTAGATTATAACTACATTCCTGTCTTATAAATACAGAGTAGTAGCTGCATCTTTCAAACTGCGCTCAGCATTTTGAACACTCAGTTTTGATAGCGAACCGTGGGGTTTTATTGCAAGTCTCATGGCCAGACTTCTGTGACCCTATTTCTCAGCTACGTTAAGCAGAAAGTTTGATATGCAATGTGTGGTGTTTCCAGGTGCATTCTAGTCTTTGAAGGCCCCGTTTTAACTACTGCAGGTGAATTGCAGCGCGTGTTGTGGCAGATGTTTAAATTTTATAAGTCAGAAAGGCTCCACATGCCTAATTAAATTTCTGCTTGCATTTCCTTTTTCTTAATGGCTTCTAGTTCTAAACCATTTCTTCCTGTTTACAGATTACTAAGAAGCAACACATGGATGACCTTGAGGGGTCCTTGGATAGCTTAAATGACCATCTGCTTTCAGAGCCAGCTGGCAAGATGTCTCTTTCTTCGAGGCTTTCACTGTCGCACTCTGCGCCATCATCCATGCAGAAACGCCCACCAAGTCCAGTCCTAAGCCGATCCTCACTCAGGGACAGGTAACTTATAAAGGTGCCCCGAATGATAAAATGCCTTCTGCTAGCACGCCAAAATGTTCAAAGCAACTACTGCGCTACCGGCATTGTAAATAAATCACTCTAAATGTCTTGTTCCCAAAGCAATAGATTTAAATTTTGTATTAAGAATGTTTAATACACATATTTTCTAGAGATTTTGTTAAAGGGACATGCTGTAGTGGTTATGGTGCCAGCAGTCCCCAGGCACCATCCAGCGGTAATCTGTCAAACCGTTTACATACGGCATGACACTTACCTTGCTGTGTCGGTGCCTGACGTCCTTCTGGTTTTGAGTTCCTCTGGTATCATACTATATCACATACTGTTCAAGACTCTAGGTTGTGAAAAAGCACAAAAAAGAGCCATGTGAAATGGCAAGGGCCATACAGAGATACCGCTGTGTGTTTTTTCTTTGCCCTCTCTGGCTATTCCCTCATATATAGTAGTAATAAACATGCACTGCCCAGGCTGGTAATTACCCTCTTAATCCGTAGTTTATTTCGCTCACACATATTTTACAGAGTAGAACGAAGTATCCATTTGTTTAATATCAGTTCCTTTGTTATACGTGTAGCTATATACCTTTTCACTCCTTTACATCAGCACTGGTTTTCTCCCACACATTTCTGCTACAAATCTTCGGTCTTCTCATTACCCACCCTCTATTTACACTCCCGTCTGTCGTTCTTCTCCCCAGCCTTTGTAAAGGTGAAGTGAATAAGAAA
>OW240919.1:17554111-17611611 GCA_933207985.1 Pelobates cultripes | reverse complement strand
CATGTTTGTCATCCGGTACAGTGCCGTGGCATTCAATGGCGTTTTTACAAATAATAGAAAATCAGAAATACAGCTTAGAAGCCCTTGCAATGATTGTCACAATAGGTGCTGTGTCTCCATTAGTTTGTGCACAGCACAGACTAGTGGTTTCCATGTAATGCAATTTGACAGCACAAACCAGAGGAACAGGCAATAATATATATTAGACATCTCAAATAAAAAAAATATTAATTAAATGATCTTCGTCTTTGGGACAATACTTGACACCTTTAGTTTAATTTCACGATTTCCTCCTGAGACGAATGCCTACTACAGTACTTCTTTTAATAAAATATAAATTCTCAGTGGCAGACATATCACACAATACGGTCGCACTGTGTGATGATACCCAGTTTATTGCAGTCTTCAAGCTCTCAAATACTATTTTATTCCATGAAGGTGTATTTAAACACATATGCCAGTAATACAGTAGTGCTTGGCGTATTGGCAGCCTGGACCAGCATGTTGTCCATGACATTAATTGTGGTGACAAACCCACTCGCCATGTCTTCAGCAGGCACATTATTAAATATATTTTTTATATTTACATGATATTCTGTGTACCATGGATTCAATATGGCAATCAAAATATTGTTTTTAATTTTTTTTTGTTATTCATCCAATGCTGACTTGATTGTATCCAATGCTGACTTGATTGTATTTTTTGTTTTGTTTTTTTGTCTAAACGCTGGGTCATTAGGGTTATGAAGTCTGTGAAACACATTGGGATAGGTGGGCCGAGGGCATGCATGGTCAGCAAGACTTCTTTTTGTTACACTGTGCTATTAAAGTTTTGCTTCATATTAGAGTCAAATGAACGCTATAAATGCATTTATCACAGGGATGTCAATTAGCTAAGGTTACCTGGGCTAAGTGACATTTTTCCAGTATTCAGTTGCCCAGTTTTGGTGATTACTTGCCCACAGAGTAGCCAACATGAGGGCTACTCTGTTTCATTCTTCATTGTGGCAGACAGTTGAAGATGCCCTTTTGACCACTGCTGCTGCAAATTGTGCTGCTAAGAGTTATTGTTGATACTTTGTGGTCCTTTTGCCGAATCCTTTGACTTCTTTCATTAGCCAGATGTTTTTTGTACACCGCTCACTGAATTTTCCCTTTGGCTATTTGTGTTTATGAATTGTAACAAATATAATGGTCACGGAATGTATTTATTATAAACTTTTTTATATATAAACATTGCGTAATAGATATCACTAATAAGAGAGAAAAAAAATTATTAAACCGTTGCAGGTGTACTTAGAGATATATATTTTAATGTTGCTTAGCTGCTATTCCTAGATTCATTTATTCACACAAGGCCCTTCCCTGTCTCTTTAGGGAAATTCATGGACAAAATATGTAAGTGGAAAAACAGATGTCTTCATTTATCAGCCCAAGCGTATAGACATCGGAGACACAGAAGGAGAATATCTTTCAATGTCTAGATCTAGATTTGAAGGGAACAAAATAGTCTCTGGATATAACAGACAAGAATTTCAGTTTTGAAGGACATTGTTGTAAACTGTACTCAAATGTATTTTACCATCTGCGGATTTGGATACTCTGAGTAAGGAGTATAATTACAGAGCATTGATGGACAAACTGAGCATTAACGTGATGATTTTGACATTTTCTCTCCCTAGGCTTGTAAAAAATAAAAATAGTAAGGCTCACATCAGTGAGAGGGTGTACTGTGTGGCAGCCTAATTAAAAGTAACTTCTTCATGTATGGTGGGCTTATTAGAATGGTTTGCAAGCTGCTATTAAGAAATCATTTTTTAGATGGGGCTAGAGAGTCCGAGATTACGTTTAAATTTAGATGAGCGCACAGCTCAAGAAAAAAAAAATAGAGGTTTGGAAAATTAATGGTGGGTGCTGTATAGAGCATTGAGGGAAGAGTAAGGATGTACTTAGTAAAATGGTAATCTTGTTGGGTGTTTTAAGGACTTGACCAGACAAGGAGCAAATAAAGGCTTCTTACTGTGGCTCAACGGAAGAGGAACATTTTGTGAAGATATGCCAGGAAAGGTAGCATTTTTTTTTTTATTGGAGTCAGGAAGACGAATTAAGATAGAAAGTTACAGTTATCAAATCTGGGTCTATTAGATAGATTAGCGTTTTGATTTGTCAGTGGTTGGTTTCAAGAGAGATTTGGTAGTTTACCAATTTGAAACCTGCTCAGATCAGTATATGCAAAAAAAGGGGGATGATCTGCTGAACCAATCATAAATAAAATAACATAGCGTATAACTGTGTATGATGACAAATTGTAGAAGTTATATTCACAAATGGCCACTCACACTTTTGCTGAAGTTTGCAAGCCTTGAATATTTTCCTTTTCAAAATAGGAATTCCAAATCCTCTGTCTGGATTAAAATCTCCATAGATATATTGGCATGTATGTGCTCAGGAAAGAAATGTATATAAAAGAATATAAGATGCACATTCAGAGTGAAGTACAAAAAAGTATTTAATAACTTACATCAAGATATAAAATCATCAGTGTAGTCCCTCTATGTCACCACCAGGGGTCCTACGCGTTTCATCCAACAAAATAGGACTTCCTCAGGGACTTGTATGGTGTGTGATCAACAGGTACAAATAAACAATGAACAATAGATCAGTATATGCAAACTTAATTTCTACTTAGAATATCTCTACCGAAATTTAAATATCAGTATCATATAGAAGCAATGGCTTGGAACTAGGCATGAGCGGGCCAAACGCTGCGTTCCTCCATTCAAATGCTATCATTCTACTCTGTCTGGGAGAGGAAGCACATTTTAGTACCTGTCAGGGAGACAGCCGTTTGAAGTGGATTTAACCCTGCAACATAACATTGCAGTTTCTAAAAAAACAAACAAAAAAACTATTTATTTTACATTGCAGGGTTAAAATGACCATGGCACCCAAACCATTTAATTGAGATCAAGTGGTCCGGTTGTCTATAGTGTTCTTTTACTTAACCAACAATCTCTGTTTAGCTTTCCCATTGACTTAGAAAGGTATTGTCCCTATGTAAGGGGGAACATGGATAACCCTGTTACTGAAAGTGGGCAGACAGCAGTTAAACGGGTATGAGCCCACTGTATATTGTAAATGACTGCACAGACTATGGTTCTTTCCTTTTATGATGGAACGTTAAAAAAAGCTCTCTGGAAATTTAAAACATTATATTTTGAGAAACCTAACCCAACAGAGCATTTAAACATTGTTATCCTTTTCACCATTCTGATGCTCTGAAATGTATTTGTTTTAGGAATGCAAAAATAAAGTTCTAATTGTACCATCTCTTGCAGATTTCAATCTGAAAGTAGATCGACGGCCAACTGGGAGGAGATTCATGATCGGGTAAAAAATATGCTCAAGACTCACGGTGCCAGGCAGCGACTTCATTTTGTAAGTTCTCCTTATGATGATTCTTTACTCAGTGTCATTTTGTAAATCAATGTTACGTGTTGTTTGAACACACAATACATGTTTACAAATCATGTTAAGATGCTGATCGGTGTGGGACATCACCACAGCTAATTTTGCGTCCCAGCTGAAACAGAAGAGGCATACATATTTCATTGTATACATTTTCAGCTATTCAGAATGCTTATTGTATGGATCAAGAAATTAAAATAAGTGTGTCATGTTATTTGTAGATCAAAAAGAGTCCAGGGCACACAGTAGTTCAAAAGGTGCCAGAGTTTATTGAAGCGAAGTACAACAACAATGTTTTGACCTCACCAAGAGTTTTGTCCTGTTATTTCTGAAATGGTCTATGGTACAGTAATGGCAAGTTGTTTTCCCTAAGATCACCTATCACATATTGCCTGTGCACAGTTTGGCCCACTATCTCTTGGTATATCCAACAGAATGCTTAGGCCAAATCAATGAACGTGCATTATCACAGAATTGTGATCCCATCTCGTTTATTTCCTATTAGATAATTCCTAATAACCATATGGAGGATACTGACATTTTAAACCATGCATAATTTAAATTTTCACATTATTTCAGTTGAGTTTTTTTTCTGCAAAAAAACCCAAACTAGCTACAGTGAGCTTCACTATGTTTCTGTTACTGATGCACTTTAGTTGAGCGATTCTTCACCTTTTTTTTTTTTTTTCTTTTTTAATAGACACCCAGTTTAAGAGCACTGCAATAAAACTAGCTTTCCTCTTTTTATTTTATTTTTTTTATTTACTAGCATAAAACATCTTAAGTAGACTCTACCCAGCATCAAAAGGGTCTGGACGGTGCACTGGAGAAGGAAACTATTTATTGTTAGCAGCTGCCTAGTGGTCAGACTAATGCCTGCATGTTTGAGGTCCAATGAATTTAGAGGCAATCTCCAGGAGAGAGCTAAATACAGAGGTGTGGCTTTTTACATTTTCTTTTCTTTATCAAACCTAAAAAAAAAAAATAAAAAGCATAAATTTGATAACTGAACTCCTGAGAAGTGACAGCAGCCCTTTAAGATACATACTCATGCATGCAAAGTATTGTGATACAAATGAAACACAGGCATTGGAGAAAATACAGGTGATTCAATTCTGCAGCTAAAAATAAGTAATTTGCTTTTAATGACTCCTACATTATGCTTTTTATGACCAACACAAGATAATTGCTTGCACTCTCTTTGTGACTTCTGTTGTCTGAGCGGAGTCTATATTTATTTTTAATGTCATTCTTTCTATCCTGAAAAATAATGAATTTGTAAAGGAAAAAAAGTTTTAGAGTGTCATTGTTCACCAGAAGTTCTTGCAGACGCAGCATTTCTGTTATTTCTAAATGCATGCAAATAGCCTTTATTCCTATAGAGAACAGCTCCCTCCTTCGACTATGATACATAAAAAAACCACCATATTGATTCTTATTTTGCATTTTGTTTAATTCAGTGCTCAATCATCTTCCGTTACAGAAAGGCTGAACAAACCCCTTTTTTGTTTCACTGTTCACGGATTGAATTGTTATATTGTCAAAGTAGTTTTATATAAAGAATTAAAAAAGTAAAGAAATGAAAAATCTAGCAGAAATGGAAAAAAGCTTACTGCTTTAAGAGTCTGGTAATTACAGCTAACCAGTACAAATGATCAGATGTCTAACAAGAACATATTACCATGGGAGCTCGCTGAGCTTTGAAATTTGACTCTGATGTGCCGTTTTACAAATGTTCTGCTGCCACAGGAGTTTAAAGGCTGAACTGTGAATGGTAGGCACCAGTGATTTCCGAGGACTCCATAGATGCTCTGAATTTATAACCCACTGGAATTATTCTTTTTCCTTTCTCAATTCTGCAGCATTTAATTAAAAATGTTTATCAATTTGTGGCTCATTACTTCACATTTCTCTTGTTAAAAAAAAAACAAAAGAAAAAAACTTAATCCTCCAGTTGATTTAAAGAATTAGGAGCATTTTATCATAGTTCACATGAAATAAATATTTAACTAGATAATACTTGGCATGCATTATTGCCTGCGTACCTTACCATTGTCAGGAATATCCAGCTGTGTACAATGAATCAAATTGTACTTTAGCTAAACATGTGTCTCCCAGTCATGGTTAAACATTTATTTTTGGTTGGTAAATTCAATTCGTATAAGTGTCAACTTACATAATAATACCTTTTTCAAGTCTTTTTTTTTGTTTAACTTTTTTAGCCAACGGATAAATGTGGAAAGTTTTGCTGTGCTTACATTCATTGTTTAGCTCATCTCTGTCTGCTAACATTCGCCGTTGGGTTGCGTCTGTTCATACATTGGCGTATATTGTTCACAGGTTGACAATCTTGACCAAAGTCACCACTTTCTATAGTTGGCATGTACCACAGCAAATATATGTATGTAATTTAATGATGTAACGGGTGTCTCCCATGCACAAATGGGCAAATTTAGGGAAACTCCAGTAGTGGGGTCTTAAAGTTACGGTTATAGAGTTAGAAATCCAAATCTGTATTCCTAACGCTATGATCTTCATGTCTTTAGTTCGTTTAGCCCCCTTCTCCAGTTTGTGCTGTAAAGAAATAAATAAGGTTTACTTAACTTTCCTCCAGTGCCGAGTCTTCCTCTGCGCTTCGGACACCATTCTGGCTTAATGTCACCTGGCTCACTTGTGTGATGAGTTTCCTGGACACAGATCACCTAAAATGCTATTCAAAGTTCTTAAAGATACAAGAACTCAACCTAGAGCAAATTGGTTATTAGGTGTCTTATAATGGTGTAAATTTGCAGAGTCAAAACTCAGGTGTTCCATAGACTCCCCAACTTTTTTTAATCTGACCTCTATATTGCATTAAAACTGCCGTTTTTTTTTGTTTTTTTATCCAGGACAAGAGCGTGTTCGATAAAAACCCTCATAGTCGTGATTCTTTGTGCAATGACTCTCTTTGCGTCAGTGACCTGCAGACCAGGTGAGGCAGTCACGTTGATTATTATGAATCTGGATAGTGAGTGGTCAGTGTATTAGTAATATGCCTTAAAGGGACCCTCTAAGCACCAAAACCACTACATCTTAATGCAGTGGTTTTGGTTTATAGACCCTAACTATGGAATCTGACAAAGTACACGTTGCCATATCTGTTTACATGTGTCAGTCAGTATGCCGCTATTGTCTGTCAATCAGGCAATCAACTTTTTAAATGTTTTGGGAAACCACGTGGAATACAGATGCCAAACTTTGCACATCCTTTTACTACTACCTTTCAGCTAGCATTGTTTGAAATATTGTGCCAAAACACAAGGCTTGTATATAACCATCAGCACAACTTTTGTGTATGTCTGATATATATATTCAGAGTTAGGTAGAAAGTCGACAACTTTCTTTGCTTAACACACTTGTTGGAGTGGTTTTGTAATATTTAATGTTCATTTTCCACAAATTTTTGCATTCTTAAATATTTTAAAAACAATCCTCAATGGAAGCCTAAAGAACCAGCCTAGATGCAAGTGTAATTCAAAAACATTATTTGATAAAGTGCCATCGACATTTGGCATGTTACACCAAGATGCATCCTGAGAATCTGCAGTTTTAAACTCAATCAAGTTGATTTTAGCTAATAGACTGCTCTCTATGAGTAAAGAAACCGCATCGTTTTCACGTGACTATTGCCATATAAAGAACTGTGCTATTGATATCCGTAAAGGCTATTATTTTCTTAATGTGGTTTTTGTCACTTTTCGCAGTCAGTCGTCTCCGGTGGAGAACTTAGTTCACCTGGACAATGGGGAATACTGGTCTAAAAGAGCAGCCGTGTACAGAGGAAAGACTCACAGAGAAGTGTTTGAAGAGAGCATGGAGAAGATATATAGGAACATGTATAAGAAAGCCGCTGAGTCTAGTGCATGTATGAAGTCCCAATATTCCCTGTAACTCCGTTCGCATTGGCTCTGTGTCGCAAAATGTCACTTCACTAATCATTCCTTGCCATGAGCAGGTTGATCCTGTATATATGGCTTTATAAACCTATATAGTATTGAGTTTTGTCTTTTTTACATTGGGGTGGATTAGCTTGACATTGGAGGATGTTTTTGAATTCTTCTTATTTATTATAAATGCTCAGATACCGTTCCAGAGTCCTTTCATTACAGGACTCCTATCATTTTAATTGGATAGCCGGGATGTGAGTTGTAGAAAATGATACTAATTGAACATTCCTGCTGTGGTACGAGTTATACTGTATTCATTGACCTGTGCCTTTTCTGTCATGGCACTCCTGCTTTGAAGTACAGATCAGAGTTCCATTTTACTGTTTACTTTTATATAGACATTATGGTAGCCCAAGGGTAGGCAACATTCGGCACTCCAGATGTTGTGGACTACATTTCCCATAATACTCTTACAACCATAATGCTTGCAATGCATCTGGGGAGATATAGTCTACGGCATTTGGAGTGCCGATGGTTAGCTACCACTGTGCTAGCCAATGGGCTGTGTGTAAACCCTATAAAATATAGATATCTTCTGCTCATAAAATACATGAATAATAGCAAATTCTGGTAGTGAAGCAAAGCCACCATTCAATTATTCAAGTGTTTAGCATAATATTTTACAATATGTGTCCTTGTGCATTTTCTACCTGGAATTAGTCTTAAAGAAACTCTAGGCAGGAATGATGGAAGTAAATGCAGTGGATGGGCAAATGATGGAGATAAATGCAGTGGGTGGGCGAATGATGGAGGTAAATGCAGTGGATGGGCAAATGATGGAGATAAATGCAGTGGATGGGCAAATGATGGAGATAAATGCAGTGGATGGGCGAATGATGGAGGTAAATGCAGTGGATGGGCGAATGATGGAGGTAAATGCAGTGGGTGGGCGAAAGATGGAGGTAAATGCAGTGGATGGGCGAATGATGGAGGTAAATGCAGTGGGTGGGCGAATGATGGAGGTAAATGCAGTGGGTGGGCGAATGATGGAAGTAAATGCAGTGGGTGGGCGAATGATGGAGGAAAATGCAGTGGATGGGCGAATGATGGAGGTAAATGCAGTGGATGGGCGAATGATGGAGGTAAATGCAGTGGGTGGGCGAATGATGGAGGAAAATGCACGGGACAGAAAGTCTGCTGGGGGTTCAAAATACTCCTAAACCATAGTCTCCTAAAGTCACTTACTTACAGATTTAATAATGCATTTGCTTTGTAATAAAAAAGATATTCCTTAAAGTGGCTCTGTCACAGTCTTTGCATAGTTTTTGGGGAGGGAGGAGTGACAGGGCCACTTTAATATGTCCTAAATGCACAGCCATCTAACCCCATCTAATGTTTCTATTTTTTAAAGAAATTTTTTTACCTACTATTTTATTATGTATTTGTACTGTATTTTAAATATTGTTAAATGTTTTAATAACTGATGAAAACGCAGTCCCTCTGGTTTCAAGTATTAAGCATATTTAAGCATAATCTATATTGTTACATTGTTTAAATATCATGTGCACTGTACTTACCAATGGTGGAAATTAAATGGACACTTTAGTTCTAACTACAGATTCATCGTTTTTGGAAGGAGCTTAATTTCCTTGTCTTTATCATACAGCAGTGGTGGTAACATTTGGAACATATAGCTTTATTCCCACCCCTTCCATTCATGCTGTTCTAGTCTTAATGGGACACTCCAAATCACTTAGGTGCTAACTGCACACCATCTTTGTCCCAATTCATAAAAGTGCTAAGTTGAAGAGAAATTAGAGACCGTTTTGGAACACCCCCATGCAGTCAAGCTTTCCTTGGGAAGCACTGACTAATGCACCAGTGGTGCATTCATTTGGTTATTTCTGTACTTGATTGCAGTCAAGTCTTGCACACACACCAATTTTCTCTGAACAGGACGGGGGAGACTATCATTGCTGACAGTCTTCCTGGGCAGAGAGAGATTACTCTCCCCTGGAGTAAATGGTGAGTAATCTTTATTTGTAGTTTTGGAGAGTACCCCTGGCACTGATGGGATTGAAGCAAGCAGCACTCCAAATGTTAAAAGTGAATATCCGTTTTAACATTGGAGTGTTCCTTTCAATCATTTCTAGGTTAATTGTCATGGTTACAGCTTCTGTTAGCTTCGTGAGTAGTTTCATTCATACCTTTTTGAATCATGAATCTAGAATTGAATGTCCATTAGAGCTTTGCAGAGCAGGGGCTTGTGAGATCTGTCTAGCACTGTAATTAAAAATAACGAGCGGAAAACTATTGGCATTTCAGACATTACCTAATACCTACATTAGCTGTAGAGCTGCATCTTGCTAGTGAACACTGGATGTTGAGTATGTTTTTGTATATATTTTATAACATTTATCAAGATAATGTCTGTAATGTCTTTTAAAAGAGAGTTTCAACTTCAGCCTTGACCATCCATTTCAAGCAGAATATACTTCTTTAATCAATGAAACACTGCTAATTACAAAAAAAAGTCCCATTCAAACTGTGTTTTACATGGTACACGTAAAGGTATATATTTGCAAGACTTTGTAAAATGCAACTTCCAATCTAAAAAAAAAATGTTTGGACATCAAACATTGCTCTTAGATCAATGAAAAGCTTTCCTGCAAAGACTTTTCTATTGGAGCATTTGGATAGCCAAGCAACAGTTGTAAGTCTTTGTTTAAACACATGGATTGGCAGGCAATGCTAATATAATATCTTAGCATCTCAGCAGCCTTTGATGGAACTAGTACTCCATTAAATGAGACTTAAAATTTATACATACAGTACCCCCTTTCCCCCCAATGTGCAGGTGTTAGGTTGTCATGTAAAGTTACAGGGTAAAATACAGTGCTGGCAAATTAAATTCTCTGGACTTTCAGCCTGGGTTGTCAGGCAGGTCCCTCAAATTGCAATCATTAAAATTACTTGGTTATGTAAAAATATATAAAAATGCATGTAGAATTTAATTATATATATATTTGAAGTCTACGTGTATATTTATGTAACTATGCATATAAAGAATTAGGGAGTAAACTGAAAAAAGGGCTTGCAAGGAGTTATAAAGACAACAGGCGATGCAGGAAGGTTAATGCATTTCTTTAGTCATAGGAAGGAGGGTATTGGCTTTTAAGAAACTTAGAAAATAGAGAGGACATAAATGACATGGGCTTTAGCTCAGCACAAGAGGGGTGGAGGCAGAGGGTGAGACAAGATCAGAACACGGTAGGTTACAAAATGGGGGAACTAGAGGCAATAGCATACAATAAGCAATATGAGATAAACATGTTGGGACTAGACACATGACTTAAGTTGTTACACATTATTATAATATTATCTAAGAAGGATAGAAACAAAACAGGAAAGGTGGTGGGGTATGTTTGTATGTCAACCATGAGTTAAAAGCAGTGACGTACACATGACCCATGGGGCCCCGGTGCGAAAATTGATCCGTGGGCCCCCCCGCACGCGGGCCGGAACACATGGCGGTGGGCATCTGGCCGCAGGGGTTACAGAGCTGCGACCCCTGCGACCGTGGTATGTACGCCAGTGCATGCAGATGCACACACACTTAAAGGACCACTACAGACACCCAGATCACATCAGCTCAATGAAGTTGTCTGGGTGTCAGGTCCCTCTAGTTTTAACCCTGCGGCTGAAAACATAGCAGTTTCAGAGAAACTGCTATGTTTCACTGAGGGTTAATCCAGCCTCTAGTGGCTGTCTCACTGACAGCCGCTAGAGGAGCACACTGAACGTCCATAGGAAAGCATTGAGTAATGCTTTCCTATGGGCGGTTTGAATGCGTGCGCGGTCGCATTCGGAGCTGAGAGGTTGAGGGATCCCCAGCGCCAAGGGAGTCCGGCGCTGGAGAAAGGTAAGTGCTGAAGACACACACACTCTCACTTACAGACGCATACACACTAGCTAACATACACACACATTTACTGACAGAGACACACTCAGCGACAGACATACATACACACTCACTTACAAAACATACACTCTCATTGACAAACACACACTCACTAACAGACATCAAACAGACTCACTAACACACACACTCAGTAAGACACACACAGTAACACACTCACTGACACTCACTCTAACACTCACACACACTAACACTATGTTTTTTTTTTAAATGTAATCCCCCCCAGCCTCCTTACCTTTTGGAGTGCTGGGGGGATTCCCTGGGGTCCAGTGGTGCTGCTGGGCTACTGGGCGGGTGGCCGGTCGGGCAGGCGGGCGCACAAGGGAGCACTCAGTGCTTCCTCTTCAGCTCCCTCGCGCGCCGCGTAGGGAATGCCGGCGCCGGAAGATGACGTCATCTTCTGGCTCCGGTATCAGTGCGGTGCGCGAGGGAGCTGAAAAGGGAGCACTGAGTGCTCCCTTGTGCGCCCGCCTGCCCGACCGGCCACCCGCCCAGTCGCAGCCGCGACCCCTGCGACCCTGGTATGTACGCCACTGGTTAAAAGCAAGAAAAGGGTGAAAGCTTTATGGGTAGATAGCTGCTTGGACAAAAGAAGGGACGTAGATTATTGGTTGAGATATGTTTTATAAACCACCTAATGATGACATTCATGAGAAAGAACAGAAAATTAGGAGAGCTTCACAACTGGATAACATGTTATGTATTGGAGATTTTAATTAACCGGGCATAAATTGGGATAGAGGTGCTAGTAGTTCAGCAAGGGGTTTTAGGTTTTTGAACTTGGTAAATGACAGCAATTAGAACGGATTTTTGTCTGGAACTGGTTATAACAATGATCTTTTGACAAACATTCAAGTAGGGTAGTACTTGGGAAATAGAGATCACAAAATAAAATAAACTCAAAGCAAATGTAGATTGTAATAAAACATATAATTTAAAAAAAGCCAATTTCAATACAGTTAGGGCAGCTATGCAACATACTAACTTTAGTGAAAATAACACTGAGGATGGTGTCAGGGCCTGCTCTTCATGGCAGCTGGATGCACATCGTGTGAGCTCCAAGCCAGATCTTCACATTTAGTGAGATACCGTATATACTCGAGTATAAGCAGAGTTTTTCGGCACATTTTTTGTGCTGAAAAAACCCCACTCGGCTTATACTTGAGTCAATGTCTGTATTATGGCAACTTACATTGTAATGAGCCCGGCGGTCCTGTTGGGGGCTGGCAGTGAGCTGTTACTTACCTTCCTGCTCCTGTCAGCTCCCTTCTCCTCCGTGCAGCTCCCCGGTCAGCTCCGTTCTGCAAGTCTCGCGAGAACCTGCGGGTGTCGCGAGACTTACACTGTAAGCAGAACAGAGCTGACAGGGGAACTGCACGGAGGAGAAGGGAGCTGAGAGGAGCTGCAGGAAGGTAAGTAACAGCTCACTGCCAGCACCCCCCCCCCCCCTGCACAGCCCATCCACTAGACCACCTGGGATTCAATATTATTATTTTAATTTTATTTTAATATTCTTTTATTGTTATATCATTATTTTAATATTTGCATTTTTTTTTTTTTTTAAATGTTTTTTTGTCCCCCCTCCCTGCTTGTTGCCTGGCCAGGTAGGGGGGACAAAAAACCATTTAAACAAAATTATGCAAATATTAAAAGAATAATATAATATTAAAATAATATAATATTAAAATAAAATAATATTACAATAATATAATATTAAAATAAAAAAATTTAAATTGCCCTCCCCTCACCCAGTTTACACACACTGCACAAACACACACTGCATTATATACACACAACACACAAACACACACACACTGCATTCATTATATATACACACACAAACACACACTCTGCATTCATTCTATACACACTGTAAATAAATATTCAATTAATGTAATTTTATTGGGATCTAATTTAATTTAGAAATTTACCAGTAGCTGCTGCATTTCCCACCCTAGGCTTATACTCGAGTCAATAAGTTTTCCCAGTTTTTTGTGGTAAAATTAGGGGCCTCGGCTTATACGCGAGTATATACAGTAATTGATTCCCAGTTTGCCAAAAAGCCCTAATCTGAGACTTCCCTGCTCCAGGAGCCGACCAGAGTGCTTCATATCATTTTAATTGATCATGTTGAGCGCATTTATCAGAGCCTTCTGTGAGGCCTGTGCCAGATGGGTGAGGCAGCCGCTCCCCTGTTCGATGTGAAGCAGTGCTCCTGCAGGATCATCTTTTAGCCCCGTTTCCTCCCCTCTGGACCGGTGGGGGTTATCCCGTTCCCTACTGGACACTTCTACACACCAGCGTGATTTATTGCTACAATACCTTTCTTGACTCGGGAGGCAGTTCGCTCCAACTAGATGGCGGCTACGCTTTCTGGTAATGCCGAGCCCCTGCAGATGGGAAGGGAGTGCCCTGACCCTGTTGAGCACTTCTTGAAGCAACTGGATGCACATTTACCCATTTCTGGGCTTCACTATCTGCACAGCAAAGCCCAAGTGACACCTAGTCCAACAGACGGACCCATCAGTGGAGAACATACTATTAAGAGCCGGTCTAAACTACAGCAAAGAAATCCATAGGTGGGGATAATTCCACCAGTGCTGTGAAAATAGAGCAGTATTCCCTGCTCTATTTCTGTGAGTATTATTTCACTTATTTTATTTTTAATTGTTCCTACTGAGAGAACTATCTGCTGTTTCCTATATTTTGTGGGATTCGACGGAACCAAAGTCGGACGGACGGACTAACTATCCCAGTATATCCTGAAGTTGGGATTATGCCACTAAGTGCCCTCCATCTCAGAGCTGGACATAGCTCCACCAAATGTGAGTTCAAAATCCTGATTCTGATTTAATTTCTTATCCTTGGATTGACAATACTTCACTATCGGCAGTTCTTTTTGTGTTTCTTATTTTCACATAAATGGATGATTTTTAATCCGGACGGAATCATCCCCGAGGACCACAAACATACCTGATATCAGTGAGACTGTTTTTACTTCAATTTACTCCATTTGGAATTTCTCTACTTTTTATCCATTTTTATCAATACATCTATACGGACATCACTTTTATATATTTTTATACTATACCTATTTATCAGTGTTTTAGTACTTATCAATGTATGTTTTATATCCATTGACTTTTAGTTAACTATCCACACAGCACAGCCCCAACCCCCTTCTTTTTTCGTCTATTTTAAAGGGTTTCTGAGGGACTCCTTTTGTGGGTTGCAGCTCCCTTGTTATTGAGCGCAGACTCTTCCCCCTCCATTTTTATCAAGTGACATCTATGCCTCAAACAAACAACCGGAGCAACGGGGGACCGGTGGCGACCGGATCCTCCTAACAAAACGCAAGTACCTTCTGCTGTCCTCCCACCTACACCAGGGGCCGCAGGGGGAAAGACCCCTCAGCGTCAACTATACGGGCAGAGAACCGGCTGCAAGTAGCGGCTTTCCACCATCACGGCCTTCTGTCTCGCCCCATTGGAGAAGGACTCTGACTCTGTGAGCCTGCAAGCCCATGGTTTAAAAATGCCATCCAGGAAACCGATCTGGGGCTTGAGAGGTGCCCAGCGTCATGCCCGCAATACTGCTACTCCCAAGACTCCTAGGAAGCGCAACACATGTATTCGTGACCAAGGCATCGGCTAAACTGACATTTGCAATTGAGGACTAAGCTTTGGATTAAATGCTTACCTTGCACCTTGCAGATACCTCGGAGATTTTCTATCATTTGTGTCCCATTTATTTGCATTTCTATTCTCCTTGCCTTATGTCATGTTTTGTTCTCCTTGCCTTAATGAGGTTTTGTGCTAGTGTAGACCCAGTGGTTCCCTGAGTAAATTTTACTCATAACTATATGCTACTTTCGTTTAAGCTACCATTCATCTACTATACCTTAACATGCATATACATCCTGGATACTCACCTTAGCTAATCACTCGCATGCTGTCAGTTAGAGTACTTAGAGCTCAGACTGTTATTTCATTGTTTACTGACATATGTTTATCATGTTCTCTCTTCACTATATACCTAAAAATTGTGCCGACATCTCCATTGCCACTCAGTTCAGAATCTAATATATGCTTTATCGATCTTACTTCTGCTGTTGGGGCTAAGCAAGCTTGTTTGTTTGTTACCTGCGCACAATAAAAATAAAGAATATAAAAATAAAATAATAACACTTAGGATAAATGGAATGTCTTCAAAAACATATTAGAAAGGTAAATTTCTCAGTATGTGCCAGTAAGTAATAGGTATAAAAGAAACAGACTGAAACCAATGTTGCTTAGTGGAGAGAAACCAATAAATGAAAAATAAGCAAAGGGCATCTAAAGCATTTTAATAAGGCAAATCAGAGGCATCCTTTATAAGATATGTTAGCCAATAATGCTTGCAAAAAGGTGATTAGATGGGTAAGCTACAAATGAGAATGTGATGGCCAAAAAGAGCAAAACCAACCCTAATTTTTTTAAAGTACATATTTTCTAAAATAATAATAATTAAAAAAAAATGTAAGTATAGGTATAGACAGAACAGAGATGAGCATGTTAGTTAATAAAGACCAGGAACTGGCAGACATTTTAAATAACTATTTTTCCTCTGTATACATTAAAGAGGAACATATGGCAAGAGATATGCAATGGTTGCTGCAAAAAACTTGCAGAAAAATTGTGATTGGATGACTCAAGACAAGGTGCTGCAGCAACTAAAGAAAGTTAATGTAAACAATGATGTGGGACCTGACGGTATTCAACCAAGAGTACTTAAGGAGCTAAGTGTGGAAATAAGAAAAACTCTGTTTTTAATGTGTTTAGGATTCTTTTCTAACAGCAATTGTATAGGAGAATTGGAGGAAGGATGTGGATAATCAGAAAATACTTCAGAAGAACATTGTTATTCACAAACAAATCAGCATGGTTCTATAAAACATAGGTCATGTTAATTAATTGCATTCTCTGTAGAAGTATAGATCAGGGTGTTACAGTGCATGTGATCTACTTGGATTTTGCCAAGGTGTTTCATACTGTTCCACATAATAGGTCAGTATTCAAACTAAACGAAATTGGTCTAGAAGAAAATGATTGTTCTCGGGTAGACTACTGGCTTTAAGACAGAGTACAGAGAGTTTTCGTTAATGGTAAATTTTCAACGAGGAAAAAAAGTGTCCCTCAGGGTTCTGTTCTGGACTGCTTCTATTGAACATATTTATAATTGATCTTTAAATAGGCATTGAAATTAAATCATGTTTCAGTTTTTTCACAAGTCACAAAAATCTGTAAAGTAATACAATGTGAGCAAGATATAACTTCGCTGCAGACAGTTTAAGATAGATTGGGGGACTGGACACTCAAATCGCAGATGTAATTTAATGTAGTTATGCACTTCGGGGTAAAGAATACACTCTAAAGAAACTTGCACTCTAAATCAAGCATGTCAAATTTGGGCCACATGTGGCCCACAATGACAATCTGTGCAGCCCACCTGCCCTGCGGCTGCTTTGTGTTGTGGCTGCAACTGATTCTTGTCTTCCCTCCCATGGCTGTTCACGTGCTGCAGCTGCAGGAGCGCAAAGTGGCTGTCTACAAGATGTTACATTAAGGGAGGGGGGCAGTGTATTAGATTGGGTCTGCATGGAGGTGCTGAACGCTCCCAATGCTGATTGGCCGCACAGCTTTTTGCCACACATGCACAATAGCCTCCCAATGCTTTCCTATAGGAAAGCATTTGATTGGCTGAGATCATTAAGTGCAGGACACACTCAGAGAACTTCAATATCAACATGATAACATCATTTGGTTTTTTTTACAGCTGTGCAACAGCATACATTCACCATTTCAGTCCTATTGCCAAACTTTTCTTAATATGTCAAGGTAGTTGGACTGAAACATTGGTTATCTGCAAATGCACGTCTCCTTAAAATTAATTTGCACTTTTGTTTACTTTGAAGCCCTACGAGCGTTAGGACGTCCAGTGTCAGGCAGTTTTTTATACTGTACTTTTCTAAATAAAGCTAAGTTTCTATGAACATAAACTTAAACCTTGTTTATTTGGCCCGTGTTAGCATTTGTGTTTGACATGCTTGCTCTAAATGTTAGTATATTAGGGGTAACAATACATGAGACGGATTAGAGAATTGTTATAGACAACAAACAAAGAAACAATGTGCAATGTCAATCAGCAGTTGCTATGGCCAGTAAGGTTTTGTCATGTATTAAAAGGGGCATTAATTCTCGAGATGAAAATATAATTTTGTCTCTATATAAATTAATGGTAAGACCACACATTGAATATGCTGTGCACTTTTGGGCACCTGTTCTAAAAAAGTACATTATTGCAATAGAAAAAGTGCAGAGGCATGCTACAACATTAATAAAAGGAATGGAACATTTTCGCTATGAAGAGAGGACAACAAGTTTTACATCTATTTAGTTTAGAAAAACAGCATCTCAGAGGGGATATGATTGTAGTGTACAAATGTATTTGGGGCCAATACAAACCATTGTCTGGTAATCTACTCATAAACAGTCCATACAGATGTTTAAACAGCAACTGGTTGAATACTTGAAAAAAACACAATATTCAGAGATATAATTTTTCATTTGGGGTGTAATAGCTTCTTGATTAAAGAAGAGATCTGACTGCAATTCTAGGGTATAAAAACGCATTTTTTTCTAGTTTTTTGCAAAATTGGAAATCGCTTCAAATAGGGTGTTTTGCCTTCTTTTGAGTCAACGGCCAAAAAGATGTGATAAAGGCATAACTTAAAGGAACACTATAGGTCTAAAAAGTGTTTAGCCCCTGCCCCCAGAGCCCCCTTGTCTCAAATTGAAAAGGCGTTAAACTCAAATTTTCTCAGCACCGCTGTGGTACTGGACATGGCTGCACCATCGTTCTTCGTTCCCTTGGAAAGAGAAAGTTAATAATCTCAGCCAATCCAATGATTTCCCAAAGGAAAGCATTAGAAGACTATCGTGCATGCGCAGCAAAATGACGCGCTGCACCAATCCGCATCTCCTCATAGAGATGCATTGACTCAATGTATCTTTATGGGTTAAGTACAGCGCCTTCATTTCAGAGTGTGGAGACACTGAAGTCAGTACTGCACTGACCCAGGAAGCACCTCTAGTGTCCGTCTTGGTGATGGCCACTGGAGGTGTCCCTAGGCAGTAATGTAAACACATTTAATTACATTAAAATAGCCTGCACGGACATGCTATGGACACCAGAACAACTGGGTGCCAACTCTCACCACCCTTAAACCTGCAAGTGTAATTAAAAAACTGCAATAATAAACTGCAGGGTTAAGGCCTCCTCTAGTGGCCGTCTATCAGACAGCCACTATAGGGACTTCCGTGTTCTTAAAACATGAAAACGCTGGAGGTCCTTACGCTATGCATGAGGACCTCCAGCGTCACCGGAATCCCCAAAGGAAAGCATTGAATAATGCTTTCCTATGCGGAGGTCAAATGCGCGTGCGTGTGGGAGGAGCGTGGGCGGAGCCTTAACCAGCGCCGAGGGACATCGGCGCTGGATTCAGGTAAGTCACTGAAGGGAGTGAGAGGAAGGCGGCACTGCAGGGTCCTGCAGTGCCAGGAAAACAGTTTTGTTTTCCTGGCACTGGAGTGTCCCTTTACGCTGTAGTTGTTCTGGGGATTATGGTGTCCCTTTAATGGATGTGTGTTACGTAATGACTATTACATTGATAATAAATTAGACATTATTTTGAAAACATAGGGCAAATGAAAGCCTTCGCATTTAAAGTATATCATTTATGTGTAGTTATTAAGTGAGAGACTAAAATCCCTCTTGTCTAATTACAAAGGGGGTGGGGGGGAGCTTGGTCATTAAGAGGTTAATGTTGGCAGTTATCTCAGCCTTCTCTACTTGCTTGCACAGTCTGCCCAATAATGTGTTAATCACATTCCTGCAGTGCCTTTCCTTGGCTGATTAATTAATTCTATGCTCACAGCCAAACTATAGAAGATTTCTTTCTGTTGGGATCTGCTGTGATAATTATAGTTTTAGGATGAACAAATCAACACCATAATAAACTTTAATTGTTTGTTGCATCTCACTTTCTCACAACAAAACTGAGATCTCTAATGCTATGCAGTGTGAATGTATGGGTTGCAGGGGGATACTATCCATTTATTATCTGTAAAGATCTGTGCTTAGTGCTTATTACCCTGATGATCACATATAATTAATACAAGTTTCAGTTATGGATGGATTGTGTAGACCATTCAACAACGCTGTTATGCTGTATTTAAACATTAATAGATGTATCTCCTTGATCTAAAACCCTCTAGTTTCTCTTGTGAAAGCAATTCTTGTGTGCTCTCTTCAGATTTGGATCTCCCTGCTGAGTAACTATTCAGAAAATCTAGTCTTCTAACTCTCAAACAGAGATATCCAAAATTAGCCTTCTAAGCTATGTTAAAAAAAATAAAAAAAAATGTTGCCTAGCAAATTCTGCTTAATGAAATGTTAATAATATTTTTCTAAATGTTTCAGTGGGAATACAATGTTACAGACAATCAATCAACCATTCTACGAAAAGGTGAGGTAATGGCAAGTGGCAACCAGATATATGTCTGAACGTCTGAACTTTTCCCACAGGCCAGTAGGCAAGAGTAATTTGCTTAGTGGACAGTGATGGGAGTTAAAGTCCAAAAAAATAAATAAATAAACCCGATATTTTCTGTCTTTGAGCAGAATGAACACCGTAAACACATCCCTGACTTGAGGACAACAATTTTTCAATCTATATCAACATTAAGGTTAAAGGACCACCATAGTGCCAGGAAAACACTTGTTTTCCTGGCATTATAGGGTTACTAGGTCCCCCCTATCCTCAGGGCCCCCCTCCCCCTTCAGCCACTTACCTTTTTCCAGCGCCGGGCTCCCTTGGCGCTGGTGACCTCTTCTCCTCCTGTCGACGTCAGCGCCGAATGCGCATGGGCGGCAAGAAGCGCGCGCGCATTCAAACTGCCCATAGGAAAGCATTACTCAATGATTTCCTATGGACGTCAGCGTCTTCTCGTTGTGTTTTTTACAGTGCGAATCGCGGAAGCGCCTCTAGTGGCTATCAGTAAGACAGCCGCTAGAGGCTGGATTAACCATCAGTGTAAACATAGCCGTTTCTATGAAACGGCTATGTTTACAGCTGCAGGGTTAAAACTAGAGGAACCGGGCACCCAGACCACTTCATTGAGCTGAAGTGATCTGGGTGCCTATAGTGGTCCTTTTTAATGATGAAAATGTGATTTAGGTCCAGTTTTAAGACAATAATGTTTCCTGACTTAGGAGGCATTACCGGAAGAAAAAAGGTTTGTGAAATGTGTGTTGTGATTGGGTCATGTGATACCTGAACAAACATCAGTAAATGTTATGGATCCTGGATTATATATGTAGGAATAGAAAAAGGACCCGCACTCAATTCACATAAAGTAAACGGTGCCTAACCAGACCATGGGCCAGCACTAGCCCAAGAGTAATATATACCAATAGCAGGGACACCGCACCAGATAGGGTCTTTGTCAAGCTATATGTTATATATATAGGTCATACTCAACCTGGAAAAATGTACTTTAAAAATGTTTTCAGTTTTCCTTTAATTATCCATGGATGCCAAGTTTGTCACGAAAACCCGAAAATTCCCTACAAAAAAAAAATACATACACATTTCTTTGTTTTTATGTATGTCTTGAACACACATAAAATAATTACATTTTGTTATAAAGTTACTTAGAGATGGCAAAAAACAAAACAAAATTAAAATGTTCACAAAATTTGAGTCTTGCAGTGTGTCCCTCAATACTTGTAGAATAATTGAAACGGTAGAGCCCAGCATTCACTCCAATCTTTGTATTCAGGATCCTCTATCTGTCATTCGTAATGGGCAAACACTGTATCGAGCTCTGTATCAGTGATTCTTCATCTGCAAATGTGTTTGTGTGGGTAAATGCACCAGCACAACCTACACCAACCAGAGCTATATGTTAGGTGAAACATGTAACAGTGACAGCTGCTAGATCTTCCACTAATCAAGCTGCTATTTGTTCTTCTCTTCCTATTTGAAGTAAGTCAAACATACGTTGTTTTAATGAGTATGGTGTATTAGAGTGTAGTACATCCGCCAGTAAATGGTTTGGTTTGATTGATCGGGAACCAAGATGAAAATGCCTAGTTTCAGGACAGAACTTGTGTCTTTCTTTTGCTCACTCTTACACCGACTCTCTTGCTCTGTGTCCCATGACTACAGACTAGAATCCGTTAGACCAAGAGAAAATATCAGTTGGACAGTTTATAATAATAACAATAATTAATATAGCACCTTTCCCCCAGCGGGACTAAAAGCGCTATTCATCGCCCGCTCTCGGAATTAACCAAATCAGCAGCTGAATATTAATAGGTGTTATTATTACCCAATTGATGGTACTCATTTTATTGACCTTAGAAGGATGAAGGCCTGAGTTGAACCTGTGATCTTGCATTATTTGAACAGGCTTTGTAGTCAGGGAATTTATCAACTGAGCTACCTCACCTGCAGTTTAAAGGACACTATAATTACTAGAACAACTGCAACTTATTGTGTTTTTTTTTTTCTGGTGAGTATAATCATTCCCTTTAAGCTTTTTACAGTAAACACGGTTTCTTTCAGAGAAAATGGAGTGTTTACATTACATCCTAGCGACACCTCCAATGGCCACTCCTCAGATGGCTACAAGAGGTGCTTCCTGGGGCAGTGCTGCACAGTGTGACTGACATTCAGTATCTCCACCCTCTGCATTCGGCTCTGCCCCCAGCCACCTTTTTGGCAGTTGTCAGAATTGACAATCTCAGCCAATCCAGTGCTTTGCGATTGGCTGAAATCATTACTTCTGGTGATATCAGCCAAGAGGGCAGATCAGAGACAGAGCCAGCACCAGCAGACTGGAATAAAGGTAACATTTTACTATATTTAGGGGTGACTGGAGGGGGGGGGGGAGAGGGCAGCGGTCTAGATAGTGTTTTTGACACTCTACGAAAGGGGTAGGCAACCTTCGGCACTCCAGATGTTGTGGACTAGACCCCCTTAATGCTCTTACACCTATAAAGCTGGCAAAGCATCATGGGAGGTATAGTCCAAAACATCTGCAGTGCCGAAGGTTGCCTATGCCTGCTCTAGGATCTAGAATACGTGTTTGTGTACCTGACCTTATAATGTTCCTTTAATTTATTATACACATTTTCAGAGCAATCAGAACATAAATATTCTAAATAACACCTAAAGCCAGAATCTATCTATCTATCTATCTATTCTATATTTATATATAGAAAACTTTTGTTCAATTTTTATATTTTATAATAAGCTTGTAAAATGGCTACCAACTGAAAGAGTGAGATAGAAAAAACCACTCACTCAAAAGTAAATGGGATTCAATCTCACTCTAGAAGATTACCTCCTAAAGTAAACGTAACAAAGAAAATGGTAATAACCTTTATTGAACTAAAATTAAGCAAAGAAAATATATATAATAGGTATAAAGCTTACCTTAGATAGAAACACCATAGAAAGCTGTGTTAGTGAAAATCACATAAAGGTGAGGAATTAAAAACCTGGGGATATGTTCCTTAATCTCATAGCATGTGATATATATATATTGTATAGCCTCCCAGAGAGTCTGTACAGCGGGGTCGGCTACATAGCTCTATACCCGTTTGTGCTTCTTCGTGAATTTATTTTCCACCAGTGAGCTATCTTGGTATACTCTATTGAGGCACTATTTATAATGACCACAGTTTAACTCCAGTACCACATCGGTATTTCTACTATCGCTAGGTACCACGATCCCAGCTATATATATCAATTACGGATTTTACCGTTTTTGTGCGACTTGGTTTATTTAATTTTCATCTTTTGTACGGAGCAGTCTGTACTTACGTTCCGTTTCTCTTATATATAGGTCCACATATCGGATGTCCCTATAGTCTTACTTGGTCCTCTTTAGAGGCCTTACTACTATTTTTTTTAGTGGACTCTATACGTATGTGCACATACAATATATCTATCATTTTCTATGAGATTAAGGAACATATCCCCAGGTTTTTAATTCCTCACCGTTATGTGATTTTCACTAACACAACTTTCTATGGTGTTTCTATCCAGGGTAAGCTTTACACCTATTATATATATTTTCTTTGCTTAATTTTAGTTCAATAAAGGTTATTACCATTTTCTTTGTAACGTTTACTTTAGGAGGTAATCTTCTAGAGTGAGATTGAATCCCATTCACTTTTGAGTGAGTGTTTTTTTCTATCCCACTCTTTCAGTTGGTAGTTATTTACTTGTTGTGGGGTTAAGCCCCCGTGTTACCACTTGTAAACCTACCTTGGGGTTCTGACGTTGGCTAGTCCAACATCACCACTCCTATCTCATATTTATTTAAGCTTGTTAAATGATTTAATTGTTTTGGATAACATTTTTAATGATTTTCTTTCAATCAATCAATCAATATATATATATAGATGGATGAAAAAAGCCAGCTCTCTGGGTCTTGTAAATAAAACTTCTCGGGTTTTATTCTATACTATTGGAATAAAAGGCGAGAAGTTTTATTTACAAGACCCAGAGTGCTGGCTTTTTTCATCCATCTATACATTGTGTAGTCGAGCACCGGGCAATATTTTAAGGGATAGCAGGAGTGCAGAACCTTTTGGTATTGTATATATCTATCTATATCTATATATATATATATAAAAGCAAATATTTATTTAAAAAATATGAAATTAAAATATTTTTCAAAAATTATTACGCAAAAAAGTGCAACTAAAAATATTAAATTGTTTGAAAAGCTTATTCAAAAAATATTAAATTGAGGACAATATTACGGAATTTTTTTTTTGGTTTTATTTCATTCCCTGTTAGAAAGAATTGGGGGAAAAAAACATGGAGCCAACCTGCATTTGTAAGTGAGGAGCTCAAAGATTTACCTGCTGCACATTAAAATATAATTATCTAGCGCTATAAATCCAAAGGTTGTCTTCTGTCTTCCTAGACAAAGTTATATTATGTCACTGCAGTCACATATTAATATTTCAAGGAAACCGCATGTATATTCAAAGGGCAGCCGGCCTGTAAAACAGTTTTACATTGAAAAGATTTTATTTATGGGTATAACCAAGCATTCGTATTTCTTTTCATTCAGTTGGAAAAATAGCACAGTCCTTACAGCAGTGTTAGGTGTTATACCAGAACAAAAAGTCATGTTAGCCTTAATCTCTGTTATGTCCGAAGTTAAGTTTTAGTTTTTTTAATGTTTTTTTTTTAAATGTGATTGTATAGGGAGAGATATTAGTAGTAGAAAGAGGGAAGTGGGAGAGGGAAGAGGGACGTGTTCATGCCATTGTACAGAACACTGGTGAGACCTCACTTGGAGTATTGTACGCATGTTTAAACTCCTTTACTGTGTTAACTCTACCACTTCAGCTGGAAGGCTATTCCATGCATCCACTACCCACTCAGTAAACAGTGGCGTACATACCAGGGTCGCAGGGGTCGCGGCTGCGTCCGGGCCCGGCCCACCAGGGGGCCCGGCCGCCCCTGCGACCCGGTATGTACCCACAGGGCCAGCCTCTTCCCCTGGGGGGCCCAGGAGCCGACCACTTAAGGGCCCCCCGAGGCTGGCCCTGCTGACACCGGGGAGGCAGGTGGGAGGGCGCGCGAGGGAGCACTCTGCTCTGAGTGCTTCCTCTTCAGCTCCCTCGCGCACCGAATGGATACCGGAGCGAGCAGAGTGCTCCCTCGCGCGCCGGCCGCCCAGGAGCCCCAAGAGCCCAGCACCACCACTGGACCCCAGGGAATCCCCCCAGCACTCCAAAAGGTAAGGAGGCTGGGGGGATTACATTTAAAAAAAATGTGTTTGTGTGTGTGTGTTAGTGTGTGTGTGTGTGTTTGTGTGTTAGTGTGTGTGTGTGTGTGTGTGTGTGTGTGTGTTAGTGTGTGTGTTAGTGTGTGTTAGTGTGTTAGTGTGTGTGTTTGTGTGTGTGTTTGTGTGTTAGTATGTGTGTTAGTGTGTTTGTGTGTTAGTGTGTGTGTGTTAGTGTGTGTGTTAGTGTGTTTGTGTGTGTGTTAGTGTGTGTGTTTGTTTTGTGTTAGTGTGTTTGTTTGTGTTAGTGTGTGTTAGTGTGTGTGTGTGTGTTTGTTTGTTTGTGTTAGTGTGTGTGTTTGTTTGTGTTAGTGTGTGTGTTTGTGTGTTAGTGTGTGTGTGTGTTTGTTTGTTTGTGTTAGTGTGTGTGTTAGTGTGTGTGTCAGTGAGTGTGTCTGTTGGGTGTGTGTCTGTTACTGAGTGTGTTTGATGTCTGTTAGTGAGTGTGTGTTTGTCAGTGAAAGTGTATGTTTTGTAAGTGAGTGTGTATGTATGTCTGTCGCTGTGTGTGTCTCTGTCAGTAAATGTGTGGGTCTGTTAGCTAGTGTGTATGCGTTTGTTCGTGAGAGTGTGTATGTGTGTCTTCAGCATTTACCTTTCTCCAGCATCGGACTCCCTTGGCGCTGGGGATCCCTCCGCCTCTCAGCTCCGAATGCACATGCGCGGCATTTAAACCGCCCATAGGAAAGCATGACTCAATGCTTTCCTATGGACGTTCAGTGTCTTCTCACTGTGATTTTCACAGTGAGAATCGCGGAAGCTCATCTAGCAGCTGTCAATGAGACAGCCACCAGAGGCTGGATTAACCCTCAGTGAAACGGCTATGTTTTCAGCTGCAGGGTTAAAACTAGAGGGACCTGGCACCCAGACCACTTCATTGAGCTAATGTGATCTGGGTGTCTGTAGTGGTCCTTTAAGTGTGTGTGCATACCGCGGTCGCGGGGTCGCAGCCCTGCAACCCCTGTGACCAGGTGCCCGCCGCCATGTGTTGCGGCCCCAACCCGCGCTGAGTAAGCGCGGGGGGGGGGGGGCCACGGATCTATTTTCGCACCGGGGCCCCATGGGTCATGTGTACGCCACTGTCAGTAAAGTAATACTTCCTGATATTATTTTTAAACATTTGCCCCTCTAATTTAAGACTATGTCCTCTTGTTGTGGTAGTTTTTCTTCTTTTAAATATAGTCTCCTCCTTTACTGTGTTGATTCCCTTTATGTATTTAAATGTTTCTATCATATCCCCCCGTCTCGTCTTTCCTCCAAGCAATACATGTTAAGTTCCTTTAACCTTTCCTGGTAAGTTTTATCCTGCAATCCATGAACCATTTTATAAAAGAGATCTACTGTCATAGCTGGGGCTCATGAGGACTGATAATGCTTATTACCTTCATATGTGATCTATCAAGGCAGTAATCTGGCTATGTATTCCCAATTCTCTTGTTTAGTTCTGTGGGTACATAACCTATCAGAGTGTTGTTTGTCAGTGAATTGGAGCCGTTTAGTGTGTTTCTTGGTCTGTAAGTTCTATTGACTTCTGACTGGTGGATATTTGTCTGTGACAAAACATATTGATACAAAAGCCGATAGGCATCTACTCTGATACATCAAAAATTAACACAAAAAAAATGGACTAAATATAGGAGAAATATTAGGTAACAGTCCCATAGTTGTTAGACGTCTGTTGGTGTGTGGCTTTTCAGACCTTGAAGATAAATTAATGGAACACAACAAAGCACTTTTGCTGTCCAGTTGGGACAACCAAACCGATGTCGGTAGTAGATGGAAAAAATCCTCATTATTGTGTCATAGCAGAGTTAAAAAAAATTGCAGATATATATAGTAAGTACAAAATAGACTCGTACTTGGCAAAAAACTTTGGCTTAAATTATCCTTGCTGAAAACAAAACATTTTTTAGGTAGCCTGAATTTTCGTCCGAATGTCAGTTCGACCTGGCAGAATTTTGGTAATGAAAAACGTGGTTCGTGAATCAAATCAGAAAACTAAAAGGGTGTGAAAATGAGCCAATCGGTGTACAGCAAAATATAGACATGATATAATATGGTTCACATATAAGTGAGAAAATTAACCAAAAGAAGGAAAAAGGAGGGGAGCAATAAAAAGAATCTGAATCATGACCCAAATCTGACATACACCACTATCGCACATTTTGGATGTTCCATGATTCGGGTAAATTTAGGCTTGGAGCTCGGTAATTAATCCGGCCATCAACCAAAATCGGGACAAATTGCAGTTCCGACTGAAACGATCTTCATGTCTACTACATAATAAGATCATAATAGAGCAAGATTAACCATAAGGTGGCCAACTAGGGCCCAGAAGTCAGACGAGCCTCGGAACCATGAATTTGTTTGACCCCATCTGCCTATGAAGAATGAACCTGTTTAGAGCCATGTGGAACCTTAAATCTTCTCTGGGTCATACCTTCATTAAAGAAAGAGGAGGACTCTGAGATAAAAAAGGCCAAAATACAAAAAGCTGGGGGGGAAATTTCTTCAAATGTTTGGCTTAAATTTGCAATTCACATTTTAATATATATTCCCTTCCAGTGTACTATTCCACCTTGCCTTGGTGCAAACCCAAGTTGATATATGTTGAATAGGACTTTTTTCCCCCCAATAACTGTGTTTAATTCAGTTGCATATCAACTTCTTGAGAAAGACTTAAAATGGGTAGAAATGCCAATCTAGGACACATATGTGATATGCAACTGAATTAAACATTAATTGAAAAAAGACCTACAAGTGCACCCTTTTGTCTATTCTCTCTCTCTCTCTCTCTCTCTCTCTCTCTCTCTCTCTCTCTATATATATATATATATATATATATATATATATATATATATATATATATATATATTTTGAAATACACAATTGGAAAATTTCCTCAGGAGTGCTCCGTTTATTTTCTTGTCTATTTGTGCGCTGGAAGCACCCAGGTATTTTTTAACTTATTCTTTATTAATGGTGAGTGCCAGAGGTTGGAGTATATATATATATACACCACGCACACCAATTTTAAACATTCAGTGCCCCTCCAGAGATTGGGTTCTGGATCCGCCCCTGGGTTGAGACCTATAGGAAAGACTATGAAATGGTTAAACTGTCTTCTGGTGTGATGGTAACGTTAGCCATTCATTTTGTAAAATCGCAGTCCACCGAGAGCTTACAGGACACATAACAATTATTTAGTCTCAAACCGTCTCATTTCAATTTCCTTTCTAGCAATTCTTGATAGTCTTTGATATCTGATGGTCTAGCCAGCAGATAAACATTGAGCGTTTTCTGATGGACACAGTACTGGCACCAGAAACTGATGAGAAAACATTGGCTAGTGTCATTAATAATTTTTTGTTTGCCGCCAGTGTTCTTGAACATCAGTTCCAATTTTAAAAACTTGCAATGCAAGGCAATGTTCCGCTCTCAGGATGACTCTATTTATCAAAGTGAGTGAGCGAGATACGGCTGTTTGTCATCTCGTTGATATGTCATTTCTTGAAATTTCAGCATGAAAAATAAAGCGCAATTTGAAGAGACTCTTTAATGTCTATTTATCATCCTCCAAAACGGGCAGTTTGTGAGGTTATATATTAACGCTTAGTGGTTTGTGGCTGTTACAGTCTAGTGCTCAGATATCCAACTGGTAAACTTAAAAGTGACTGTGCAGACTGCCTATTCTTTTTCTGCATTATATAAACAGAACATTGAAGTATGCAACAACAATTAAGAAAACAAATAGCAAAATACATTAAAGAGTCATATATGTTCCAGAAGTCCACATTTTTATGCATCTGCAGTGAATTCCGTTAAAACCAGACTATGACTCAGCCAGTCATGAAATTCACATGACATTCGATAGCCCTGCTTAGCTTGTCCCATATTTCTGAGAGTCGTAGTCTTTCTGGTTAAGTCATGCTCAACATTATTTGGAGCAAAAAGAAAGATATTGCAGGTTAGGACAAAATGGTAGAAATGGTAGAATTACAGGCAAAAAAAAATATTCTTTTTTAAATTTAATTTTTCTATTTTTATTAGATTATCAAAACCTGACCAAGCATCAGCTGTAACCTAACCTACCAACTGCATATTTTGCAACATTTGTGTGTTAAGCTTATTTCTTTTTTCCAGATTAAAACTTTCTTTGCAAACATTGATTGCTTCAGTTTTTCTTATTAATGTAGTTAAGGGGTCAATCCGGGCACCGATACAATGCATTTGATAGATTTGGGCCTCATTAATATGAATTATAGTATTTTTGAATGCGCAAATCTTTATAGTTTTTTTGCACAAAAAAATGAAATAAATGTTTTGTGTAATGTTCTGCATCATAAGCCTTCCGTATCAAGACTTCCGTATCAAATGTACGCCGACAGCTCAGCCCCCAACAGCAATGAGTAAACTGCTTTCAGTCAAAGAAACTACAAACAGGCAGCGATATCCTTACCCTGTGTCTCCATGGGTGTTCTCTCCTCCTAATGCAGGTTGCTTTGTAGTTCATTACTACCCATTCCCAAATTGCCCAGAAAATCACAGGAGACATAGATATGTTGGTTAAGCGAAATGGCCACAGCTTTATTTGTTAACACCAATCGACAATAAATAAATACCTCTAACCAGGAAACCAAGAGTCCGGAGCAGCCTGCCACTGCCATTATATCTCATCAGGCTGTGACTCCCCCAAGTCGACTCGGCACCTTCTTCCACAATAACTGCGCTGGCCATGAATACCGCGAGCTGTGACAAAGCAAGAAGAGAAAAAACGCACACTCAACTACCATAACAAAACAAACCCATCTTGACAACTCGGCCAGGTGGGAAAAGTTAGGATCCCTACACTGCTTCTATCTGACTGATAGGTCCCCTCCCTGTTCACCCCTTTTTATCCTGTCCACAAATTGAAATAATTGTACACCCTTAGTCCCAACCCCTTATCTCTGGCAGCAGCCAGGAAGGTTCTGATCATTCAGCACTGAGTTTTGGGGTGTGACTAAAGAGGCAGGCTTATGACGCATCATTCTGCCAAACGTTTATTTACTTAATGATAAAACCATAAAGATAAATACAGCATATTAATGAGTCCAAAACCTATCAAATGCATTAAAGTAGTATTGGTGCCTGGAGTGTCCATATAATCAAATCTTTGTCTGTGTGCACCAATCTGTTTTATTGATAAATAGAAATGAAAAAAAAGATGAGAAGTAACCAATAGCAGATGGACAAAAATAAATAAATCACATTTCAATGAATTGCACTATACCTCTCACCCTTTCATTTAAAGAGTTGAAGCATTTTAGTTTACATTTTGTCACGTTAAGTTGAAAAAGACACTTCCTAATGACATACATTTCAGAAATATTACTCTTTTTAAAACGTATTCTTATTAGGAGAAAGTTTTATGTGTTTTTAGCACACGTTGTCTCCGCTTTGTACATGACTTAATGAAGCCTGATCTGCTCTCACCTTCACACACTTAACAAAACATTTCAGCTAATATATTAAATTAGAACAGAATCTCTAGCCAGTATCTTATTGAAGAAGCAAGTTTGAGTTTCCATAGGTGTTAAGAGTGGAGGAAAAGAAGGGGTTCTTCCCCTTGTTCACAGGAAGAGCCGAAGTTGGTGCATTGTCGGGAACATCTTTAGAGTGATCAAAGGCACACATAAACTTTACTTCAGGTAGGGCAGTGATGGAATGTTTTTGGAATGGAGTATTGACATTGTTGGAGTATTGACATTATTGGAGTATTGACATTGTTGTCAATTATTTGTCCCTTTACCATTTTCTGCATGTTACTTGTTCTTCCTGTCTGTCTTGCATTACCTATACCAGGGGTAGCAACCTTCGGCACTCCAGATGTTGTGGACTACATCCCCCATAATGCTTTTACACTCATAATGCTGACATCACGGGAGGTGTAGTCCAAAACATTTGGAGTGCCAAAGGTTTCCTAAGCCTGACCTATACGATCTTTTCTTTCCTTTCTTTCGTTATTTGTTTTTTTTTAGCCTTAGTAACCTTTTTGCTATTTTGTCTCTCTCATGGTCCAAGTATTTCCTTTTAGGCCTTGGTTACAATTTCCGTCTTTTTTTTTTTTACGGCTCCCAATCCTCTATCACCATGGATGTTACATACAAAACACACACACATATACACATCTCACACAGGTTCCCCACACATACACCTCTGACATTACAGTTGGGTGAAAATGAACTGATTTGCATAATTTGTTCCAGTTTCCATATTGTTCTAACATTTTCAATAACCCTCCAAAATGATCAGTTTAGTGAAAAGCCCTCAACGAGACTCAACTCTTCAGACAATGAATTGGGTAAGTTACCACAGATCATCAAAGCAGTACCAAACAGGAATCAATGTGCCTTGAGTTTTAACCCCTTAAGGACACAACTTCTGGAATAAAAGGGAATCATGACGGAATATTTCCGTCATGTGTCCATAAGGGGTTAATTGTCCAAACCAGTATCCAAATTTAGTGACTTTAGCCAATTGGTTTTATTATGCCACTTGCCCAGACTTCAGGATATTGAAGAAATTGTTCTTCAAGGGCTGTTTGCAATGCATGGATGTACTCTGAATAATGATCCTGAGGTGGAACACAGCTCCCTTTTGAGAATCACACTATATAACGTGGAGTGTGCCATTTATGTGAAGGTCAGGAAGTTATGCAGATTGTTCTGAGACTTAGGGATTGCTTCTAAAATGTTACATTCCCCTTTTAATGCCAGAGGGGCCAGCTGGCAATCATCACCTAATAACACAATCGCACACTTGGTGTGCTTAAATCGCAATACCCAGAGTGCTTTGCACAAATATAATTTAAAGGAAAATCTAGTATTTATTAGTATTTATTACCTTTTTAAACTAATTTGTAAGTGTAATAAATATAGTTTGATTCATTTTGTGTCCTTTATCGTAAAAGATAATTTAGAATCTATTTACAAATGAAATGAATCAAACGTCTTAGAAATTAAATGTCGGTAAGTAGGACTTTTTATTGCATGTTCATCAGCATCATTATGTATATATAAACCATGCACAAAACCTCATTGTGGATACTGTAACAATTCAGGGTATAATGGAGATAATCACAACCAAATGTATTTTACTCAGTGATGTCATTGATGATGTCACTTCAAAAAATTGTTCCCATCATAATGTATGCACAGAAAGCAATACAACTTGTGCAACCAACATTTTTTTCCCCCTGAATGTTTCCATTAACTACAAGGAATGTCTGAGATAATTTGATGTATAATTTAATACGTGCTTTCTGCACATGTGCAGGTTTGCACTGATAAGATACCAGTCTTCCCCAAACTCCGGCCCTCCAGATGTTGCTGAACTACAACTCATGAGTCTCAGCCTATCTATTTCATTCATAGAATCATGGCGGTTGTAGTTCAACAACATCTAAAGGGCCGGAGTTTGGGCAAGCCTGAGATAGACTGTTGATTTGGCATATGCCTTCACTCATAAGTTGTTGGTTGAAGAAACTACATATAGAAACTTAAAAACTGTATGTACATGTATTTAATTTGGGTAAAATTGTTCAGATGCTGACGTGGTGGAAATGTTGTAGCCAATGAAAGGTAACAGTTTGTGAGGAGATTTGTATAACAGCAGTTAATAAAACAATTCACATGCTAATTAGTCCTTCTCCAAGGATTCTTGCAGGAACGGCATAACTACGTAGGTATTTAGAATTGCCAGATCTGTCTTTTTCATTGGCATAGGAGGGGCTCAGCTTTGGTTATTTTAACAATTTGTAAACTGATCCGCAATCTTAAAGCACCTCTGGCAGTTTCCCTCCTCCCCCATTCTTTAAATGGGCTTCCTGCTGTGTGCAACCCACCCGCCCCCAATCATTGTGATTGGCCTCAGAATTTTTTCATGTCCTGCCAGTCTCTTTGGGTCCTTATTCACGGTGTATCCGTATCCAAGATGGTGCTCGCCGGAAGTCCCACCACTACCCTTACTAGGGTGTACGCATTGGACCTCGGGAGGTTTGCCTTGCACTGTGTTAAAATTTTAGGAACATGCAAGAATTAACACAGAGAGAAGATGATGTGAAGCTGAAGAGAGGTGATCAGCCAATGGCAAAGTCGACAAATGATGTCGAACCTAACTAAAAAATCAACCTTTTCCTTATGTATAACTTTCTAAATAATAATTATAAAAAAAATAGGGGTTCACAGGGAGCCATATAACACAAAAATAAATTAATAAATATAAAATAAAATAAAATAAGAAAATGACAGAGCAACATTAAGATAAGAATAAACCAGGTGTTACATTTTAACATCTGATACTTGTACTCTATACCGAGGTTCTCCAAACTCTGGCCATCCATATGGTGCTGAACTACAACTCCCACGACTCTGGCTATATATTTAATTTAAGTTCAGCAACATCTGGAAGGCCAGAGTTTTGAGAACCCTGCTCTATACTATTACAATTTTGATTATCTCTCTGCTAAAGGAACACTCCACTAATAAGAAATACTTGTTTTTGTTTCAAAGGTCGGAGTGTTTCTTATTAGTTATTGATGTAAGCCCCCCACTCTCTCAATAAAAAGTTTCTGGAGGAGTTCTGACTTTGAGAAAGTGCCCTGCGTGCAAGAGCCAGGAGGAAGGTCAAAAGATCTCCCTGATCATTTCTGCACCACCACACACACGCAACACTCTGCCAGGCATAAAATATAACTCAATGTTCAAGTCAGCGGCCCCCAAACTGGCATCATTACTTCCTAATGCTGAAATCCATCCAGAACCTGAATCCATCAGAAATGATGGACATAATTGTACATTTTATTATTTTAACTACATTTTGCTAATTTGGATTGCATTCAGACTAGTGATGTACCGAACGGTTCGCCGGCGAACGGTTCCTGGCGACATCTAGTGGCATTTAAACATATTACAGCCTTTTTATCCTGCCTTGATAAGGGCATTACTGCTGAAACTTTGGGAGGCGGCCGTGTAATTCTAAAATATTATTACGTAGCTGCCATATTAAATAGAATTTATGGGTGGAAATGACTCTCTGTTTTTTTTTTAAAGTACCACTCCCGGCACCTTAACAGCTTCATCACTATGAATGGTGCAAGGAGGTCCCAAGGCACCATCTTAATTTAAGGGGATCACTGTTAAATTGTTTAACCCTAAAGTCTGCAAAAGAGTGAAGGATAGCTCTGGTCCTTCACCACCTCTTGCAGGCAGAGGTGCGACAGTGGACCCAGGACCAGGAGCCCACTACTGCCACGAAGTTAACTCAGCACTTCTGTGAGACTCGTGGAGCATTGCTCTTCCTGGACAGAATCCTACAGCACTTGTGTTTGTGCCGATGCCACGGACGGCGATAGCAGCCGTGGAACTGTGGAATCCAGGAATGTCCCACAGCCAGACCGGGCTATGTACCCCATTGGTGTTCCCGGTCGGAGGCCAACACCAGTGTCAATGTCATAGAAATGGTGCAACGGGGCCACTGGGCCCACAAAGAGTCAAAGGGCAATGCACCAGCCTGTTTGCCATGGGTGCCACTGCCAGGGGCATTTTGTGAGAGACTGTCTGCCCCGGGCCTGTGGTCCTAATCACCCGGCTCCGCCGGTCCAGATGGTGGGAGAGTGGGGTCCTGAGGAATATGCTGGTCCACCTCCGCGGACCAGTACCAGGACAGTTCGGACTGGCCCACCTAGTCTCTGGGAGTGATGCCGGTACTGACCACGCAGTAGCCCAGAGATGACCTAAGCCGCCGCCACCGCTAGCGAGTGCTGGTAAATGGCATCTCTGCAGAAGGACTGCTGGACACCGGGGCATTCTTGACTATTCTGAAGCCTCATTTGTTGCGAGGTGCCCCGTGATTGCCCCAACCCAAAATGATTGCCGTTGCTGGTGGTAGGGCGACTTGCTATTTCTATGGCTTGTGTGTGGCTGGACTGGGGGGGCTGGCTGTCGATACAGGGAAGTGGAAGTGTTGCCAGGCCTCCCTGTGGATGTGTTATTGGGGAATGACCTGGGGCCCATGGAGAACTACTTCGTCCAGGTCGTAACCCGGGCTCAAGGGGCTAAAGCAAAGAACTTGCTCTCAGACTGCGTAACCCCTTCAGCCACAGCTACTACTCAGCCACTTCGCCAGTGACCAAGGAGATGCAGAAAGTGCCCCACCCCAGTTGTTCCAGCATCGATACCACAGGGCGGCACTGGCACCCACTCTGAGGATGTATCAAGGGTGCCGGCAGCCTCTGTCCGAGACAATGATTCACTGGTGGTGAACACTTCCACTCAACCCACCAGAGACGAAGGTGGCACTCCCATTCTGGCAAAGGATCTGGTAATACCAATCCCCCCTGATCTGACTAAGACTGTCTGGACTGACCCTGATTTCCTGAGACAGGAGACCCTAGTGGACCCTAGTTTAGCTAGGATGAGGGACAGGGCAGAGACAGGAGATGTAGGACCACAGGGATAGAGGAGCTTTTGGGAGGGGAGACTGCTGTACATGGAGAGTAGTGTGAGGGAGGTGGGGCAGGAGGGGAAAGTGACCCATCAACTTGTTATCCCTTCTTACTGTGGAACCCAGACTGGTGACATGGATGCGAGTCTGCCTTTTGCCAACTAAAAGAGATTTTCAATACCCACCCGGTGTTGGCCCTCTGCAATTGCAACAAGCTATTTATGCGTATGGCATCGGGGCAGTCTTAAATCAAGTGGATGATCAGGGGAACAAGCATCTAGTAGCTTTTCTCAGTCGGAAGCTGCTGTATCGAGAGGTCAGCTATGCGGCCATAGAGAAAGAGTGCCTTGATGTAGTCTGGACTCTCAAGAAGCTACAAACCTATCTCCTATCTTCATGGTGGTAACAGACTACAATCCCCTCTGCTGGCAAAACCGAGTGGCAGGTGACAATGGGAGACTGCTGAGGTGGAGCTTGGCACTTTAGCAGTACAATTTTACCATCCAATATCGCAAAGGCCAGTCACATGGTAGTGCTGATGGACTGTCTAGGTCCACAGGCTTCTCCAAACTCTGACCCTCCAGATGTTGCTGAACTACAACTGCCATGATTCTATGAATGAAATAGATAGGCTGAGAATCATGGAATCATGAGGGTTGAAGTTCAGCAACATCTGGAGGGCCAGAGTTTGGGGAAGCCTGGTCTAGGAGAATAGAGGGCCCTGTCCTCTTGCAGCCTATGACCCGGGCAGAAGGGTCTCTGCCTGGCAGCAGGACTTTTTTTTTTTGGGGGGGGTGGGGTGGGAAGAGTTAGAAAAATAGACTTTAATGTGTCCCATGGCACAAGATGCAGAGCCTCCCCCTATGCTGAGATAGCTGCCTGGCAGTTGCTGTTTGAAAATAAAAGGCAGTTGCTGTTTGTACCAAGAAAGAAGCTGGTTGTCTCTTTCATTGCTGTAACTATCCAAGATTTGCTTTAATGTGAATGCTGGTGGATAAAGGGACTCCAAGCCCAAGTCATAACAATCAGTATAGTGATCAGCTGTGCAAGTTAGTAGAAGTACCCACGGATGATATTAGTCTGTATCGTCACAATATGTATATATATATATGGGAGTGTGAGGGTTCTGCACAGTATCTTGCTGTTCCTAGAACTGCACTTTTGGATAGAGATCTCAGATGGGATCTGTTGAAGTCACTCTCCCTAGTGCTCCTATCACAACTGGGACTACTACTGCCTTCACTTTCCACATCCTTTCTATTTCTTCTTTCAGTCCTTGGTATTTCTCCACCTTCTCATAGTCCTTCTTCCTGATGTTCTAGTCATTGGGTATTGCCACATCCACCACGACTGCAGTCTTCCGTTCCTTGTCTACCACCAGGTCAGGTTGGTTGGCCAGCACTTGCTTGTCTGAAGTTCCACAAGATCTTAGCCCTGTCATTCTCACTACCCTTTGTGGTATCTCCAATCTGGATTTCGGCAGGTCCAATCCATATTCTTTGCAGATGTTTCCGTACACAATCCCTGGGAACTTGGTTGTGTCTCTCTGTGTATGCTGTTGCTGCTAACATCTTGCATCCAGCTACTAGGTGCTGGACTGTCTCAGAGGCCTCTTTGCACAGTCTGCACCTTGGGTCTTGCCTGGTGTGGTAGACTCCAGCTTCTATTGATCTGGTGCTGAGTGCCTGCTCCTGTGCTGCTAGGATTAGTGCCTCAGTGCTGTCTTTCAGTTCTGCCTTTTCTAGACATGTGCAATTCATTTCGGTCCGAATTTAAATTCGGATGAATTTCGGCAAATTGAACATTTGGATGCTCCCGTATGTCGGAATTGCCGAATTTCGGAAGTGCCTTGGATTTCAGAAAAAACAGGAGAGGGAGGGAAAATTAATGGAATGATGACAGGAATCTAACCCTACCCCTTTTTGTATCTATCTTCTCTCCCCAGCCTCTGTGTGCCTCCTTGTCCCCTTCATTACCTCTGTGTGTCTCTCTTTGCCCCCCATCTCTGTGTCTTTAATTCCAGCTCCCCCAGTGTGTCTTTGTCCTCCAAAGCCCCTTCGTGTCTCTTTTTCCCCCAACACTGTGTCTCTCCCCAACCCCTTTTTGTGTCCCTTTTTCCTTCTGCCCCAACCAACTTTGCGTGTCTTTTTTTCCATCATCCAGCCCATTTGTGCATCTCTTCCCCCACCCCCCAGTGGATCTCTTCTTCCAATCACACCCCTTGTGTATATCTTCTACTCCAGCCCCTCTATGGGCCTCTTTGTCCTCCCAGTCCCTTGTTGTCTCTCTTTTTACACCCTGTCCATGTGTCTTTGCTCCACCTGTTCTGTGTGTCTTTATCCCCAAAGCTTTCTGTGTCCATCTCCCCCAGCACCTCTGTGTGTCTTTCTCCCCCAGCCCCTTTTTTGTGGCTCTCGTCTCCCCCCCCACCACCAGCCCTCTGGTGTGCCTCTCCTCAGCCCTCAATGTGTCTCTTCTCCCGCCCAGTCCTCAATGTTCTTCTCTTCTCTCCACAGCCCACAATGAGCTTCTCTTCTCCCTCCCCCAGCTCTCAATGTGTCTTTCTCCCTACTCCAGCCCCAAATACGGGCCTCTACCCCCAGATGAGCCTATTTTCCACTACCCAGTCTGTCAGGAAACAGTTCTGTGCTCTCAGTGAGCACTTCCTGTCAGACCAGTTGGGTAGAAGGAAACCAGCTCCTCTATCGCAGCTCGGCCATGCTGCACGTTGTTACTGGCAGAGAGCTTAGACGACATATTTTAGAAGACAATTTACATGGACAGATAATGAGGATACTTTGACATAGCTTTACCATGGATTTGGAGAGAGGATGTTTTCTGCATGAAACAATTATATCACACTTAAAGGACCACTCTAGGCACCCAGACCACTTCAGCTTAATGAGGTGGTCTGGGTGCCAGGTCCAGCTAGGGTTAACCCATTTTTTTTTATAAATATAGCAGTTTCAGAGAAACTGCTATTTTTATAAATGGGTTAATCCAGCCCTCAAATCCTCTAGTGGCTGTCTCATTGAAAGCCACTAGAGGCGCTTGCATGATTCTCACTGTGAAAAATCACAGTGAGAGCATGCAAGCGTCCATAGGAAAGCATTGTAAATGCTTTCCTATGAGACCGTCTGAATGCGCGCGCAGCTCTTGCCGCGCGTGCGCATTCAGCCGAATGGGAGGAGAGGAGGAGGATTGGAGAAGAGCTCCCCGCCCAGTGCTGGAGAAAGGTAAGTTTTAACCCCTTTCCACTCCCCAGAGCCGGACAGGAGGGGGTCCCTGAGGGTGGGGGCACCCTTAGGGCACTATAGTGCCAGGAAAACAAGTATGTTTTCCTGGCACTATAGTGGTCCTTTAATCCCTCAGAGACAAAAGAAGGGGAGTCATGATTGTATATTTAAAAGGGATTAACATAACTCATTTGCCATGAAAACTGTACCTTTCACCCAATGGCCCGATTACTTTGACACTAAAATTGTACCACTAGACCATCCCTGCTAATGCTCTTCAAAATGCTCTTCAAAACCATCCTTTTCATTTTAACAGAAACTGAACAATATGTTCAGAACAATTTGTAGATAACAATGGCATGTGTCAAAATGTATTCAGTGTATTCTGAATCATCGTAAAACTGCAAATCAATAGCGATAAACTAAAGGTTCTATCTGCCTGTTTTGATATTATGTGACTTTTGTACAAATAAGAACTTTAAATTAATTCTCTCAGACAGACTGCCAAAGGTGAACCTTTAGAGGGGAATTATCAAGGTTTTATTTTTTTCTAGTCTGCTTTAAAATGCTTCAAATTTATTGTAAGAAAGATAGTTCCCTCTTTTTGCAAAATGATGGGCTTTAAAAGCACAGGCTGGTTTTAGTAGACATGTAAGTGGTCAGAGTATGGGTGCAATTGGATGGGGTATGGACAGAACAAGGAGCATTTGTTTCCCCACTTGCCTTCCATTGCACCCCATCAAAATGCCTCACTTTGTTTTACTAAGTTTCCGCTGTGGCATAAAAAGGATAGGGTAATATTTGCCTCTTTGGCTATAGTCATGACTTTTCGTCACGGCTTCATAAAATCCTGGAGGGTTATTACAATACACAGTCACTCATGGAAACTTAAAGGATGTCCAAAGATTAAAAAAATAAATATGCTCAACATAAAACTCGTGAAACGTGGATTCATTAGACTAATTTGCTGAATTAACCAAGTCCTCCAAAGGACATCAAAATAGACTTCAGAATTTTTACAGTTCTGAGATAAAAAAATACCTCCTCAGCATTAAAATATACAGTGATGTGTGGCATTTGTTTGCATCAGATCTCCACAGCAAAAACTCACAGTAACATGTTGTGTGTATCACATTATAACAGGACTATACAATAAAACTTACAGTTATGTACATATAGTAATGGGTCATGGAGCTCCATTGTTATAAAAATGCACATTTTGTATGACCATATGACAGAGCTCCATTTTAAGAATTCTTACAACTGCTGGTGACTTTTTCCCTCTTGTCTCCATAAGTGAGATGCCAAAGGACCAGGGGTGTTGCTAAATGGTAAAAAGACAAAGGGCTTTAGCCCAATGTTAAAATTTTTTAAATTTCTCATGTAGATTTCCACTCCTAAAACTATCACAATATACATAGAGAGAGCGAGTGTGTGTGATGTAGTGTGAGATAGGGCTTTATTTTGTGAAAACAATATATAGAAAATATAGGTTGCGCCAATATAAAGTCCAATTAGTCCACAATTGCTGGAGTCCGTTCTTAACTGGTAAACTTCCAGATTTCAAATGGTTGGAGTATATGAAATAAAAGCAGAAGAGAACCAGTGATGGTGCAGAGCGTATGGCACTAGGTGTAGGACATACAACAATAATGTATAAGGTATATCACTCACATTTGAGAGAGCTATTAGACCAGCTCTGAGTTTAGCAGCATGCAGCGGTACAATCCCCACTGATGGATATGTACAGTTAAGAAAGCCCCCAGTTGAAATGCGTTGTGTTTTAACTTTTGTTTTTAAAGCATTAAAGTATATTTGGCATTTATTATGCTTTTAGTGGCTTTTTTTTAAAAAAAATCTTCGTCTGTTCCTGGCACTAAGAAATATACCGAATAAGGATACTTTAGATATTACTCCTTGGAAAATCTACTTATATCCCTGGTGGGAATTATACCACCCAAGTGCTACCATCTGAGCAGGATCTACTGCTCCACCACATGGGAGTAGAATATTCTTACTTTTGCAACCATCATTATATTTGTTTTTCCTTTTATATATCAAACCACACATTGAGGGACCAGCCACCAGATCTACATAGCCATCAGTGGGGATTGCACAGCTGCATGCTGCTAAACTCAGAGCTGATCTTATAGCTCTCTCAAATGTGAGTGATATACCTTATACGTTATTGTTGTATGTCCTACACGTAGTTCCATAAGCTCTGCACAATCACTGGTTATCTTCTGCTTTTATTTAATATACTCCCACCATTTAAAGTCTGGACGGTTACCAGTTAAGAACGGAATCCAGCAATTGTGGACTAATTGGACTTTATATTGACGCAACCTATATTTTGCATCCATTGTTTTCTCTATATATCTTTCAATAAGGAGTTGATGGTGACCCTTACTATTAGTGTTTGCTGCCAGACATTTTATCTATACCTAGTTGACACTAGCGCTTATCCTATCTGTGTACGCTTTATTTTGTGAAAGCAATGTGTGTGTTTTTTTTTTAATTATAATTAGAAAAATTATAATACCTGGTGGTCAACTGTGGAGAGCTCCTACAGACTGCAGTCCTTGTGTGTGTCTCACAGGCACCAGTACTGATAGTATCACAGCACTGCCATGGTAAAACAATGTTATGAATGACCGGAGCTTGCACAGGTACTAAACAGGCAGAGCTGCCAACCAGAGCTCACTGGCCCAGTGCACCAACTACAGGGGGCAAGGGTGAGAAACAGTGAGATCTCATCTGCCCACTAAGGCACAAAGCACTCTCTGCAGGGAACAGTCAGGGTGCCCTAAGGTGGCTGGCTGTGACATCTTAAAGAAGCTCAAATCCTGACCAATTTACAAATAAAATATTTTTTTCTGAAAGTTTTTTTTTTTTTTAAATGCTTTATGTTTACTTTAGATGTAGCCTTCCACCGTCATCAAGTCTACTATATTTTTAAATAATTTTTTCCACCAGAATTATACAGAGGTTGATGGAAAACACAATGATGCTTATTTGAGTGCAGAGTGTGTGGGTAGGAGTCTTGCTAAGAACTCCAAAGAATTCCAAACAATGGCCTCTACTTTAACAGAGATAACATGACATATCCCAGCATCTTATCTTATCTCTACCCATGGACAGAATGCGACTGTTCTCCAGGAACTCAAAGAAAGCATGGCCAGAAACAAGTTCATGCTGCACAATCAGGTATTGAATGTGATCCTACCGTACTTCACAACAGAAGGGTGTACAGCACAGATCTGTTCCTTAACACATGGAGGAATCTATAATATTTTTTATTTATTTTTTATAATGGGTGGTTTCTTTCCTAAGCAGCTGCTGGATGTATAATTAAAAATGAAGACCACCACCAATATTCCCTAGCCCCATGCACCACATGTAGAGATCGAAGGCTAAAGAGACTCACTTACGAGGCTTCTGACCCAAAATCCCAGCCCATAGCAATGCCATACTCTCACCCACTCAAATCCCTGGCAAGTCAAAACTGGAGAGTTATTATACAGACACTACATTTTTTTTTACAATTTATTAAATTTAATTTTATTATTTTTTTTACAAAATTTTACAAGTTTTCTTTTACCCAAAATAACCCCACAGGAAGACATTGATAGCAAGCAATATCAAGGCATTAATATCACAAAACCTTTTCCAGAAAGGCTCTTCTTCTATATTGGTCATCTTGTTCTGCTGAATAAGCTGCTCTTTCTTAGATAACTGGGCTACAGGAGCGAGAGATAGACCACAGAACCAGTAATACACTTTCTTCCAACAAGAATGATGACCTTCTAAAAAAAAGGGGTGGGGGGGAGGACATTAAGATTCAATAATTCATCTCCAGGCAAGGGATGTGAAAGTTCTCTACATGTATAAACTTACATATAGCAAACACAGACATGGGTAAAAGAACATCCGCAACAAACTCAAAACACAGAATACCAACATATTGTGATAAACAAATATATGAATTAATTGAAAAATAGGTGTAAACTGCACTAAGTACAATGATTGACCGTTAGTGGCCATAATTATACACAAGATGTAAGTCTATTTGTATCTTTTTAGGTTATGAGAATACCATCTATAGAAGACCTAAGTGTATGTATAGTTTTGATCATGAGGTGTTACTCATTGTATTTAGCGCAGATTACACCAAGCTTTTCAGTTTGCACATATAAAATACATATGTTTTTGTGTGTTAATATACACATATAAAGATATACATCGAATGTTCAGGATCTCCTTCAATAAAGAAAGGTCTAACAGGTGCTGGAATAGATTTTAAAGAATTTAGGTTAGTATAAGTCATCACCTGGAGGTACAGATGACAGGCCAAATATTCCTGTCATTTTTGGGGGTCACTTGTAGGTCTATTCAAGTGAAAATTGTCAGGATTTCAAAGTGAATTAAAAATTTTAGGTCAAAATAGACAATTAGAAAAATTCTCCAAGTCAACTTTGTGTTCTTTGGCCTACAATCTGAAGTTTACTTTGAATTCCCACAACCCGTTAAATGGCACACCAGAAAATAAACACCCTGTCTTTTACACATTCATATAAAGATGCATATTTTTTTGTCCCAAATCATCTTTCTTCTGGAGCAGGAAGAATGGTGTTAACTTGGGCCAAACGGAAAGACAACGAGACAGAATGGTGTCAGACACCCTCAGGAACTAGTTAGAGATACCTTGTACTAAAAACTACTATTTGTCCTGAAAAAAGGTTTCCCTAACCGGTGGATTTGTGTATGGTGGAATCTTTTCCAGTGTCAAACAGATTATTGACGTCTGATTAAAGAGCTTAAACCTCAAGTACAACACTTGCCCGTTAGTTCAGAGAGTTCCCTTTTATTTGGGGTACCGGTGTATGATACATCATCTACAGCAAAATAGTCTGTATCATACAGCATTCTGCAAGCTAGTTCAATGCAGATATAATCTTCCCTTAAGTAGTTCTCCTAGACGGTCTTCAAATAATATGACAAGAATAGAGAAAGGGTACACAAAATAGGTGATCTCGCACTAGAAATGGTTTGATAATGCCGCTGCTTTATGCCATATGAACAGATCTAATATCTATTGACCCCTCAGGGATTTACACTTAAGAGATTGGTAGCTATAGATTGAATTTTATACACAGACTTAGTAGTTTGTATATTTCATTAAATAACCTCTGACCTATAAAACGCTCTATTGGAGACTCAAATTATCTTCAGACAATGTCCTTGGCTTCCCAGCCCTAGACTGAGAATATATATATATACACACACCCCGAAACAGTCATCTTTATCCAACAAAAAGATTTGTCTAAAAATTATTATTTTGTGTTTTTTTAGTCTGTAAATATCACACATTTTATATTTCATAAGAAGTTGCATGCCATGTATTTCACATTTTAACCTCTTCTTTCTAAAGTACGTGGAGCTCTTACGTCTCAACTTTTTATTTGTGACCTTGAAGTCTGGATATACCCAGCAGTCAAATCTGTGTTATTCAAAAATTGTAACAAAAAAATATTTAAAAACTAAAAATAGCCATGCAGGGGGCGGGGCCTGACTGTCAACGGGAATGGTCGCATGGTGCTGAAGCTCCTCCGGGAATCTACTTTTCTAGCCTCGAATTGGACTTTATCTATTTGTTGGCAACATCTTGTTCTAAAATCGAAGAAACACCTTACCGAACCGCTGGAACTTATTAGCCGGTCACTGGCGACATGGCATATACTAGCCCTTACTGAGGCCTGTGGGTTCAGTTGAGGACGAAGCCAATCCTCGGTTTTGTCTTTGAGCCCGCGACACTTGATCCCTATTCCTCCCCTCTGGGACGGGGGTGGGGGGGTTATCACGTTCCACACCAGCTACCCTGTTAAAGGACGACTTAAGGCCTAATACACAAAATGGGAAACGTCCCTCTCTATCCCTTATACTACATACCTGATCAGGCAACATACACACCAGGCCTTCGGGGGACTAGGCCAGTGGAACCGCATCACCGAGTCCCGATCAGAACCCTAGGGAAAGCCAAGCCCCCTTGGAGAGGAAATTGTAGAGGGCAGATGGGACTTGCCAACTCTAGGCATCGGATGAGGGGTGCACAGACCTACAGCATGGCTATTACTCTATTGATTACACAATTCTCTCTGAATGTTGGGTCTTGTTTTAGTGCTCACATTGATAGCCTGCTATAAACCATTTAAGTAATCTGTGGTACTCCATATTTGTACCTCTCTACAGTTCTAGTTTATGGCATGTTTATCTCCTTCATTATGATTTATCAGAACTGTGCCTTTCTATATTTCTCATTTATTATTTAAAATGTGCTGTATCCTTGACATGTCATGATATAGAACAGTGAAGTTGCCATGTTCATACATACCTGTCTGTGAATCTCTACACATAAAAAATAAAGTGTAAAAAAAAAAAAATATCCAAGCTGTATATAGCAAAATTTAAGATTTTCTCCAAAATGTGCTATAATTTCCTTAACGTTTGCCATTCATATTTTAATTCTCTACATTTTAAAGTTTCATTTAAAAAAATAAATAAAAAAATCTTTGCTTGTAAGAGTAGAAGTGGCTGCAGATAAGTTGTTTAATAAATGCCCAAAGCTGATAATTATTTTACAAAGATCCAGAAATGATTAAACAGAAGTTTGCAGTTTCATGGAGGCCTGATTTTAAAAAGCTAACTCCTAGCCAAATATATATGGGATGTAAATGTTTCTTTGCTATTGATACATACCATCAATCTGCACTTTGTCATCTGAGTGACAATCATTTTGGAAACCTTCCATGATTTCTTCTGGGTCTCCTATTGTCAGCAAAATATAATAGAATAAACCAAATATTTTCTACTGTCAAAGACCATTGTTTATAAATAGCACAATACAATAAATTCAAAGCAAAACATAAATCCATGGGCCCCTTTTATGTACAAATAAACACACATTTTCTCTCTGTCTACGGAAACCATGGATCTAAGTCATAAGATCATTCATTTTCTTTTCCGAGGCTCGTGTTCAAGTGGCTTATGGTCAGGAAGGTATGGTGGTAGCCAAATGGTACTAGTAGAAAGCAAAGTAAAAAGTGGGCATTGAACAGGTGGTGAATAAGTGGAACTACATATCAATGTTATTGGCCCCTTCCACTCAGAGTTTGGAAGAAAATTAACAATGAGGGTCTTAATCTCTGAGGAAGTGTGAAATACTCAATGAAATTAAAACAAAAATTAAATAAAAAATTGCCTTTTTTTGGTTTAAACCAAGATATCCTGAAATTTACTAACTTTAAGCCATCAAAAAAATATTTACCTGGCTGTTTGTCAATGGTATAGACAGGAGGGCCATCAGTAACCTCTGGTGACTTTTCCAGAGAGGTTTCTAGATCATCATTCTGGTTGACACGGTTTCTGGTCCACCATGTCATTCGTCCTAGCTAAAGAAATGAGAAGGTTACCTCAATTACATCATGACATACCATAAATGTTTAAAATTAAGGAGTTTCCATAATATTGCATCCCAAATTTCACACGGTTGACTACCTAAACCGTTCCATGCTTCCCAGTCTTACTTAAAATCTAAAGAGACTTGGAAGGTGATTGAAGAAAATCAGGTCACATCAGAGGAAAAGAGGATTTTACTAGACCCATAACATATCACAGTAGAATCTTTAATTTGCTCTAGAACCAAAACAGATCAAAACTCATATCTGAAATACTCACTTCATGGTCTGGAATGGCCGGGGTAAAAAGACTAACAACAATGCAGACAATACACGTCAGGCCAAACAGAAGCATAGCAAAGTACAGATAATGAACGTCCTTTAGCACAGATGGCCGTGTGTCCTCCTGACCACAGGTCGGAGCTGTGTAGATAAAATCCATAATCATACGAATCAAACCAACCACGAGTCCAATAACCAGACCCCAGAAAGCACCCTGCAAAATAAAGAACAAATCCTGGTTACAGCTGCAGCCCTTTAATAATTATATACAATTGGAATTCTCTGTAGGGAAGAAGCGGTCTCAACATCAGGTTGGATTGTAGCTCTTTAAACTCATAGTTAAAAAAATGCAGACTAAATGAGAATGATGGATTGATACAATGTATGTATCACCATACACTGTATGATTAATACAAATTAACTTCAGGGATATTCTGAATTGCATCATATTATTAAAAGCCTCTCTAAGCAGCAAAACCACTTCATCTTAATTAAGTACACTTTGTGGAAATTTTTACCACAATCAGGCCAAGAGCTACTAAAGGCAATCAAAGATATTCAATAATTCAAAGTCTTTGCCTTTGCTGAACGCTGTGAATGTCTCATGAAAAACATGTAAAGGAGGAGACTATATTTAAAAGAAGAAAAACTACCACAACAAGAGGACATAGTCTTAAATTAGAGGGACAAAGGTTTAAAAATAATATCAGGAAGTATTACTTTTACTGAGAGGGTAGTGGATGCATGGAATAGCCTTCCAGCTGAAGTGGTAGAGGTTAACACAGTAAAGGAGTTTAAGTATGCGTGGGAAAGGCATAAGGCTTTACTAACTATAAGATAAGACTAGGAACTAATGAAAGTCTTTAGAAAATTGGGCAGACTAGATGGGCTGAATGGTTCTTATCTGCCGTCACATTCTATGTTTCTATGTGATTGTCTGAGCATAGCGAATGTCGTGTTCACTAGGACTTTGATGATTCTCTATAAGAAGCATTGGACTGGACCAGAGATCGTCCATCAAGGTGACCTCAGAAAGATGGCCAGGTGGAGATTAGTTTTGGATCACCATTAAGTAAAAATTGCATTTGTTTTTCCAACGTGGGACATACTCTAAAACCAAGGATAACCAACGAAAACAGTCAACACAATTTTCAGTTTCAATGACAATATTTGCAATGTCATTTTGAAACAATTGTTAGATGCTACATTTCTTATTTTTTGCACTTACTGGCTCATTGACTCTCTTAACAAAAATAGCTAGAATAAATATGGCAGTGACGGGTGGCGATAGGTAGCTTGTGACAGACTGCATGTAGTCAAAAAGAAGGCCACTGTTTGCAGCTTGAATTATGGGAATCCACAGGATGCTTATTGCTACAAGAATTACAATGAAGACTCTGAAAGAAAAGATGAGGACTCATTACAATTGTTCACAACATTGAAAAGCTTTGAACATTGAAAAGCAAAATAAAACTCAACCTGCCCACGATCATCAGTTCCTGTTCCTTGGCCTTCCTGCGTATTCGTAGCCAAATGTCGAGTGTGAATATGGTGCTTGCACTATTGAAAATGGATGTCAGGGAACTCATGAGTGCGGCCATGATTACAGCTATCATTAATCCCTTCAGACCTAAGAAATAATAATAGGATGTGGAAAGTTATCTACTAGAAGGTCTTCAGAAACAATGAAACCGAAGGAAATGATCGATAAATCTACATACCTGAGACAAAGAACATTTACTACTCCTTCTCTTCCTCTGCCATGAAACATACAAGTTTTGCTTGTCTTATGGATTAGGTTTCATTAAACTTGTTGGCCAATTTTGTTTTCCTTATATTTATAAAACTTGTATACAAATCATACTTCAGAGTCCACTTGTCACAATAAGACAGCTGATGCCATGTACAAGAACCACTTCAGATTAGTATAGAAGTCCTTGTGAAAATAAATTACTGGTACCATCCCACTTGATTTGTCAATATATGAGGGAAACATTAGACAAAAACCAGGGCCCTCCCTGGATCTCATAACCTACACTTTCTATTTCGTTCAGTCTGGATTATGGCAATTGGCTAAGAATTCTGGGATCAGTTGAAGAACTGGGGACAACCCTGGTTTTTATCAAACCCCTCTCAGAGAGTTTGATTAAAAAAAATAAAAAAAATAAAAAAAATTGTGGGATGGCACCGACAGACTCCTTGCGCTATAACTATTACAATGAGATGAAGTGATGGTGGTGCAAGGAGTGCCAATTTAATAAAATAAAAACAAAAATGTATTATCTAGTTGATCTGTAAAAATCATATTCATAAGAATTATGATCTAGATCCCTTTTTCCCCAGAGAAGGACCCAGTGCAAGCGAGGAGTTCCTTTATTCATAAAGAAATGTATTCTATCAACAAATTCTGTTATTCAATTCTCATTGTTAAAGAAATGTCGGCAGGTTACCTTACCTACAGGCATTAGTGTAATGACCAGTTTAGGATAAGCCACGTTTGAGCAGCTGACTTCAATCCCACAAAAGTCCATGCACGCTTTGGGATCAACACAGCCAATTTCATCTGCAGACAATGCAATTAGTGATTATCACACTTTGAATCACGTTATCATCACACGAGCAACAAGACAAAAAAAAAATACAGTATAATCCAGATTTGTGTAAACTTGACACATTTGTTTTTTGGAGTCAATTTTAGTGAATATTTTTTTATAGCAGCTTCAGCAAAATAAGTTGGTATACAAGTAACTATTGCCATTATAAAACAAAACAAATAAAAAAATAAAAAAAAAACACTACAACAGATAATAAGTATATCTGGCAGTCTCACCTTTAGATTTTTTTTTTATCACTCTATAGTTGGAAACTATGAACGTCGGTTCTAATTTTGTAAAGTGGATCATGAGAGAGCAAGGGACAACCTGGAGAAGTCAATACCAAGAAGAATGGTTCACAATGTTGAGAGGAGGCTGAACTCTTGGTTTGGCTTCTGCACTGATGGGATTTACCTAGTATTTTTAGATATAGCCTGCATGTAGGACCAGTTTGATAAGTATATGGATGTTTCTCATATCTATACTGTCAGATGAATAATAATAATAATAATAAATCTTTAACCAGGAAAGGTACATTCCGATTTCTCTAGTTTCCAAATACGTCCTGGGGATATTATTTTTGCCCAACATCCCGGGGATGAATTATTTCTGACACTTATTAGCTGAACACTTTTTCCTGATTGGCTGTGTATATTACCAATGCCACAGGGTTCAAGAGTCCGAGATTACATTTTGAAAAAAATAATTTCAGTAAAATTTTTTTTTAAAAAAATGTTCGGGTTCAGTAGGAATCTTTCTATAGTCTGTTAGTGAATTGAATTTCAATAGTATGTGATTATAGGCAGTGATAAGAAAACAAACATATTCACTATAATAGTTCAAATCGGCTCAATCATTAGGACGAACATTTTTTTTTTCATGTCCCCCCGACTAAGTCTTTATTACCCCATGTATATTGTTTCTGAATTTAACCCATTTTACCTACTTATTCTATATAGCTTGTGGCACCAGATTTCATTCCAAGCCACCATTATGTTAATTAATCCTGGAAGTGACTTACCAGTAAGTGCTCTGACTTTTTCAAAGTCATGCGAATTCTCACGGTTTCTTAATTTACAAATGACGCTCCGGGAATGACAGGATTGAGAGATTAGAGAGGATGGATGCAATGGGCATGCAAGTCTTGTGGGAAATAAGACTTGACAAAGGAAGTGGAGCTTGCCTTAAGAATCACCATTACTGAAGCATAGGAAAAATATAAATAAAAATAAAGAGGAATAGATTTGGAGAGAGGAAGAGACGAACAAACAACTGGAGAAAGGTAAATTTTGGACGACAGCGGCTTTAAGATGGTTTCTGAATACAAAGGCAACATTAAAACATTACTTTATCTGGCTTTTATCTTAAGCAATATTACTATTAGTCAATATGGCCCTTTAATGAAAATCCTAAACATGTTATCAGAGAGACGAGATGGCTACCACCTCGGTTTGGGAATATGATAAATGCAACATAAAGATGAACAAGTATTGTGGCCAATCTCACCTGGGTAGAGAGCTCTACTGATCATGCCAGGCATAACGACAAAAAACATAGGCAGTATTTTCAAGTAGCCCCCAACAATTGAGCCCCCTTTAGCATGAGACATGTTCTTGGCTGAAAGAGATCTCTGGACAATCACCTGAAAAAAAAATAAGAAAAAAAATAAAAAAGGTTTGCCGAGTAAATTTAAAATATCAATTTTGGCTTCCAAATTACGTTTAAAAAAAATATATAATAGTAATAATAATTATAATTGGAAGTGGTTTATAATACATTTGCACAGTAAAATGATATAAAAGTATCTATAAAAAAATTAGGAGTTTGTGGTTTTGTTACCATATAGACAAAAGAAAAAATGTTTATATTCTATACACACTTTTTCGATTTTTTTTCTGAAATCACAAAGCCACATTCCTTAGTCAGAACTTGTAGTTTTTCTCCATGACATGTGGAACTCGAGCTACATTTATTCATGGTCAGAGCAAGGTGAGGTGCCACACTCACCTGGTCAGTGCACCACACCCACGTGGCGATTATGGTCAGACCAAATATCAGTCCTGGCCAGGGCAGATCCCCCGTGATTGGGTCTCTGAACATGTGATAGGAATCTGCACGGGGCAGGTGGCAAGTTGTGTTAGGAACTATTATTTTAGGGATAGCCTCCATGTATTTCTTTTCCAGTCCTGGATACCAACCGATCTCATTAAATGCTGTCAAGAGAGCCAATAGAAAACAGATTAACCCAGTTCTAACCCTATCGAATCATGTACATTTCTGGAAACAGACACATTCAGTTTCATTATAGGCGAGCAGCTGAACTTGTCCTTTGTTTTGCAACCAAAATATTTTAAGAAAATGTACCCAGGAGGATAACTGCTCCCCTCCCCCATGTATGTCATACCTGGTTTGCACAGTCCAATGATAGACATCAGAGGCCACCTATTAACTATTTAAGGACCGGTTATAATAATTCAGTCATAACCACAACTTTAAAGATCATATATCATTATGTAATGCTCAATAAAGTTTCAGGGGCAAATTTGCATAATTTCCACCCACCAGTATTCACAGCTACAGTCAATGCGATCAGTTCAGATAGACTATACTATTCTTCAATGCCTTCCGCAGGTTCCATCCCCCACCATCTTTTTTTATTTTGGATCATTAGCAAAAACAAATGTGAGGAAGGCTGAACTTGATGGACGCAAGTCTCTTTTCAGCTATGTAACCATTATTATTATTATTCCCTCCATTTTTTTTTATTTGCAGAGTGAAGATGTGTGTAGAGGGGAATACATGGTGTTTGGGACCATTTGTGGGTTAAGCAGTTTGTGAATTGAATCATGGTAATTTAGCCGTTTTTGTTTTTTAGGCAAATAATCAAATCTGGTTTTCCTATTTCTTTTCGATTGTTAACATCAGATTTGCACAGCCAAGTATCAATGTCATGCCTTTCCATGGCAGATTTTTATTTTATCAGATATTTTACTGAAATAACCTGGGCCACGCCACAAGCGCCCAGGGGTGCACATACCACAGTTTGAGAAACTAGTTTCAAATAGTGAGCTGGTTCAGCTAGTGAAGTCCAACAACACGGGAATCATCTTAGAATGTGTAGTTATAAGGAGTTTAGCCTGTTAAACAGGTTGTACTTTCAAGTTCCCTCTGAGGTCATGCCTTTAAAAACTGTCGTGGTATTACACTTTGCATCAAGCTATTGTATACATTTAAATTAGAAAAGAAGTAGATGTTCTATTAATAGTTTTAATGTACACAAGTTTCAAATGTTGCAGTCAAGCCAAAGTTCCTTGTGATAATATTAAAATGTCATGGTAGAGCATCTTTGGCAATTGGCAGAGCTAAAGCCAGGTCCCATTTCCAAGCAAATTTACCCACAATCCTTCAAAATTAATACACAAAGGCAGAGACTGCAGACAGCATGGACAGAGAACAAAATGGAGGCACCAAACATTGCGATCTGGTAAGAGGTAAGAAAAGATATTCTATATTTATTCCCAAGTGGTAACGCCGTCACAATTCTCTCAATAAGTGTAACTGCCATAGTGCAAAAATCTTCAGTCTGTCAATAGTCCTCAGAAGAGGCTTTTTCAGATGCACAAAATAATCCTTTATTAAAAATATAATTCCATACGCAGTAGTTCGCACTTACCAAAAGTTGTGCAAGGCATGGCTACTCCAAACCTGATACATTAAAATTTAAAGTAAAACCAGTGTTTAAAAATCTCCAGTTCTCAATGCATACTAACCTAAACTCATACCAGCTGTTCAGGGCATCCAGCCATGTTCCTTCTCATCCTGCGGTCCAGTTGAAAGCGTTCACTACACTAAAGATCCAACAGAACCGTAAGCACGAAATACCATATACATTGTCTCGGGTCGATGGAATCACATCTCTTGCTTTAGAGTGCTAAAGCTAACTAGTCCTGAGTGCTAACTTGCCAACTGCAAAGCATAGAACCTCATTAGGTTTCCTGTATTATAAGCGGTACTATAAATTGCAGGAATACTTACAAATAAACATGAGAACAAAGGCTCCAATCACCATAATCACAGTCTGCAAGGTGTCCGTGTATATAACTGCTGTCAGCCCACCTGTATCATACAAGAAGTATATATTACATAAAGAAAAAAAAAAATATATATATATATATATTTGTGTTAGGTGCTTAAGATAGTACAGTGTGAAATACCATGAATAAGCGTAGGATGATAAAAGGAGCAAGTCGGTTGTGGTGTGCCGAAACCGACGATGAGGTAGGCCTGAGAAAGAAGAGGGCCCACCCAGGAAAAGAAAAAGAAAGGAAAATAAATGTTAAAAGTGGTGTGGTGGGAGGGTCATTCAACGCTGACCTCGAACGGTAAGGAGCCAGGCAAGGGGAGTGCCTTAAGTAGGTTAGGGGTGGAAAACCAGCACCTCCCACAAATGCAGGCAAATTGCCTTAATACTTGTGTTAGGTGCTTAAGATAGTACAGTGTGAAATACCATGAATAAGCGTAGGATGATAAAAGGAGCAAGTCGGTTGTGGTGTGCCGAAACCGACAATGAGGTAGGCCTGAGAAAGAAGAGGGCAAAAATTAAGTAATCCAATTTATTAACAGACAACCAATACATATACATTTATCAACCAGACATGTTTATGAAAGCATCTCTTAACTCTTGTACTGGGTCCGGTATGTACCGTGAGTAAGCGGATGACTTCCAGCGCCCCAGTGTTTTGATAACATGAGTTGGGACGTTGAAACTGGAGGCTGTGGACGCGGCTCCTATACGAAAGGAGTGTCCTGAGTAATTGTTTGCGTTGAGGCCCAGTTGTGTGAGCAAGGACCTGGCGTAGGTCATGAAGGTTGTAGTGGTGAGTACTGCACCTTGTAGTTGTAATAACGGTTGCGAGGGCAGTAAGTGATGGTGCTGTATGTAGGCATCAAGAACTTTTACAGGACACCATCTGTTGTGCGTGGGGTAGTACGGAATGTTTACAGGTATGTGCTGGCTGGTTTTGGAGTGAGGTAAAGACAGGATGTAATGATCCATATGTTTTGTCAAGTGGGAATAGAGGAGGAATGGAGTGGTTTGGGTCGTGGAGGTCGAAGTGAATTCTCTGGGTCGTAGAAATCCATAGAAAGCGATGTATATTGCTGTTTTGATGATAGAATTCGTATTAGTGTCAAATGGTTTCAGGTCGAGTAGGTTAGATAAAGCTTTGAAGATATGGTTATCTATGGGTAGCCTCTGGGCCAAATGTGTGGGTTCTGATTTTGAATACCTCTGAGTATGGTCTTAATTTGGTGAGAGGCCATGAAACTGTTGTTATTTGGGTGTAAGATGAGCATGTGGTGTTGAATGCCAGTGAGATAGAGTTTGATGGTGTTGTATGACATTTTGAGTTTAAGGTGGCAAAAGGAAGCAAACCCCAAAAAGATGTCATAACAAACGGTTGTATGATGTTATGTTCCAGAAGGAATCGTTTGAATAGTGTGAAAGCCCTGCTGTATGTTTTGTTTGTATTGTGTGAAAGTGCCAACTGAGACAATGTCCTGCTATGCTGCATGATGACGTCTAGTCCAGTATGAGTTGTTGAAATGTTGAGTGATGGTGGCTGTGGGTGCTGCTGACGGGAGTGCTTGATGAAACTCCTGAAATTTAAAGCGAGACAAACTGTCAGCAGCTGTGTTATATACACCTGGCACATGGAAACAACATAGGAAGAAATTATGACAAGCTGCCAACCAAGTGAGTTTCCTCAGAAATCTCATAATCGTAAGAGATTTGGAACTACCTTTGTTGATGATGTGACAGGTCGCCTGGTTGTCTGAGTAACAACGCACTGGCGTATTAGCCCATAAATGACCCCACGGTACGGCAGCCGCCACTATGGGGTAGATCTCAAAAAGAGCTGAGGTAGTGGAAAAACCTTCCAAATCCAGAACTGCTGAAGGCCAGCTGCCCCAAAGCCATTCGCTCCCAAAAATTGCTGCAAAACCAGTGGTAGATGCCGCATCTGACCAAATGGTAGGAGATGATTCAGTCAATTGAGGGAGGAACATACTTTTACCATTCCAAGTGGTTAAAAACCTCTTCCACATGTTTAGATCTGCCGTAGTTTGGGCATCTAAGGACAACCTGTGCGTGTCATGTAGAAAAAGTGGGAAAAGATGCAATAGTCGTGAAATAAAGGAGCGGCCTTGAGGTATGATGCGCATTGCAAAATTTAGTGACCCCAGCAGGGACTGTAGTTCTTTGCGGTTACAAGTGCCGAGCTGTAGGTAGTTGTTTATGTAAGTGAGAATATTGTCTATCTTCTCGGAAGGTAGGCTTGCTTGCATTGTGGCAGAGTCTAACTGGATACCCAGAAAAGTGATAACCGTGTCTGGCCCTTCTGTTTTCTTTGGGGAGATGGGTACACCTAGTTGCTCAAACAGCTTAGTGCTAGCTTTGAGGCTAGTGGGAGGTGCAGTATTCTCCTCGACCAGTAGGAAATCGTCCAAGTAATGTAATACTGTAGGGCATCCGGCTATGTTCAATAGTAACCAGCATAGTGTTTTGGCAAATGTGTCGAAAATAGCTGGGCTACTTTTGGACCCAAAAGTTAACCGGGAGAAAAAATAGTAGTTCTCGGACCACTTGATGCCATGCAGGTGCCACAGTGTGGGGTGGATGGGGAGTAAATTGAAGGCGTTAGTAATGTCGGTCTTACTGAGCCAGGCTCCCACCCCTGCTTGTATGATGGCTGTAATGGCGTGATCTATGGTGGTGTATTGCAGAGAGAATTCCTCAGAGGGTATGAGGGAATTAAGACTGGGTTTGGCCGATGAGTGGGGAGCCGATAAGTCAATGATGAGTCTCTGTTTTTGGGAAGATTTCCCTGTGACAATACCAATAGGGTTGGTGCGCCATTCTGTGAATGGGGGAGTTCTAAAAGGCCCCAATACAAAGCCCTCCTCCACTTCTTGGTTTATGAGGGTGTCAACCACTGTGGGGTTGTGTTGGGCTGATTGTAGGTTTGGGCATTCCAGAGTGCCAGCTGGTATGTGTAGGATACCTGTGTGGAAGCCTTCTGTTAAACCAGAAATAAGAAAATCTACCAGGTGTCTAGATGGGTGCTGAGACATCAATGCTGTGAATACTGGCATATTAATGGACGTAAGGTAAGGCTTAGAATATATTTTATTTGGACACATGGTCTTAGCATGTGCCCTAAAACATTTTGAACAGACATGCAATAGTCTACATCCACTGTAATTACAAGACCCAACATTGAAATTATACATATCTGGGACTTGCCCAGAAACTTGATTGGGCGTCCCAATTTGTCTTTGGATAGTTTCCCTGGATCCCCAGAGGAACTAGTTCCTTGTGTGGAGGCATGTCCGTCTGCCGTGTTGGGACAAAAATTAGTGGTATGGGCTGTGGAGGAGCAGTATGCACAAGCTGGTGTTCTTAGACCTGCAAAGTGTCTGCAGAATAAGACGGTATCAATCCTTCCCCAGTTGGACCGGGTACCGTACTGGGAGAAGGCTCCAGCCACTTTTGCAGAAAAAGACCTATGGTAGTCATAGAATGCTGAACCACCATATTTGTTGCCCAGGTCTACCAGCTTGTGCATATAGAGATCGAACTCCTCTCTTCTGTTGGGATAAACCGCACAGACGACATCCCTGTAAATACCAAACGCTAGTACAAATTCAGGGATAGTCAGTTTCCTGTTCAGGCGGGCATCCCTAGATCTGACAATAACAGAAACATCATCATAAGCATACGTCTTATGTTCCACAATGTCCTGGGAGGCAATTAACAGGGAAGCCAGGTTGACGTCTTTACCTTCCAGGATATCCCTTTTGATATGCTCAGGTATCATGTGGGCCGGGCTAACTTCCTGGTCATCCAGGGGGCTGGCTGGAGCGACTAATGGCAAGGCTGGTGTTTGTACCGCAGCCGCGGGTGGCCCTGGTAGAGTGAGGGCCGTGGTGACCGACTCAAGTTTCTCCAGCCTGGAGTTGACCTTGCCCATGGATGCCATGAGTGAGGATAACATGGCATGTATGTCCCCTGGGTTGGACTGGCTAGATCCTTCCCCGGCTTCCATGTTATTGGTTGATGTGCGTAGCAGTTTGAAAAGTTCTGCCTTCCTTGCTGTA
>OW240919.1:17506336-17542223 GCA_933207985.1 Pelobates cultripes | reverse complement strand
AACGGGAGTCAGGAGGTTTGGAGAAGACTAACTCTAATGTGGATTCTTTTGACAAACTCTAGATGCTTGCAAGATTAAAACTAGCTTGGATGTTATATTAGAGGACCGGAAACCAAAATTTTGCGTGCACAGAATTATATGTATATTATGTATATTAATATTATATAGCTTTACACCAAATGACCAAGATACCTAAAGTTGGCCCCACCCACAGCGCCTATAAATTTGATAATTACCAGCAACAGTGTATATAGCAGTCACAGAAAGTAACAAAACTGTGGACAAGTAAATGTTCCATCCCAGAGAGACCTGGATGAAGAGTGCTCCAGAGTAGATATCGGTCTGAAACAGAACAGAGAATCAGTGTTAAAATGTGTTTAAAACTTTGCTTAGAGAGGAGAGGTTTTACATTTGTCTATACAGAATATGATCTGAAATGGTCCGTATTTTTGGATTGATCTTGAAGTATTGTTCTGACCAGGTATGTAGTTAATTAAATGTTTTGACCAGAGTACATAAATCAGCGTGCAAATATGAAATCATATAACTAGCAGATTAACAGATATAAAAAAATAAAATAATAATAATAAAAAAAAAAAGACAGATTTTCCAGTGTCAAAAAGAATGATCCTGGCATAACAGGGCTAATTTTCTATTTCCTTAATTACGCTTTCCTATTCCTATAATTACACAAACTGGACATTTAAAGAGAGGAGATTAGTCCTCCCACACACCATCACATACCCCCCTCCTCCCATACACCAACCCCCCGCTCACCATCACCCCTACATAAGCCACAATGTATCATATTTGTCTTGCTTCATAACATCAATATCAGTTATAAAACCAGGAAAAGGTGGGCATGGGTGGTGAGCTGATTCGGTGGTGCAATGGGCCACTTTACTGGACTTACCCCCCAGGCCTAAGGCTGCCAGCCCTCCCCTGGGCCTCTGTTTGACAGGTTGAGAAGGAGAATATTTAATTTAAAGTCTAATTCCACATCTAACTTCAAATTAACTAAGGAACTGGGACATTGATTTATCACTGCAAGACTGGAGGGAAAAATCACTATAAACTCAATGGGCAGAATTACCTGTAATGTAAGATTATCCAGTAGAACTTGATTTATTAAATGTGCATGTAGGACAACACAAAAAAAAACAAAAAAAAAAACAAAAAAAAACACAACACACAAGCAAATATCTTCTCATTGAGCTGCATTGCCAAGTCATTGATTGGACAGCCACAGAAAGTCTTCGCGGCTTAGAACGGGAAGGGCTTGCAAAGGCTGCAGACAAGAGATCTGCAGCTTTTGCAAGCTGTTTTAGATATACTCCCAGTGACAAAATGCATCATTAAATGTTTTTCATTGCAGTATAACTACTAAACAGAGATTTATTTTATTTAAGCAGTGGATTGTCCCTTTAAGTGCTTGACAGTGGGAACAAAATATTCTCATGATCGAATGATACAGTGTGTTCCCAGGCTGCATCTGTAAAGGCAATATATTAGCCGTCTTGTGCGGATTTATCTGTGAGATATGAAAGTCTGAAATTCTTTTTTTTATATCTTGACAGGATTACATGAATTATTGTTGCCTCAGTACACTCACAGAGATTTTGGTGAATATGTAGAGAATAAGGGACAGCACAGACATATAAAGTCGTATTCTGCGTCCTCCAAAGCGTTTTTTCAGGTACTCTGGCATAGTGACCACTCCAGAGGCGATGTAAACTGGCACAAAGATCCACCCAAGGGCAACCAGCACCCAAGTTGCCTGCAATGAAAAATAAATATCAGCCGGAAAATCATCCCAAAACCCCAAAAAAGATCCATGATTTTTACAACATGTACAAGATTTCCAGACACTTGACATTGTTGAGGATACACAGAACAAAAAAAAAAAAAAAAAAGTCACACCAAGTTATGCTAATTATTTTATTTTTAATTTATGGTCATTTTAATTTAAAATTCAGTGCATTTTATAGATCTTAGCTTTCATAGAGCTGGCTGTAGATTATGGGGTTAGAAGAGCCCTGCTAGAGTAAATTGTAAAACCATTTTAAAATGGCTTGACAGGTTACTTGGTTCTTGCTGGATGCGCATGCCTGCACCCCCACTTCCAGATTCTCCTTCTAGGAGCTACCAGGCTTCTATCATTGGCTTTGAGTGACAGCTGACTACTCTCAGTCAACATTGGACCTGTTTAGCTTATTGGAGACATGACATATGTGATGCAGGTGTCTGAAGGATCCAGGTAAGTTGTGAAACTCTTCTAAAATGGTGTGTCAAATTACTCTGGGACTGTAGCAGCGACGGTGCTTGGAGATTTCCCCTAATAGTTTCTTTACCCACAACAAAATAAATAAAATAAAAAAATGTTTATTTGCTGTAAAGGAGTCTGCCTCTTTCTATAACTAAAATATTATATACTTTATTATTAGACATATGTAGCACATGAAGATACCCTATTGATAGACAACTCGTTAAATCTTAAATTCATAGATTTGATAACTTGTGGCCTATTCATACAAATCAGGACAGTTAAATTGCATCCAATTTAAAAAAATAAAAATAAAAAAAATTCCAGATTGATAAGGCAACTTAACGCTCCGCGTGTTCTTACATTCCATTCAAAAGCTCCAACAGCCCATCCGCCGGCGGCTCCCGATCCAGCCATCCCAACAAATAAACCACTGCCGACATTACTGGCCATCAGCGAGGCTCCGATCTGCGAGACACAAAAGGAGAGACAACTTTATGAATGGAAGTTAATTAATTTGATTATTCTACGGCCTTAAAGTTCTGCAATAAATACCAGTCCAGCTGCACGCATAGCATCCAGACGTGTCAAGCCTACATCTTATGGAAATGGACTAATTTCTAATCTTTTTTCGGGTCAGTATATTGCTTTCAGTATAAGGGAGCAGGAGATCTGTGATTCCAATGATACAGATCTTTCGGACAGCTGTTTCATGTTGCATTACAGGTGTAGAATGTCTAGTAGTAATAATGTCTCCAGAGATCTATTGCTCCAGGATTCAGCCAGGCCTTGGACTCCTGTTACCACTTTCCAGATGTTGTTTGGAGGGTGCAAGAGGAAAGAAATGCTAAAGTGGTGAAGGTGTTTACATGCCTCTGCTGGCTTTCAGAGTTTTTATACACTCATAGCACAAACAAATCGATCAAGACATTTATTACGACAGGATTCTTTACACCAGGTTATAAACACTTGACAGTTTCACAAACTGTCTGGTTGATGTTAGTGGTCCATTCTTTACCATATTTAATAATTAATATGACCAAAATGAGTCATTGTATATAAACTACAGCCTTTCACACAGCTGTGAAGTAGCTGGTGAAATATTCAACAATGAAAAACTAACTTCTGATTCTTTTTATAACCACAAAAAAACAAAAACTCTGGGAATGACATGAAAGGTCTTTAGACCCCCCCTTCCCACACACCATCACACCCCCTCCTCCCACACACCATCAACCATCACACCCCCCTACAACCTCCCCTCATCCCACACACCATCACATACCCCCCCCTCACCATCACCCCTACATAAACCACAATGTATCATATTTGTCTTGCTTCATAACGTCAATATCCGTTTATAAAACCAGGAAAAGGTGGGCATGGGTGGTGAGCTGATTCGGTGGTGCAATGGGCCACTTTACTGGATTTACCCCCCAGGCCTAAGGCTGCCAGCCCTCCCCTGGGCCTCTGTTTGACAGGTTGAGAAGGAGAATATTTAATTTAAAGTCTAATTCCACATCTAACTTCAAATTAACTAAAGAACTGGGACATTGATTTATCACTGCAAGACTGGAGGGAAAAATCACTATAAACTCAATGGGCAGAATTACCTGTAATGTAAGATTATCCAGTAGGACTTGATTTACTTAATGTGCATGTAGGACAACACAAAAAAAAACAAAAAAAACCCCACAAGCAAATATCTCTGAATGACAAATCTCATTAACGTTTGGTGAGAGGGGTGTTTGTTTATTACTAAGTTCTCGGGCTAGCATCAAGTGAGCCATAATTCAGCAAAGTGAGGGTCAAAAAAAATCTATAGTTTTCTTTCATCAAGATTTATGCGGTACTAGTAAAGCTTACTAGATATGTGCACAATCAACATTGTTGTGGTTTTCATTCAGTAAGACCAAATTGTGTTTTTTTCTTGTGTTCCCAAAGTATGGTTATGTCTTGTAGATTCAGTAAAAGTTTGTGAAAGTTTTCATTGCCATCTCTAGCAGCCTGTGGGCAAATTATATTATCCAGCTGCCATATTAAGGAAAAAGAAAAAAGAAAAATTGAAGACCTCCCTTATACCCGCATCTGCCAGGTGGCAGCAAATCTACTGAGCATTAATTCTGTCCGTACTCCCAACTCCGATGCTCACCTTCAAAACTTCGAGGGCTGCACCGTTCCTGTGGAACTCGCTTCCCTCCCCTGTTAGATACTCACCCAGTCTCCACTCCATCCAAAAAATCATTAAAAACCCACTTCTTCATAAAAGCGTATCAATTAAACTGTTAATAGCTCCCGACTGATTCCTCTCTTGCAACTGTCATTAGTCTAATACTATCCTTACCTTTTGTGTCATTTTACCCCACTCCCTCTAGCATGTAAGCTCATTGAGCAGGGAACTCAACCCCTCTGTTCCTGTGTGTCCAACGTGTCTGGTTACAACTACATGTCTGTTCGTTCACCCATTGTAAAGCGCTGCGGAATTTGATAGCGCTATATAAATAACATAATTAACAACTAGCAACTCGGCAGCAGTTAGTGCCATCACGTGGGCATGGGGCCTGCAAAATAGCAGTGGGGCCAGAGTTCCCCTGAACCCCCAACCATGGTTATCGGGTGGTGAACATTACATTAAAAACATGGAGTGGACGGATCACTATGGGTAGTGGTTGGGGGCTTTAATAGTGATAAGGCAAAACCTATTGTCCTTGTCCCCCACCCCAGCCACTGCATTGTTTACATCACAGGGTTAAGAGCCACTAGAGGCGCTTCATTCATTTTCATGGAGTTTGACTCAATGAAACAACTTTTGATGTCCTCACGCTTTGCATGAGGATGTCCAGGGTTTTCAAAATACCCGGAAACAGGTAAATGTCAAGAATGTTTTTAACCCATTCAACAACAGCAGGAGGTGGGGGTGTGGGCACACACTATTTTGTTAGGAATACAGTTTTGCATTCCTAACACTACAGTGTTCCTTTAAAGTTGTATAAACCATTCAGACTTACAGCATTGCAGAGTTCATCTAGGACAAAATAAAAATCTATACTGGTTTCTGGACTGCATGACAACTCACAGTAAGAAAGATGTTTTGCAATGATTAAGCACATTAATCTAGACACGAGAGCATATTATCTCAGTATGTTCTGCTTCCCTATCACCTTTAACTTTGAACCGCAGATACAGTGACCATTCTGTGTTGTAAACAAAAAACTAATAGGGTTTGCTGGAATTGCCAAAGGATTCACTGGAAAAGTAGCAAAGTTGATTTTTTTTTACCCCCCATTCACATGTTTTGGCATTTTTTTCTTAGTCCAATATTTACAGATTTACTGGAATTAGAATGTGTAACCATTCTGGCAGTTTCAGGGTTATTTACTAAAAGGAGTATGGACAGGAATTCAAAGTGAATTTCAAACTTAAGGCAGAAATAGACAAACAGAAAGCACAGCGGCCTTGGATAAACTATTTAAATTTGGCTATCTTGGCCTAAATGTTTAAATCCATTCTGAATTCACTCTGGATTCATGGCAATTATCACTTTTAATTGCATGGTCAATAAATTCACACAGCTCTTCCACAGCCATGGTTCACCAATCTCTAAAGCTATATACAAAAACCCAACATCACTGTTTAGTAGATATACACCCAAAGAAACCATGCAGTATTTATATATGCAATTTTTCATTTTGGTATATTCAAAAACAGCTTGCAAAATCTGCAGTTCTCTTGTCTGTAGCCTTTCCAAGCCCTCCCCTTCTAACCACGCCCAGACTTTCTGTAGCCGTCCAATCACAGACTTCCCAATGCAGCTCAATGAGAAGTATTTGCAAGGCAGGTGCTCTGGGCAATTGCTGACTCTTTAGTTTAGCTCCACTGAGCTAAACAAACCAGGAAGTAAAAGGACCAGTTGTCGGACAGCTAGGTAGGTGTAAAAAGTTCATTTATAACAGTGCCAATTTCCATTAAAATTTGCAGTTTCTGTAAAATGAAAAAAAAACAAAAATCAAAAAAAACAATGTGACACTCTTCACACATAAAACCATCAGCAAGCCACAGTGCGTTAGGTGTGTGGGATACATTGAATCCTTTGGGTAACGTAGACCCTTTGTGAATCAGAACCACAACAACATTATATTTTCTAAAAAGCACTGGACCTAACTGTCTTAATTGCAGCAATCCCTAAATTCTTCTTTTGGGGGCTTTTGGTCATTATTTTATTAAACTAGTAGACTTGTAGGTTGCCTTGAGTTTCATTGATGTATTTTTTGATATGCAACTACTTGGGGCTGCTAAACTGCATATTGTAAAGACCAGGTAAGCTGGGTTTATGACACATATAAAGCAAATCTATAGAAAGCAGTTACAGGTTTTCCATATCTCTATACAAAACACAAAGTTGGAGTGGATATGGCCTACCCTATATAAATCAAACCAGAACATTATAGAACACCATCTCTACAAATACCATTCGGGATAAGTGGGGGAAGTACACATTTAAAATAAATACTAATTTATGTGGGTGTCAATTTTTTTAAATTTTGACTTTTTAAATGCTAAATTCATAAATTCTACTGAAAGCTGATGATTGCATGAAGGAATATCCAATAATTGAATTAAGAGTTTCACATTGAGATTTTGTATGTCTCGTGCTTACTTGTGTTTATTTAGTACACCCTGATAATGATAATAACCCAACACATAAGCATTTCTGTCAACCTGGGCAAACTTTGGACTAGTATTGGTGGAGCAGCAGTTGGGAGTACTCACCACCGAGCTATCACACAAAGTACATCATAGAGGCAGAGCAGGTGATCATTTAACCCCTTAAGGACCAAACTTCTGGAATAAAAGGGAATCATGACATGTCACACATGTCATGTGTCTTGAAGGGGTTAAAAAAAAATAGCTGAAGAGTAATAATAGTCCAACTCCACATTGCATTATACGGTGCCAAAGGGCGGAAATAATATTTACAGCTCTGCAACCCACCCGAAAAGAAAGGGTAGGAATGTAGCCCCAAGGAGCCAAAGCACAGCTTTGCGGAGGTGGGCCTTGACAGGGGTTAGGAGGCGGGCTTAGGAGGAGCCGGCCAGGACTGGTGGGTTGTGGGAAAAGGGGTTGGTCTACTTAATGAGGTAGCCATTTTGGATAGAGCACATTTAATTTCCTACCTGGTTGAGTTTGTCCCACCCACCCTCCCTGGGTTTTTGAGATAGATGAGGGTATCCCGTTTTGTCAGAGTGGCGGGATAGGGAGCCGAGGAAGAGGAAATAGGCTCCCATGAGGAACGTCACAGACATGGAAATTGTGGTCACTGGTGGTTGGTAGGTTTCGAGTCCTGGAGGTGGCTCAGAACCTGGTGGGGTAGGGGTATCCGGGTATACCCCTACTGTGGTTATTTATGGTTGGCACTTAAATTGTTATGTTGGAGTAAGGTTGCAAATTGTCAGAGATATATATGTGTTAGTATGTTGGGGTCATTGCCCGTTATATTAAAAGAAGGATGCGGATGCGAGGGCGGAGTATGGGGGCAATGACCCATGTTTATATGTTAAATTATTATTATTATAATTGTTATTACTAATAAACTTATTATCTTTATTATTATAATGGGTAAAGGACCACTCTAGGCACCCAGACCACTTCAGCTTAATGAAGTGGTCTGGGTGCCAGGTCCAGCTAGGGTTAACCCATTTTTTAATAAACATAGCAGTTTCAGAGAACGGCCCTTTCCAGAGCCGGGCAGGAGGAGATCCCTGAGGGTGGGGGCACCCTCAGGGCACTATAGTGCCAGGAAAACGAGTATGTTTTCCTGGCACTATAGTGGTCCTTTAATAATAGCTGTGGACACTTTTACCCATATACCCTAGTGTCAGTGTGTTATTGGGTTAGGTATGTGGGGGTTTTGTCCTAGGTTCCGACTGCCCATATGGCGACTATACACCGGTCATGAGAACCATTATGGAAAAAGATTCATGGCTGAACAATGTGAGCACTTGACATTGGAAGCACAACAACATCTACTGTTTTTTGTTTTTTTACAAGAACCATAGAAGCCTAAAATACTATTTAGAGCAAACTCACATGTAAATACAGCCGAGCAGGTCCATCAGTAGGGGTCTATAAACCTGCAATCGCAGTTTGGGTAATAGGTCACTGAGATATTCGGTCCAGATATGACATTGTAGTAAGTAGGAGATATGTGCATAAACTTGGATTTGATCATTATGTTTACTTCCTGTGTAGCCCAGTGTGGAATATCCATTAAATCATGTGTAAACCCAGTGTGGAATATCCATAAAATTACTCACATTCAATAAACTACATTAAATCGTACAAAATATAATGGAGACAGGACGGATGGAAAATATTTGAATGACAAGCACAACTCTAGGTTTTTTGATACTTAAATCCTAAACTGTATATTTTGCAAGCACTTACAGGCCACCATGTCATTGATCTCCCAGCAAGGAAATATCCTCCGACTGTTCCTCTACTGGCACGTACAGAAGACTGAAACAGATAAAAATATACAAGTAAATACATGGTCCTTCCACCCATTAACCATAAATTCAGCTCCACCATGGTTTTAAGGGTTCAGGTGTTACAAGTAGATAGTTCATTAATCCCAGGTTCAAGGTTAATGGTTTTAACTCCATTTTTGAAACATTGTATACCTTTTGGTTCGTCAAATTCAGTATGTTTATACTATAGTCCAGGGGTAGGCAACCTTTTAGCAGCACTGTGCCGATATAGGATTGTGATGTCCCGTAGCGTGACGATCATATTTTTTTTTAAATTGAGGTGTGCATGTTGCCGTATTCTGCTTGTGTTATTTTTACTGTAATTGCTTTGTATTTGTGCGTATATGAGCTATTATATTGTATATGTTCATTAGTAGTTTATGGTATTGTGTAGGATACATATGAATGTGGGCTGTGTATGAGGGCTGCTTGTGGAATTGTGTGTGGATGGATATGTCACATTGTGTGTTTGGTAGTGTGTGTATGTGGGGCTGTTTGGGTTATTGCATGTGAGAGGCTGCATGCGGGGTTGTGTGCATGTATGTGGATTGTTAGTGGTGTTGTGTTCTTGGGGATTGTGTTTATGTTTGTGTGTGGGCTGTTATTTGTATGAGGGGAGGGTTATTATGCATATCTGTGTATATCTAGCAGTGTGGGTGGCTTCCCTGGGTTTTCGTGGGGTCCAGGCTGGCCAGGTACAGGTCAAGGACAGGAGCTGCAACAGCAGCTGCAGGTTGTTCTACTACAGTGTGGATTCCTATTCACAAGTGCCGGGAGGATGTGATCTAAGATCACTTCCTCTATGTGCTGCAATGCATAAATTGAGGATTGTCCTTCACCACCTCTTCATATTAGCAGATATCTGAAGTTTTACTGGGTCTCCTGATAGCCAGAGCCTGTTTGGCTCTAGCAGCCTTGAGTGCCGCGCAAAGACACCTTGAGTGCCGTGCATGGAACTAGTGCCGTAGGTTGCCTACCCCTGCTATAGTCTGTATCTGCTACTTCTCATTCCCCTTATTAGGAAGAATACTTTTAGCTTGAAAAACTTTTCCATTTCAGTTACAAATTTCTGTTTGAGATATGATCAGGAACTAACCAAAGCATGAGATACTGGGTTATTTTTTGCCTAGCAATTCCATAAATATACCAGGTAATGTAGATATGGACCCCATGTTCAATGTGTCTAGAGGCTCATCAGTTAAGGAATGGGGTCCAAAGATGGACATTTTATTGTCTAGGTTTGCTACATTTCTCATGCAGAAAAGGAATGTTTGCATTTTACTTCTTAATGTCCTTGTGGGGACGGGTTTGTCCAATATGCTCATAGTATACATTTCCTGGCAGTGTATTACATGGAGCTTTTAAAGCAGTTCCCAAAATGTGTGCCCCACTCCCCCCTAAAATGTTTCCCAGATGCTATGCAGGGTCCCAGATGGGTACCGTGGTCATTTAAGACGACGACCGGGCTCCTGTAGTGTCGAAAGCCTGGTCATTTCCACCCAGCTTCATACAGTGAGACAGCATAGGAGGGAGCAGCCGCAGAAGCAGCATGAGGGGAGAGGAGCACTGAGAGCTGCTCCAGACCCCTCACTCCCACCAGCAGATCCAGTACTCCAAGCAAGCCACTCTCCTTGACACAAAATGTAAGCTAACTGTAGGGTGGCTGTAGATCTAAAAATATCACATGTATGTGTATCTGGTGTGTGTATGTGTCAGTGTATGCATCTGTGCGTCAGGATGTACATCTGTGTGTGTATTTATGTCAATGTGTGTATGTGTCATGTTGTGTCAAGTTCATTCCTTTACAACACTTTACTGATTAATGATGTTATTTATTAGCATTGATAAACTCATGCCTGTTAATGTGTCCGTCCCCTCAGAAATTCTTAATCTGTTCTAAGATAACAGCTGTTTTTTTTAAAAGGACTGATGGAATATTAACAATCTGGTAAACATAGCATTGCTGTCAAAATCAGTAGAAAGTCCAGATAAATAAATAAAAATGGGCATTGCATACCAGTTAAAGGACCACTAGAGTGCCCTGAGGGTGCCCCCACCCTCAGGGTCCCACTCCCGTGGCGCTAAGGGGGGAGGAAGGGGTTAAACTTACCTCTTTCTCCAGCACTGGCGGGGAGCTCTCCTCCTCATCTCCGCCTCCTCTTTGGCTGAATGCACATGCGCGGCAGGAGCCGCGCGCGCGTTCAGACAGTCCATAGGAAAGCATTCACAATGCTTTCCCACGGACGCTGTCGTCTTCTCACTGTGAAAATCACAGTGAGAAGCGCGGGAGCCCTCTAGCGGCTGTCAATGAGACAGCCACTGGAGGCTGGATTAACCCATTTATAAATATAGCAGTTTCTCTGAAACTGATATGTTTATAGCAAAAAGGGTTAACCCTAGATGGACCTGGCACCCAGACCACCTCATTAAGCTGAAGTGGTCTGGGTGCCTATAGTGGTCCTTTAAGCTTCAAAAACATTTTGTGCCATTCTGATCATTTCTGCTCAATTCAGTTTTAGATAATGTGCATTACATCAAGGGGACACACGTTTGTATTCCTAATGCTATAGTTTTTAACTATATGTACAAAGGATCAGTGCTAATATACTAGACCTTACAGAGATAAATATAAGGCAGCACACCTGAAAAATAGGGCTCCCTCACAGGCCCTATAGAGTAGACAAAACTAAAAAAGATGAAGGGGGAGGCGGCACCACAGGTAAAAAATAAAAATAAAAAATAAAAATAAAAAACCTGATTATGAAATATACACGCATGTAAACAAGACACAATATAAGAAGAGAGGGGTTATATTTTTTTTACTCCAAAGAATCCTTGGTGGGGATTATACCACTCAAGCTTTATCCATTGAGCAGTCTGCCTGCTCAATAAAATGTGAGTAACCACTTGGCCACATGCCAACCACACATCCCATCGCCCAAAAATCGAACTTTTTTTTCCCCTAGTGGTTTTGGCTGCAGTTTTTCTTTTCAAACATTTTATGCAATTCCCAAAGTATGAACTATAAGTCGCAATCACATTGTACAAGTCCTTAAAGCGTAGATTCTTAGCACCAAAACAACTTTAGCTTAATGAAGCAGTTTTGGTGTATAGATCCATGCCCCTGAAGTAGCTGTGTTCAATGCTCTGCTATTTAGAAGTTAAATCACTTTTGTTTTTTGTTTCTGCAGCTGTAGCCACACCTACCCTGAGTGTGAAAAAAAAGGTTAAATTTTCAATCAGATCTTGCAGCACAGTGTTTAATTTAGTAGTTTTGTTTTCTCCTGCTGTTAAACTTTAATCACACATAAATGGTTCTAGCGGGCTATTAATAGAACATGAGTTAAGAAATTCTAAATTAAAGGGACACAAAGCATCAAAACAACTTTAGCTTATTGGAGTGGTTTTGGTGTATAGATTATACCCCTGCAGTGTAATTGCTCAATTCTCTTCCATTTAGGAGTCAAATCACTTTGTTTATGCAGTCCTAGTCACACCTCCCTGCATGTGACCTGTACAGTCTCCATACACAAGTCATGTTAAGAGAACAGTGTGTTTAACAAACCAGGCAATAAGAAATTCTAAATGAATTGCATGCTAGAGCCTACAGGAGCCCCCTGTGTTTGATTAAAGCCCAATTAACAGAGCAAGAAAACATCTAAATTAAACACACTGTGCTGCCACATCTGACTGAAAATTAAAACTCTTTGTGTTTTTCCATGCAGGCTGTGTGAGTCACAGCCAGGGGAGGTGTGGCTAGGGCTGCATAAACAAACACAAAGTTATTTAACTCCTAACTGGCAGATAATTGAACAGTGATAATACGGGGACATTAACCGTACAAAAAAAACAAAAAGCATTTTATTAAGCTAATGTTTGTTTTTGGTGCTTAGAGGGTTCTTTACTAGAGAAATCAGTTAATATAAAACAATTGTGGAATTTATTTTAAGAAGAACAATAATCTTTTATAATAGGACACATATTATACTCTGTTTACAACCCAATGTGAAGTCAATAATGATCGTTTGTCAAGGAAATGATAGGACTGGCTTACCCATATCCCAACTCCAATGACGAAGGCAAAATAAACAACCACTACGATGATGTCTGGCACCTCGAACTTGGCCGGTTTGAGACCTATTGGTGGAGACTCTGTGACACCTTCCATCGCTTCTCTCAAACTGAAGTGCAGTTGGGATCTGTTGCCAAGAAGTGTTATATCTCAGTTACTCAATAACTCAATATTAATAGCTAACAGGTTTTATCAATAGCTTCACAGGTATTTGACAATAATTGATTTAACGCATCCATCAGATAATACATACAATGAGTTTTAAGGTTAGGTGTTGATATATAGAAAGACTGCTAAACAAAACAAAAACAAACAAAATAAAACCAAAATCACTTAGAAACATAGAAACATAGAAACATAGAATGTGACGGCAGATAAGAACCATTCGGCCCATCTAGTCTGCCCAATTTTCTAAATACTTTCATTAGTCCCTAGCCTTATCTTATAGTTAGGATAGCCTTATGCCTATCCCACGCATGCTTAAACTCCTTTACTGTGTTAACCTCTACCACTTCAGCTGGAAGGCTATTCCATGCATCCACTACCCTCTCAGTAAAGTAATACTTCCTGATATTATTTTTAAACCTTTGTCCCTCTAATTTAAGACTATGTCCTCTTGTTGTGGTAGTTTTTCTTCTTTTAAATATAGTCTCCTCCTTTACTGTGTTGATTCCCTTTATATATTTAAATGTTTCTAGCATAACCCCCCTGTCTCGTCTTTCCTCCAAGCTATACATGTTAAGATCCTTTAACCTTTCCTGGTAAGTTTTATCCCGCAATCCATGAACCAGTTTAGTAGCCCTTCTCTGAACTCTCTTTTAACTCCTAGTACCAACATGCACACATATATTAACAAACCAGCGAATATACCATTTAGCCAGTGGTAGAGACTGTATAAAGCATGGGGTTGTCAACCTGGTACTACCACCCACTATTGGGCGTTTCAGGATTCCAGGTGGGCGGTAGGGATTCCGGCGGCTAAATCCTCTTTTTGAGAGAATTTCTCCTTTTTAGAGTGGGCAGGCGCAGGATTTCAGTGACCGGCAGGAGTGAAGCGCTCCCTCCTGCCAGGCCACCTTCTGGACCCCCCGGTGCGGCAGAGTTCTAATCCGAGGCGGCGAGGGAGCTCTAACCTCTCTGCACTGCACACTCGCGCGATGTTTGCTGATGCTGCGGGAGCCGGAATATGACGTCAGTAGAGCAGAGAGGTTAGAGCTCCCTCGCTGCCTCGGATTAGAACACTGCCGCCCGCCGAAGTGAAGCCCCAGTGGACCCCAGGGACAGATCCACACCAGCTCTCCAGGTAGGGAGGCTGGGTGGACATTTAATATTAATAATTTGTGTCTTTAAGTGTATTTGTGAGTGTATATGTGTGTTTGTCTGTGAGTGTGTGTGTGCAGGGCTGGCGCGTCCATAAGGCGGCACAGGCGGCCGCCTTAGGGTGCACCGGCCCGGGGGCGCAAATGTCCGGGTGACCGGCAGGAGGGAAGCGCACAACTCCCCTCTCCTGACGGTCACTTCTTGTAGTATGGCCGAGCGCCAACCTGCAGTGCCGCGGACTGTATGGAGGGGGCGGGGATATGAACGTCATATCCCTGCTCCCTCTGTAGCACACAATGCGGCTGGCGCCCAGCAGGGGCGGAGCTACCACTGGCCCCCTTCTAATCAGCATGGGAGGAAGTCCTCCCAAGAAGACTACAGCAGCAGAAGGCAGAGAGGAGGGAGGCTGGGCAGGACCAGCGCCTCCAACTCCCAACTACCTTAGGCAGCACTCTGGATCCCAGGTAAGCCACCCTCCTGAACCTGTTGGTCAGTGTGTCTGTGTGTGTATATGTCTGTCAGTGTGTGTATGTCTGTCAGTGTGTGTGTGTGTGTGTGTGTGTGTATGTCTGTCAGTGTGTGTGTGTGTGTATGTCTGTCAGTGTGTGTGTGTGTGTATGTCTGTCAGTGTGTGTGTGTATATGTCTGTCAGTGTGTGTGTATATCTATGTCTGTCAGTGTGTGTGTGTATCCATGTCTGTCAGTGTGTGTGTGTGTATGTATATGTCTCTGTCCGTGTGTCTGTGTGTATGTGTATCACAGTGTGTGCGTGTGTGGCAGTGTATGTGTATATGTGCATATATCTCAGCATTCAAACACCAACACTACACACAAATAAACACCTGCATGCAAACGTCAACACTACATACAAACACACCCCTGCATTCAAATGTCAACACTACATACAAACACACCTCTGTATCAGACACCAAAATTATATATATAAACACACACCTACGTTCAAAAACCAACACTACACATAAATGCATGCTTGCCTTCAAATGCAAACACTACATACAAACACACTGCTACAATCATACAAACATACTCCATACAAACACATGCTTACAGTCAAACACACAAATACTGCTCCATGCTAAATACAATCCTGCAAGCATGAGGAATCGGTAGAGGCCCAGCTTGAAAAGCATTGTTGAAGTTGCACGACAGATGGGGATCTATCTTTTAGCCATCCTGTGTACATACACAGACCGTCATACAGAGACATACAGTATGTATGTCTCTGTATGACTGTGTGAATGTATTCAAAAGGAATAAACGCAGGCAACACTCCAATAGTACGGCTGGTATATTTATTGATAGGTGAACCACCCCAAAGAAAGTGCGTTGTTTCGGCTCAGCAGAGCCTTATTGCATGAGCTGAAACATCACACTTTCTATGGGGTGGTTCACCTACCAATAAATATACCATCCTTACTATTGGAGTGTTGCCTGCGTTTATTCCTTTTGAAGACTTTACTGGTGGATCCAGCGATGTCCGCCTGACACGGAGCATCCACCACTGTTGATGGCCGGAGCATTTACACGGTATCAGTGTGCAGGGTTCTTTGTTTGTCTGTGTATGTATGTCTCTGTATGCCTATCTCTATGTTTCTTTATGTCTGTGTCTGTATTTCTGTGAGTGCCTGTATGAATGTATGTCTGTGTTTGTATGACAATGTACCTGTATGTGTAGATTGTATGACTGTGTTTGTTTGTGTGCCTTTTATGACTGTGTGTCTGTATATCTTTGTGACTGTGTGCCTGAAAAATTATGTCTGTGTGCTTGTATGGTTGTGTATTTGTGCATGTATGTATTTTTGACTGTATCTATGTCTATGTGGGAGAAAAAGAGAGATAGATAGGGGCTGGCGGGGAAGTAAGAAATACATAAGAGGTGTTGTAGGAGACACACTAAAGGGGGGTGTAAGGCACAAAGGGGCCAAAAGGATAAGACATTCAAGAGAGTGGATATGCAACACTAATGGGGGTAAGAAATTCAAAAGGGGGCTACGAGACACAGAGGTGAAGATGCATTGTTTATTTTTTTTTGGGGGGGGGGGCGTCAAAATGCATCTTCGCCTGTGTAGTCAAAAATCCTAGCACCGGCCCTGTGTGTGTGTGTGTGTGTATGCATTAAGTAGAAATAAAAAGATAAATGTACGTACATTTATTTAATTTTTAAAACACCCTCCTTTCTAAAAAATATGTGGGCGGTAAGGAAATTTTTCCATCAAGAAAGATGCATTAGTGGGCGGTAGGTAGAAAAAGGTTGTCTACCACTGGTATAGAGCTTAACATATTATATAAGCAGTACATTCTAGTACATGATCTTCTGAATCTATAACGGGTTCTAAATGTGATTTTCAAGAGTTAAGGTATGGATTTGTTCTTACCTGTATCATGTGTTTAACTTTACCAGGGAAAGGACTTGGTCTCAAATGTAATTCAGGTGCAAGAATGTAACTGGACTCCAATGGTTCTTAATCACATATACTTTTAATTTTAATACAGATACCGGGCAGGTACTGCTGTCAGTTGCCTAAGGCCAGGTATTCACCCTGCAAATCCAGTATTGAAAAATAGGGTGTATACAAAAATAAAAAAATTAAAAAAATACACATATTCAGTCTCAGATTTCTGTGATTTTACTGCACTACGTTTCATGGTGTTTGATCCACAGAGGTTAACAGATTGACTGGAGGGTGTCAGGGGGACATACAGTTGTTCTCTTTTTCAGCAGCAGGAATTATATATTTTTTAAATGGTTTACTTTTCAATCGTTGCAGTAAAATCTGGTCATAGTAATTAACAATTCATACCATGAATAAACACGGGCATTAAACAGTTGGCAATAATAACACACCTCTTCATTCCTTGGGATTGGCAATGTTTTTGTATAAAATCCTATTTGCTGCACAAAATTGAAATAAATATAAAAAAAAATAAAAAAAAAACCAACTAATTAACTAAACACCAAACTGAAAACAAATTGTACATATTTGGGCCAAAATATCCAAGCATCGACTAGAACAGAATTAAGGATTTTTTTTAATTGAGTTCAGTCAGTTCAAAAAACTTGAAATTCTGTATTCACTTTCCCCCAAGATTTACTAGGTCCTGCTAAGACGAGTCTTTCAAACACCAGCTTAATTATAGATAGAGACTGCAATGCATTAACTTGTGGTTTATTTGTAACATCTATATGTGTATATACAAGGCTACAGGGCTTTCAGGTGACTGATTAACTCTTGTGTTTGTGAAAGAGCAGAATGCATTTTTTCTGTATCTACTTTGTAACTCTGGTAAGAAACCTGACGTTTTAGGTGAATAAAAGTGTTTAGTTAATGATGTGTCTAAGCGAAGCATGAGAATGTACCCTCTGCCTGCTAAAATGTTCAATATTCTAGGCCAGGCTTCCCCAAACTCTGGCCCTCCAGATATTGCTGAACTACAACTCCCATGATTCTCAGCCTATCTATTTCATTCATAGTTTGAGGAAGCCTCTTCTAAGCTATTAATTTTGCATGCAGAATATGTGTGATGTCTTACCTGTACCTGGGCTGTGCTAGGACAGTTGTGCTAAGAAGCAGACTACATTGACTTCATAGTATTTAAAGAGTGAAGTTTCTCATTGGAGATCAGATTTCTTTAACCCCTTAAGGACACATGACATGTCTGACATGTCATGATTCCCTTTTATTCCAGAAGTTTGGTCCTTAAGGAGTTAAAGGGTGTAGCAGAATCATTGCAAGCAGTCTGTTACGGTTATGGCACAAAGCCTAATTCTGAGAGCAATGCATATATATTCTGATTGGTAAAATAAGACATGATAATACAGAGGATAATGTAGTGAGACAATATTTGCAAAATGATGAAAATGCTTTGCAACATTCTGTTGTCAAAAAGGAACATTATTACCTTATGGTCTACAGAAATTCCAGTCCATGCATTTATTTTGGTGCTGTCAATTGTCTATTTACGGAAGCCCTCAAGGCCCCATATCAGATTTAAAAAAAAACAAACAAAAAAAAAAAAACACATTTAGCCCCATACCAAATTGGGCAAACCATCTATAGATAGATATACTGGTGAATAGGAATGTTCAACCAATAGTTGGTGCTGTGATACACACTGTCAATATTTGTGGTTACATTACATGAGGTTTAAAACTTCCCTTATGCCCCTAACTGCCATGCTGTGGATGGGGGCATTTCAAATAAACAGAGAACTGCCAGAATCTGCACACTGTTACAAAACTAGAAAGAGAAATTACTTCTATCCAGTTGCCAAGAGATGTCATCCCATGTGGTGGGGACACTTAAAGGGACACTATAGGCACCCAGACCACTTCAGCTCATTGAAGTGGTCTGGGTGCAGTATCCCAGCACCCTTAACCCTGCAAAGGTAATAATTGCAGTTTTTAAGAAATTGCAATAATTACCTTTCAGGGTTACCTCCAAATCTAGTGGCGTCTACCAGACAGCCACTAGAGGGACTTCTGGGCTGTTAGGTATTTTTTGGTTGTGCTATGCATGAGGACTTCAGGCATCACCCGAATCCCCTTAGGAAAGCATTGTATAATTCTGTCCTATAAGGAAATCCTAATGCAAGCGCGGCAATAGATGTGTTTGGGCATTAGGTCTCCCCCACAGCTAATGACAGTGGGAAAGGAGCAAAGTCACCCAAACTAGCGCTAATCACCATCAGCAGTGGACACAGGTAAGTGACAAAAGGGGTATTAACCAAGAGGGAGGCGGGCTGCAAGGTAGGGGGAAGCTATTGTGCTGGGGAAACACGTTTTCCTTTATTTTTTGGTGGGTGTTGACCTGGCGTTGGTAGCTGACTGGCATGTCACCACATAACTTAACACTATCACCACCCGGGGTATTTAACTGTTGGTCAAAAACAATAATTTGCGAATGTGCATTCTACCCAAGTTTTCTTTAAAATTAGTAAATGACTCAAACCTGTACTTTATATAAGATTTGGGTGTTTAAAGTTGACAAAAAATGAGGCAAATAAGGCAAACTTATTTGGGATGACAAAATACTGACCGGATTTGGCTTAAGTAAATATGAGAACTACCAATCCAGTTGGCATTGAGTCATTTTAACCGAATTCAGTCCATCTGGACAAAATGTGGTATTTTAGTAAATAGACACATCAGTATTTTTTGCAATTATTAAAACATAACAACACAGACAAATTAACTGGACATAATCACAAATCACTGTGTCCATTAAATTAACTAAAAGTGACATTAAAGTGTAAGTTCATCTGTTACATTCAAGGTGTGAGTCATTCACTAAACATTCATCTTGCAGTGTCCAGCTAAAACATAGAACATCTAATAGCAATGTATTCTTATCAATCCGTACAAGCTCAAGGGGGAGGGGGAGAGAATGTCAACCAAAACCACAAATTAGCCCAGAGCTGTGTTGGAACACGTGGAAGGCAAGAGGCAAAATTAAAATTACTGTTTCTCAAAATCCTATGACTAGTATCGCTTACTTTGTTTACTTTAACACGGATGTGGGCATGCACTTCTAAACTGTTTAAAAATATTTGTTTTTGTTAATGCCCTCTTCATGGCATTCTGCAGGCACCATAACTACTATGTATGGTCCCTGTATAAATTATAGGATGCCAGGCTCTTTTTCTAATTTTCTTTTAAAATCCATTATATCAATACATTTATTGAACTCCAGTTAAAACCACAAAGCTTTAATGCAGTAGCCTAAAGAGTAACTCACATGCAGCTGTAAGTAGTTTCATTCTTGAAAACAAAGATGCTCCCAGTTCTATTACTTGCTGACTAGTATCAGTAATATCTTTTCATGAATGAAACTACTCTTGACTGTTAAAATATATACCGCATTTACTCAAATCTAATGTGTAACTTTTTTTTTTTTTTTTTAGATAAACATCCCAAAATTTGAATGTGCCTTAGATTTGATGGCGCATTAGATTCTGAGCAAAATTCTAAATTTTTCAGGGGGAAATTGTATTTGGGCGAATTCACAAAGGGAAACTTACACAGGCGAATTCACAGAGGCAAATTTCATTCTGGAGAATTCACACAAATCCAGTTTGCATTTTGGGTTTTGCAAAAAGAAATTAGGTAAATTCACAGGGGATGATATCTCTGTATGTTTGAATGCAGCATCCCCACCTGCAGCTGGATGTTACCTTTACTGAGAGGACAGGTATTATTTTACTACATGATTTGCAAATAATTATTTGTTACTGTAGTTTGCACTTTGCCCCTGACTCTGGAGAGATCCTCCCTAGTACAAACTATTAATGACATGCAACATGTAACTAAATATCTGAATTCAGAGGCAAATGTCTCAGATATATCTGTGCGTGTTAGATGATTCTTAGGGCTAGGGTTAATGGTAAAGTTAATGATTCATGGAGACTAGCCAAGGGCTAGTAAATCTGTCATATCCTGGCATCTACTGACTGCAGCAGAGACCTTTACTGAGCTGACATAACTTTACTTAAAGAGACACTCCACTGCACAAATTGCAAATCAATCAATAAATAAAACATCACTGTTTAGCAGATATCTACTCATTGAAACAATGCATGTATTAAATGATGATTTTTTTTTTCATTAGGTTTAGATCAAACAGCTTACAAAAGCTAGAAATCTCTTGTTTGCTTGCAAAGTCAGGGGGTGTAACCATGTTAATTTATAAACGTTTTAATTTCTATTGCTATCTGTATCTTCACACATGAAGCTTTTAAAACAGGAGTTTGTCCAACTCCTAAACAGGGCCATATATAAATCCAGAATGGAGAGCATCCAGTCCAGTATTATATCCAGAGGATCTCATAGAATGTTAGTGTGGCGGTCACCCAGAGAGAGGAGGGGTATCCACCACCAGAGATGTTCTTTTCCCCTAGTGTGGGTAGTGCTGTAGTTTTCCCAAGTCGATCTCCAAGCAGGCAATAGAGCCAGTATAGCTGTACAGCTCTTATAAGAGCTAGGGGTCATAGCAGGTCTAGCTGTTCCCTATAATTACAATTAATTAAGATGAGGCTGCGTGTTGAGGGTGAAGTGAACTCATTTTAATGGGACCACACTTGGCCTTTTATGACAATCCCCATGCAAGGGGTACTCCCACCTGGACCTGATGGAAGACTGTAGTACAAAGTCACAGACCAATGACAACGTTGTTAAATACATGACACTCCCATACATATTATACAATTCCTCCCCTCTGCCTGGGAGATAATTGAGTCAAGTACTGAACTAACCCCATTATCTATCTATCAGAGGGTCTCCTAAAATAAGAACATACTGTCAAGTATTATACCTGGAGGGTCTCCTAGAATGAGACCATCCAGTTCAGTATTATATCCGGAGGGTCTCCTAGAATGAGACCATCCAGTTCAGTATTATATCCGGAGGGTCTTCTAGAATAAGGACATGCAGTCTAGTATTATATCCAGAGAGTCTCATAATATAAGAAAATACTGTCCAGTATTATTTATGGAGGGTGTCCTAGAATGACACCATCCAGTTCAATATTATATCTGAAGGGTCTTCTAGAATAAAAACATGCAGTCTAGTATTATATCCAGAGATTCTCTTAGAATAAGAATATCTAGTCTAGCATTGTATGCAGAGGGTCTCCTAGAATGACAACATCCATTCCAGCATTATATCCAGAGTGTCTCCTAGGATGAGAATATCCAATCCAGTATTATTTCCAGAGAGTCTCCTAGAATGAGAACATCCAGTCCAATATTATATCCAGCATCCATTCCAGCATTATATCCAGAAGGACTCCTAGGATGAGAACATCCAGTCCAAAATTGTATCCAGAAGGTCTTCTAGAATGAGAACATCCATTCCAGTGTTATATTCTGAGGGTGTCCGAGATGGAGAACATTCAATCCAGTATTATTACCAGAGGAATGAAAATATCAAGTCCAGTATTATATCCAGAGGATCTCCTAGAATAAGAAAATCCAATGCAGTAATATATCTGCAGAGTCTCTTAGAATGATAGCAAATTAATGTAAGACAGCTTGCCATACCCATGCAGGACCACAGAGAGGGATCTCATGATCTCTATGTTCAGTCATGTATGTTCAGTCACAGTTATGACTAGACTTCAGCTGTTTGAATTGTTTAAGATGCCTTGAACACAGGCCTTCCAGCCAGTAGCAAGGTGGTCCTATTAATACTTTCTTCACTGTCAGTCACTATTGTCATGGCTGAGCACATTGTAGGAAGAACTTCCTTCACTTCACAGAAGTTATAGGAGAACCTACAGTTGGTCTTGGGTAAATAGGAAGCAGGCCCGGACTGGCCATCGGGCACACCGGGCAAATGCCCGGTGGGCCGTGGTGGCCATGGGCCGAGGCCGGCAGGGAGATCACAGGATCTTCCATGCGGGTCTTTGCAGGGTCGGCACTATCTGAACGCTGGCCCTGCAGTAGTCCACGGCAGGCCAGTGGGGAGATCAAAGATCTCCCTCACCGGCCTACATGCAATATATTTCGGCCACCGGCGGGAAAAGTGTGAGGGAGACAGCCAGGAGAGGAATCCGGAGGAGCTCTAACTTACAGCTCTGCCGGGTTCCTCTCGCGAGATTTGGAGCATTGCCATGGCAACGCTCCATCTCGCGAGAGTGAACTCTAGCCCCACAGCCTGGAGTTCACTCACCACTCGGACCACCAGGGATGGCAGCAGCATTAGCAGCATCCCCCTCCCAGATTAAAGGTAAGCAGGGAAGGGGGATATAATCACTCAGGTTACAGCAGCCTCACTTACTCACACACACCCTGCACCCCTAACACTCACAGCACCCTCACTCACACACACACTGCACCCCTGACACTCACAGCACCCTCACTCACACACACACACACTGCACTCCTGATACTCACAGCACCCTCACTCACACACACTGCACCCCTAACACTCACAGCACATACACACACTGCACCCCTGACACTCACAGCACACACACACACACACACACACACTGCACCCCTAACACTCACAGCACCCTCACTCACACACACTGCACCCCTGACACTCACAGCACCCTCACTCACACACACTGCACCACTAACACTCACAGCACCCTCACTCACACACACACACTGCACCCCTAACACTCACAGCACCCCCACTCACACTGCACCCTTTGACACTCACAGCACACACACACACTGCACCCCTGACACCACAGCACCCCACCACACACACACACACACACACACACACACACACACTGCACCCCTGACATTCACAGCACACACACTGCACCCCTGACACTCACAGCACCCTCACAAGCACACACACACGCACACACACTGCACCCCTGACACTCACAGCACCCTCACTCACACACACACACACACACACACACACACACTGCACCCCTGACATTCACAGCACACACACTGCACCCCTGACACTCACAGCACCCTCACAAGCACACACACACGCACACACACTGCACCCCTGACACTCACAGCACCCTCACTCACACACACTGCACCCCTGATACTCACAGCACCCTCACACACACACGCTGCACCCCTGACACTCACAGCTTCCTCACATGCACACACTGCACCCTCACACACACATAGCACCCTCACGCAAACACAGCACCCACCCACTCACACACAGCACACACACACTGTACCCATCACACACACAGCACCCTTACCCACATAGCACCCTCACACAAACACAGCACCCATCACTCACACACAGCACACACACACTACACCCCTTACACACACACACACAGCACCCTCACACACACTGCACAATATGCTTTCTTAGCAGTCCGGCCCTGATAGGAAGCAATTAATTAGCTCTTCTAAAGCAGTCATTGAGTCCCCTATAAACTTGAAGCTATCCTCACATTTCACCATTGCTTCCATTATAGTGATGGTATTGAATAGAATCAGGCATACCTCCCAACATTTCAAGTGGACAAAGAGGGACACTTTCCTTTTTTGGGGTGTGGCAAGAGGTGTGACCAGGGGTGAGGCTGGTTTGAGAAATTTTGGTAACTTACTATTAGGTCATACAACTAAAATGTACTTTATAACAAGAAGAATGCATCTTAGTAACTTATTTACACAGACTGATTTGTAAACACAATTATTGCATTTTAAAATTACTTTTCTGTAAGTTGTATTACTGTGGAGCTCTGGTATAATTCAGACCAACAATACTGAGCTTCTAAAAGAGAGCGATAGGGACAGAAAAGAGAGGCAGTTGGATTTACACCCAAAATAGATCTGTCTCTCTTAAATTGGAATACTTGAGAGGCCTCAGGGTAGGAAGGGGCAAGAGAACCTCAACATTTGTCCAGGTATATTTTGTAAGCACCAGTTCAGGAGTTTATCCACCTCTCCCAACAAGCACCATGTCTAATCTACCTTCAGTTCTGCAGGTAGCTATCCACATATGGTGTTAGTAAGATCTGAAAATGTGTCTGATTATCTTCTCTGGCTGAGTACACAGCTACTACAGTAAGAGTAAGAATCTCTTGTACAGTGAATCTATACAGTATGGCAAATTGAAATAACCAGAACCCACATTTGACCCTATAATGTCACAAACGAATGGGGGGACTAGCTTAACACAATATTATGGTAGAATAAATCAGGTTTACAAAATTCATATCAACGTTATCCATGCTCAAAACAAAATATTGCCTGAAATATTGGCAGAATTTGAGGGATTTCCTAGACTGACAAGGAAGTGTAGGCATGAATGCTGCCCACTGTAAGGGGTTGGGTATTTAGGGATGCAAAGTTGCAAGTAAGGGACCAAATAAAAAGGGGAATTAGTGCAGGTCACCTACAAATAGTGAAGGAGCATAGGAGCGTCTGTGCTCTTTCCAGCCCACTGTCCATTGGAGTTGGGTTTTTGATTGTCGTTGTGTTTTGTTTGTGTCTTGTTTGTGTTCTCTTTTTGTCACAGCAAGCAGTGTTCCTGGTCAGCGCAAGTGAGTCAAGTGCCGAGTCGTTTTGGGGGAGTCGCAGGCTGCTATGGCTGTTGGTGAAAGAAAGGCTGTCTAAGTTCTCTGGAATTGCAGGATATTTTCTGGGCAATCACCCCAACAGCTAACAGGTGGAAGAAATGATGGCCCTTATCAGGTGTCATGTTTTTTTTCTGCAACGGGGTAGACATCAGCGATATCTCTGCTAAGAACAAAATATTGCCTGAAATATTGTCAGACTCTGTGCTATGTAAAAAAATTTTTTTTTAAATATCCAAATTTGATTACAATTTTTACTTCAGTGATCATTTTGGAATTTGATACTCAATTCAAAATCTAAATAATCTGAGAACATTGACCTGAATTCGTAAAACGTGATGTGAAAATCCTTTGTGTATGAGATTTTCCCAAAATCAGAACAAATACAAGGATTTAGAAATATAAGTGTTTAAGTTGTGCTTTAACCCCTTAAGGACAGTGATGTCCCAAACGGTTCGCTGGCGAATAGTTCCTGGCGAACATCGCTTGTTCGCGTTCGCCACGGATGGCGAACATATGCGCTGTTCGGTCCACCCCCTATTCGTCATCATTGAGTAAACTTTGACCCTGTACCTCACAATCAGCAGACACATTCCAGCCAATCAGCAGCAGACCCTTCCTCCCATACCCTCCCACCTCCTGGACAGCATCCATTTTACATTCATTGTGAAGCTGCATTCTTAGTGAGAGGAGGGACAGTGTAGCTGCTGCTGATTTGATAGGGAAATTGATAGCTAGGCTAGTGTACACTACAGTCCTGAAGGACTCATCTGAGCTTTTTTTTTCTGTGTAATGTAATTGCAGTTGCCTGCCTGCCAGCCTGTGTGTCAGGCTCACAGCATATACTGTGCCCACTTGCCCAGTGCCACCACTCACTCACTGGTGTCCCAATAGCTTGCATTTAAAAAAAACAAAAACTTTTTGGACTGTAATATAATAGCAGTCAGTTTCCTTCATGAGTGTGCGTTTCAGGGCCTGCCCAGTGCCACCACTCACTCACTGGTGTCTCAATAGCTTGCATTAAAAAAAAAAAAACTTTTTGGACTGTAATATAATAGCAGTCAGTTTCCTTCACGAGTGTGCGTTTCAGGGCCTGCCCAGTGCCACCACTCACTCACTGGTGTCCCAATAGCTTGCATTTAAAAAAAACTCAACTTTTCCGACTGTAATATAATAGCAGTCAGTTTCCTTCACTAGTGTGCGTTTCAGGGCCTGCCCAGTGCCACCACTCACTCACTGGTGTCACAATAGCTTGCATTTAAAAAATAACAAACTTTTTTGACTGTAATATAATAGCAGTCAGTTTCCTTCACTAGTGTGCGTTTCAGGGCCTGCCCAGTGCCACCACTCACTCACTGGTGTCACAATAGCTTGCATTTAAAAAATAACAAACTTTTTTGACTGTAATATAATAGCAGTCAGTTTCCTTCACGAGTGTGCGTTTCAGGGCCTGCCCAGTGCCACCACTCACTCACTGGTGTCCCAATAGCTTGCATTTAAAAAAACCAAAACTTTTTTGACTGTAATATAATAGCAGTCAGTTTCCTTCATGAGTGTGCGTTTCAGGGCCTGCCCAGTGCCATCACTCACTCACTGTTGTCCCAATAGCTTGCATTTTAAAAAAACAAACTTTTTGGACTTTAATATAATAGCAGTCAGTTTCCTTCACGAGTGTGCGTTTCAGGGCCTGCCCAGTGCCACCACTCACTCACTGGTGTCCCAATAGCTTGCATTTAAAAAAACCAAAACTTTTTGGACTGTAATATAATAGCAGTCAGTTTCCTTCACACGTGTGCGTTTCAGGGCCTTCCAGGGCACAGTGTCACACCAGTGCAACTCATATCTGGTGTAACAGTAGTGTACATTTAAAAAAAAAAATAATACAATTTTGACTGTAATAGATTGAATAGCAGTTAGTTGTCTGCAAGCGTGTGTGTCAGGCTCACAGCGTATACTGTGCCCACTTGCCCAGTGCCACCACTCATATCCGGTGTCACAATAGCTTGCATTTAACAAAAAAAACCTTTTTGGACTGTAATATAATAGCAGTTAGTTTCCTTCACACGTGTGCGTTTCAGGGCCTTCCAGGGCACAGTGTCACACCAGTGCAACTCATATCTGGTGTAACAGTAGTGTAGATTTAAAAAAAAAAATAATACAATTTTGACTGTAATAGATTGAATAGCAGTTAGTTGTCTGCAAGCGTGTGTGTCAGGCCTACAGCGTCTACTCTGCCAACTTCTGCCACTGCACAGTGCCACTCATATCTGTTGTCACAGTAGCTTGCACGCATAGTAACACTAATCGAAAAAAAAAAATGACAGGCAGAGGCAGGCCACCCCGCAGGGGCCGTCGTGGTCGTGGTGCTGTGATTAACTTTGGCCCTAGACTAATGCCCAGTGTTCAGAGGCCACGTACCCTGAACTCGAAAAGTTCTGAGGGCATAGTTGACTGGCTAACACAGGACACCCAATCTTCTACAGCTTCCGCTCGGAACCTTGACGCACCATCCTCCTCCAGCTTAGCTTCGGGCACCTCTCAAGTTACCACTTGCTCTCCTGCCGCCACCAACAAAACTAGCACCACAGCAGCTTCACTTGGTATGTCAGAGGAGTTATTTACACATCAGTTGGAAGAAATTAGTGATGCGCAACCATTATTGCCAGAGGATGTAGATAACAGGGATATGTCTCAGTCAGGCAGCATTACACACATGGACGTACGGTGTGATGATGATGATGTTGTACCCGCTGCTGCTTCCTTTGCTGAGTTGTCAGATACAAGTGAAGCGGTTGATGATGACGATGCGTCCGTGGATGTCACGTGGGTGCCTGCTAGAAGAGAAGAAGAACAGGGGAAAGTTCAGATGGGGAGACAGAGAGGAGGAGGAGGAGACGAGTTGGAAGCAGGGGGAGGTCGTCGCAAGGAGCTAGTGGCACAGTCAGATAGCATGCATTGGCACCCGAGGTCAGCCAGACAGCACACCAATCAATGCATGCTGTTGCCACCACCAGAATGCCGTCATTGCAGAGCTCAGCAGTGTGGCATTTTTTTTGTGTGTCTGCCTCTGACAACAGCGATGCCATTTGCAACCTGAGTCGTGGGAAGTCCAACACCCACCTAGGTACAACTGCTTTGCGAAGGCACATGATCGCACATCACAAACGCCTATGGGATCAACACATGAGTACAAGCAGCACACAAACTCGAAGCCGTAATCCTCCTCCTGGTCCAGCATCTTCAGCCACGTTAACCACTGCTGTCCTCCTTGCCCCCTCTCAACCATCCGCCCCTCCGTCTCTCGCCTTGAGCAGTTCCTGCTCATCTGCCCACAGTCAGGTGTCTGTCAAGGACATGTTTGAGCGTAAGAAGCCAATGTCACAAAGTCACCCCCTTGCCCGACGTCTGACAGCTGGCTTGACTGAACTCTTAGCCCGCCAGCTTTTACCATACAAGTTGGTGGAGTCTGAGGCTTTCAAAAAATTTGTAGCTATTGGGACACCACAGTGGAAGGTACCCGACCGAAATTTCTTTGCACAAAAGGCAATCCCCAACCTGTACTCGATTGTGCAAAAGGAAGTAATGGCATGTCTAGCACACAGTGTTGGGGCAAGGGTCCATCTGACCACTGATACCTGGTCTGCAAAGCATGGTCAGGGCAGGTATATCACCTACACTGCACATTGGTTAAACCTGCTGATGGCTGCCAAGCATGGAATGCGTGGCTCTGCAGAGGAGTTGGTGACACCGCCATGACTTGCAGGCAGGCCTGCTGCCACCTTCTCTACTCCTCCTACTCCATCCTCTTCCATAACCTCCTCGGCTGAGTCCTCTTCTGCTGCTGCGTCTTGCTCCACATCAACGGCACCCCCCCAGCTCCCCAGGTACTATTCCACACTGCGCATTGGTTAAACCTGCTGACGGCTGCCAAGCATGGAATGCGTGGCTCTGCAGAGGAGTTGGTGACACAGCCACGACTTGCAGGCAGGCCTGCTGCCACCTTCTCTACTCCTCCTACTCCATCCTTTTCCATAACCTCCTCGGCTGAGTCCTCTTCTGCTGCTGCGTCTTGCTCCACATCAACGGCACCCCCCCAGCTCCCCAGGTACTATTCCACATCCCGGATACGGCAGTGTCACGCCGTCTTGGGGTTGACTTGCCTGAAAGCAGAGAGTCACACCGGACCAGCACTACTGTCCGCCCTGAAAGCACAGGTGGATCAGTGGCTGACTCCGCACCAACTGGAGATCGGCAAAGTGGTTTGTGACAACGGAAGAAATTTGTTGGCGGCATTGCATTTGGGCAAGTTGACACATGTGCCGTGCATGACACATGTGTGTAATCTGATCGTACAATGCTTTGTGCATAAGTACCCAGGCTTACAGGAAGTCCTGAAGCAGGCCAGGAACGTGTGTGGCCATTTCAGGCATTCCTACACGGCCATGGCACACTTTTCAGATATCCAGTGGCGAAAAAACATGCCAGTGAGGCGCTTGATTTGCGACCGCCCGACACGTTGGAATTCAACACTCCTAATGTTCAACCGCCTGCTCCAACAAGAAAAAGCCGTTAACGAGTATTTGTATGACCGGGGTGCTAGGACAGCCTCTGCGGAGCTGGGAATTTTTTACCCACGTTACTGGACACTCATGCGCAATGCCTGTAGGCTCATGAGTCCTTTTGAGTAGGTGACAAACCTAGTCAGTCGCCCTGAAGGCACCATCAGCGACATTATACCATTTGTTTTCTTCCTGGAGCGTGCCCTACAAAGAGTGCTGGATCAGGCCGTAGATGAGCGTGAAGAGGAAGAGGAAGAGTTGTGGTCACCATCACCACCAGAAACAGCCTTATCAGCATCGCTTGCTGGACCTGCGGCAACGCTGGAAGAGGATTGTGAGGAAGAGGAGTCAGAGGAGGAATGTGGCTTTGAGGAGGAGGAGGAAGACCAACCACAACAGGCATTGCAGGGTGCTCGTTGTCACCTATCTGGTACCCGTGGTGTTGTACGTGGCTGGGGGGAAGAACATACCTTCAGTGAGATCACTGAGGACGAGGAACAGGACATGAGTAGCTCGGCATCCAACCTTGTGCAAATGGGGTCTTTCATGCTGTCGTGCCTGTTGAGGGACCCTCGTATAAAAAGGCTGAAGGAGAACGACCTGTACTGGGTGTCCACGCTACTAGACCCCCGGTATAAGCAGAAAGTGCCTGAAATGTTACCGAATTACGGCAAGTCGGAAAGGATGCAGCAGTTCCAAAATCAATTAAAAAGTAAGCTTTACACAGCGTATAAGGGTGATGTCACAGCACAACGGGAATCTAACAGGGGAAGAGGTGAAAGTAATCCTCCTCCTCCCACGACCACGCCGGCAAGGACAGGACGCTTTACAGAAGTGTTGTTGATGGAGGACATGCGGAGCTTTTTAAGTCCTACATATCGCCACAGCCCTTCGGGGTCCACCCTCAGAGAACGGCTCGACCGACAGGTAGCAGACTACCTCGCCTTAACTGCAGATATCGACACTCTGAGGAGCAATGAACCCCTTGACTACTGGGTGTGCAGGCTTGTGGCCTGAGCTATCCCAATTTGCGATAGAACTTCTGGCCTGCCCCGCTTCAAGTGTCCTGTCAGAAAGGACCTTCAGTGCAGCAGGCGGTATTGTCACTGAGAAGAGAAGTCGCCTAGGTCAACAAAGTATAGATTACCTCACCTTTATTAAGATGAATGAGGGATGGATCCTGAAGGGACTGACAGTGGGCGATACATTCGACTAAAAAAGGCCTGATGAGGGGGACGTAACAGGGTGTTGCGGCTGCCGGCCCCCCGCGTGATCCCTAGCTCACCCCAGTACCTTGCCCTGTCGTGGTTTCCTCAGAGTGCTTTATCATTGTGAATCTGATTTCCTGGTATCCTGATCTTGGCTTTTCCCTGGTTATTCTGAATTCTGGTTTCCCTGACTTGGCTTGTGTAATTGGTATTGTGTATTTTCTGGCTTCCTTGACCTCGGCTTTCCCTTTGACCATTCTCTGTCTCTAGCATATTAGTCCGGCCATTCTAAGGTCCGGTTTATGCTCTGTCCTTTTATTTTCCTTTTCTTGCCTATGTATATGTTTACATAATTTCTGCGTGCTGGACCACACTAGTAGTCGTGACACTAGGATTAAACTGATAAGAATAGTACTACTTAACACACCACTCCTATCTGGTGGCACATTAGATTGCACGCACAGTGCCCCAAATTTGAAGAAGGAGGACCGACCAAGCATCTTTTTCCATCTCCCGTTTCCTAAAATTAATGCCGTATACACGTCCCCTGATAGGGGACGTAACAGGGATTAAACTGGTAAGAAAAGTACTACTTAACACACCACTCCTATCTGGTGGCACATTAGATTGCACGCGCAGTGCCCCAAATTTGAAGTAGGAGGACTGACTAAGCATCTTTTTCCATCTCCCGGTTCCTAAAATCGATGCCATATACACGTCCCCTGATAGGGGACGTAACAGGGATTAAACTGATAGGAATAGTACTACTTAACACACCTTATAATAACGCAGAGAGAGGCAATGCAGAGAGAGGAGTCTGAAGAAGAGGAGTCAGAGGAGGAAGGTGGCTATGAGGAGGTGGAAGACCAAACACAGCTGGCCAGGGGGCTTGTTGTCACCTTTTGGGGACCCTTGGTGTTGTACGTGGCTGGGTGGAGGAAGAGACCTTCAATGACATCAGTGAGGACAAGGAACGGGACATGGCTAGCTTGGTATCCAACCTTGTGCAAATGGGGAGTTTGCGGTTGTGCAAATGGACTGTTTGCGGTTGTTTGCGGTGTGTTAAACGGGGAGTTTGGTCTGTCACTGTGAAGCGGGCGTAACCCTTACACTACCTGATCGATACAACATCATACCTGATGTTTTAAAGCACGCTATTCCAAACAATTTAGGAATGTTAGGTGATTTATGCCCTTTATGGATTAAAACCAGACTCTGCATCAACTATGTAATTTTCCATGGGAGTTTTGCCATGGATCCCCCTCCGGCATGCCACAGTCCAGGTGTTAGTCCCCTTGAAACAACTTTTCCATCACTATTGTGGCCAGAAAGAGTCCCTGTTGGTTTTAAAATTCGCCTGCCTATTGAAGTCTATGGCGGTTCGCCCGGTTCGCCTGTTCGCGAACATTTGCAGAAGTTCGCGTTCGCCGTTCGCGAACCGAAAATGTTATGTTCGCGGCATCACTACTTAAGGACACATGACATGTGTGACATGTCATGATTCCCTTTTATTCCAGAAGTTTGGTCCTTAAGGGGTTAAAATCAGTGTATACTATTGATGTGTACATTGAGAGAATACAATTGGAATGTTAAATGAAAACATACTCCACATGTTAAAATACTTTATCTCTCAAGATACAAAATAGTCTTTTTTTTGCATTTTGTTTTTGGGTTATTTTAGTTCAATTTTGTGTTTAATCTTCTTTAGTGATTTAAAAAAATGAATTGCAAGGTGTGATTTAAGCCAAATTGGAGAACTTTAATAGTCTCGCAATTGTAATTGAGTTTTCAAATCATCACTTTGCTTTTTAATGAATAAACGTTATGTCCTTTTAAAACATTTGAGTATGATATATTTTCAGTGAGTTTTTTTATTCACTGTTAACCACAGCAGTAACATTTTATTTACTAGATTTATATTTATCATGAAAGTTTCCAAGCATTTATTATTATGACTTTTATTTTACCGTTAAAGGGACACTGTAGGCACCCAGACCACTTCAGTTCATTGAAGTGGTCTGGGTGCAGTGTCCCTATTGCACTTAGTGCTGCTATGTTAAACACTGCAATTCCAGAGAAACTGTAATGTTTACATTGCAGCACTAAGTCTGCTCTTCCTGCATCGTAACGGACCTTTGGCCCGGTATCTGATGCTAGACGTCCTCACGCTCTGCATGAAGACCTGCAGTGTCAGATTTTTCCTCATAGGAACGCATTGAATAATGCTTTCCTATAGGGAGATCCTAATGTGAGCGTTGCCATTGCTGGGCATGCAAATTAGGTCTCCCCTGCCGGCTTATGTCAACTGGGGAGGAGTGTGGGTGCTGGATTTAGGTAAGTGACTGAAAGAATTTTAACCCCTTCAGCCCTGCGGGAGGGGGGCATTGCAGGAGCCTATAGTGCCAGTAAAACGTTTTTGTTTTCCTGGCACTATAGAATCCCTTTAACTCTTAATTGGGAACACAAGGGGTGGATGGCAGCACTGTAACATGGGAGTGTAATACAAATGCAAGTTTCGGGATAGTCAGTGACATTTTAATCAGTTCAGTTTTGGCTTTAGGTGATGGAAGTCCTAAGTCAAATTAAAACAGAATGTCAGATATGCAGTTTGTCCAAATTTGTCTTGTGCTATCATTCATATTTAAAAGTATTCCCCATGGCACATTTTTATCATTGCTGCACCTGAAATTCTATACTGACAATGTGGACTCTTTGGACATATATTAGTTGCCTTAAAAAAAATAAAAAAATAAATCATAAAAAAATAAAAATAAAAAATCAGATTTAGTTATAACTGACACATACTCCTAAATGACTGTAAAGCACCTTCATAACAGAGTCTCTATTACAAGACACACAGCTGATCGGTGGTGGTAATATGAAGTGGTCTCTACTCCGTCAGCCACCTTGAGTTCCACATATCCCTTCAGGCATGTGAAGGTCACTTTAAACACTCCCTCATGGAGCTGGCACTGAGTGAATGAGTCAGAGTGCTGCTGTTGGGTTACCAAGGCAATCTTCTAACTCATTAGTTCCACACTGGTAGACCATTTACTGTGGTCTGCACCGTCTGGAAGTGCAGGCCACATGCACCCCTACTGTGCAACCTGGGATCCCGTCAGCAGCATCCTTAAAACCACCAGGAATTATACCACCCTCCACACAGAAAGGCAAGTGGCAGAGCAATGTGTCAGCTGAACCATTGAAAAGTTAATGTATGGTTTTTCTAATGAAGAAACATTTTTAAAGACTTCTTAAAGACATCTCACACAATTGAAAAATAGGGGCAACCCTAATTAATGGGATAAGTGAATTTCATGAGAAGAAAATGGTTCTTTGTGTCTAGATGTTTAAAAATACATTGTGTTTCTTGATTTAAATACAATTTTATGTAATAAATATTTATTTCTATTTTGTTGTATATTAGTGTCAGTCTTCCACATTCATTTCCATATAAATTATTGTAACGGATCACCTGGCACCCCGACTGGGTACCTCCGTTGATGGATGCTCCTAGCGTTTCCTGAGGACTCCAAGTACTCTGGCAGACACCACAATCACCGAACCAGAGAAGCGTATACCTTCTCTCAAGCATATGAATGCTATAAACAGCTGAATAGGCAAAAAAAACCATACGGATGGGTTTAGACTCCTAGCAGTCAAACTGGAACAGCATACAATAAATCCTTCTCCAATAATGAGACGACACTTCACTTTGAGGGTTAAGCAGGAACTGTAGGTTTATTCACACCACCTCCTTTTAAGACATTCTCCCATGCAAGGGAGGGATTTACAATAATTAGTACAACAGCCAATCCCATACCTGTTACCTACCACACATCTCTTCCCCTTAGATTAAAACTTAACATAATTATACCGTACACACTTTTCCCCAATTCCTGGATGTACCCCAAATATGGTGGGTACACCTTTAAATGTTACATCCCCTGGTAGCCCTGATCTGGGTGAGACACATATCCAAAAATCACCCAGATCGGACCAGGGGTTCGGGAATTATGGAGGGTTAAGGTTTTGACCGACTGCATGGCAGAAGCATCCGAAAATAGTTCCATGCATTTTGGCCCTCAAGTCGGTCACAGAGAAGGGAATGAAAACACACAAATTGCCTGGGTTATAGAGCTTGGGGAGGATTCGTATGAATCCCCTTGTTCGTGGGATCCTCTCCACACGAATTGCTGGAAGTCTGGAGGTCTCAGCGGTGTTTGCCTAGTCGAGTGTCCGATTTTAGTTCCAGACACTCAACGGCAAAACACTGCTGATGGCGGCCGCCACGTGTTCGTTTCCCAAATGGCGGCCACCCAGAGGACAAAGAACACATTACACAGATTGCCAATTACCCGCTTGCAATAATGTTGCAAATGGGTAATTGGAGGCACACTTATTCCCGGGTGGTTTGGTTGTTCGGTAGTTTCACTCAATATAATGAATGGAGTGATTCTACCGAACAATCAAACGAATGCTGCATACACATATACAATTTAGCCGGGCACACTGGAACATACATAATATAAAAGACATCCTTACTGTAATCTGCTACCAAGTCTTAAAGGGGTATTGTTCCTAAAAGTCATAAAAAGTAGCAGCAATATAAAATATCACATGCCCAAATATTGCATTAAAAGTACAAATTTACCAGGGGCCATAGTCAGCAGGTAGGAGGCGGGCAGCCAGGCCTCTCCAATGTCCAGTGGCGAGGCGGGTTCCGCCACAATTATCCTGTAGGATTTCCCTCTCATGTGATCATCGAAGATTTATTGTGTGTGTTATTTTTTTTTCTCATTGCTAGTGAGCATGCTTATTTAGACCAACCATGTGCTTTGAACCAATGTTTGTCACTGTCAGAGCAATAAGGGACTTTACATCTATTTGCCATTAGTGAAAAGT
>OW240919.1:17488818-17506236 GCA_933207985.1 Pelobates cultripes | reverse complement strand
CGTGTACGCGACCACTGATAGGAGACGCGGAAGGTATTAAACTGATCAGAACAATACTAAACACACCACTCCTATCTGGTGGCACATTAGCTTGACCGCGCAGTGCCCCAAATTTGAATTAAGAGGACCGACCAAGCATCTTCTTCCATCTCCCTGTTACAGAAATCACTGCCATATCCATACAAATTGTACAGAATGTCCAGTATAGTTTTCCAGGGACAAATGTTGTCGCCTGTTGAACGAGGTGACCTTGCTCGGGTCCCAGGTGTACGGTTCCTAAAATGGCTGCCATATACACGTCCACTGATCGGAGACGCGGAAGGTATTAAACTGATCAGAACAATACTAAACACACCACTAATAAGGTCTCTCTCCTGTATGGCTCCTCAAATGATGCTTAAGATTAGAAGCGGCTGAAAAGCATTTCTCACACTCCGAACAAAAATATTTTTTTTTAACATTCTCTCCACTTTGAACGAAATGACGTTTGGGAAGAGATTAACATAACTAAACACAGGCAGTAAAAATACAGTTTTTAGCCATACCCTGTAACTTTAAAACTACACATCCCATCTTCATAATTACATATTTGGAATCAGCACACTTAAAACATAAAACATAACCAAAAATCAGCCAAATCCATCCAGGGGTTAAAAAGTTAGCTGGAGGTCCCTTTATGACCGACCGCAAGCACATTTTCCTGCCCAAAACAGTTCCATAGATTTGGGTTGTGAGGTCGGTCTATTTCAGGTTAAACGACTCAGTCCCATCACAATGGGACTTAGTCTCTGCAGCTGAAATAAGGTTGAAATTCAAGTCCCATCACGTAATGGGACCCTAATCTCTGCAGCTGAAATAAGGCTGAAAAACGTTGAAAGACCAAGTCCTTATCAGCCAACGGGACTTTAGCCCCTGCAGCTGAAATAAGGCCGAAAAACTGTTGAAAGACTAAGTCCCATCAATGGGACTTAGTCTCTGCAGCTGAAATAATTTCCCATTTACTGAACCAAGTGGGAAATAGCAAGGCAGGCACAAAGGGTTTGCACCAGGTCTGGGGACACAGGGGACACCGTCTTAAAGGGGCCGTGTCCCCAACAAGTCTGGGGACACGGCCTTAAAGGGGCAGTGTCCCAATCTTCCTGATGTCCCAAAAAAGGTGTTTAAAGGGCCAGCACCAGTCACATAAAGAGTCCATAAGCCCCAATATGCCCACCGACAGTCTTAAAGGGCCATACACACCAAATAAAAGTGCATACATTTTCACAATCTCCCAGGGGCCATAGTCATGCGGGAGGAGGCTGGCAAATAGGCTTCTCCACAACCCAGGGAAGCAGGGCAATTTGCCATTTAAAGGGCCCGTTACAAATAGCAGTTTGTAACAAGGTGTCAATCCATATCTGCCAAGTGACCCGATGTAGGGGGAACAGTCCCTATTCTGCTCTGTGTCAGTGTGTATCAGGGGCTCTGAGGACAGGTGTCAATCCATATGTCAAGGTGTCAATATGTCATATGTCAGGTGTCAATCCATATTGATTGTGATTTAGGAATGTTAGGTGATTTCTGCCCTTTATGGATTAAAACCAGACTCTGTATCAACTGTGTAATTTTCCATGGGAGTTTTGCCATGGATCCCCCTCCGGCATGCCACAGTCCAGGTGTTAGTCCCCTTGAAACAACTTTTCCATCCCTATTGTGGCCAGAAAGAGTCCCTGTGTGTTTTAAAATTCGCCTCCCCATTGAAGTCAATGGCGTTTCGGGCGGTTCGCCGGTTCGCGAACATTTGCGGAAGTTCGCGTTCGCCGTTCGCGAACCGAAAATTTCGGGTTCGCGACATCACTAATGCCTAGCATAGCAATCCCTTGTAGCAGATCCCCCCAATAAGAGACGGCACTCCAAATTGAGTTTGAAGTAGAACTGAAGCTTTTAATCAAACACTCTGCTTTTATGTCCATTTTACAAACATAGTAACGCCCGCAGGGTTTTGAAGAACAACCCAATCAATACATTACAACACAGCTAAACACTCCCATTCATACCAGCAGAAATCCTCCCCTCTGCCTGTGATACAATTACTGAACACAACTGGCTAACGTAATTATCACAGGCAGGAAAATACACAGTTTTGCACAATGTTTATAACATACATTTTCAAAATCAGCATACTCCAAATACAAACGTGTCCAGTGGTTCAAAAGATAGATGGAAGATGTATTTGACCAACTGCAAGCATTGATTGGGTGTGGTAAGCCAATTATCTCCAGCATACAGAAAATATCTCCATTTACAACAACAGCAAAAGCACACAAAAATACATAATTCCTATCATACTGAACAGAACCCCCACATTCACCTATCCCCAGATAGCTTGGATCTGAGTGCTCACTATATCCGAACAGCGCTCAGATCCCACAAACACAATCAAATCGCCATGGGGTTAAAGTTTAGCAACAAGTTCCAACTGGTCTGGCAGTGTCCCTGGGACAACGCCCTGCTGAAGAACAATAGACAGGAAACGGGGGATGGGCACACCTTCTCATGTATTCAAAGGGGCAGAAAAAGTGTTTCAAAATCCAATAAGTCCAAATAATGCTTACACAGAGCAAAGTCTCCCAGGGGCCATAGTCAGAAGGCGGGCAAACAGGCTTCTCCAATGCCCAGTGGCAAGGTTGGTTCCACCACACTGAAATCTTATGGTGGGGGAGAATAAACACAGTGAAATCCTACAAACTTCCTAAGTGGATCTACTTGTTCTGTATGGTGCCTATAGCATGCTCAGACAGCTGGATACTACTAGTGCAGATGCTTATTAATAAGTTTATTTGGCAGGGGAAGCGGCCATGAATTAACGCTAATCATTTGGCCCTAAAAGTTAAAATGGGAATATTAGGACTACCCCTTCTAAAAGATTATTAGAAAGATTGCAACCTATCACACGCCCTTATAACCCAATCAGAAAATCCTAAAGAGCAAATGTAGTATAAAATCAAACAATCATTGATCCAGACTGTGCAGCATAAAAATGATCTGAGCATAGTTATTCTGGCAAGTTAGGAACAAACAGAGAGGCCCCCCACTGGTAAAACTTGATAGCATGATCCTTGAAAATATAACAAAACAACGGGGAAAATGCAAAAAAGAAAAAAATATTAATTCAAAATAAATTAATCCCATGCCTTCCCTTAAGATATCTCTTATATATATCTATCTTATATGGAGTATTTAAATTTACAAAAGTGGACAGAGGATGGCCTCTCTAAAAAAATGAAATCTAATGAACAATAACAATCTAAAATACTTCTATACACTGAACAATGAATATAATTTAGGTAGTAGGAAGTTTGAACTATTTGAGAGGGTTTCTTAAGTAAACATCTGGCTATAAAAACAGTTAAACTGAATATATTTGAAAAACTATTGAAAAGAACAACTTTAACGAAGTTGGTAGCTGACTGTATAAATATGGTTACCAGCGACCCGGATATATATATCAAACCTATTCTTAAGAAATGGGCTTTTGATTTAAATACTCCAATTAAGTTGCGAAGACTGGAGAAAAAACACTCATTGTCTTAATCTATTAGAGTGCCAATATAAACTCTTAAATCGATGGTATTTGGCCCCATCCAGACTGTCTAAATGTTTCTCTGATAAAGATCATAGTTGTTGGAGATGTGGGGATCGGAAAGGTGAATATCTGCACATGTGGTGGGATTGTACCCCCATAGGCCTGTTTTGGAATATGATCAGAAGCAAGATTCTAATACCAACTAACAAGTTTTGTAATTATAGTCCTGGTCTGTTTTCATTACAGATTAATGTTAAGCAAACTTTCGGATCCGATGCCCCTCTAGTCATACATTTGCTGCTAGCTGCTAAAATTACAATAAAATACTCCAATTTGGTTTATGGTGAAGTAGCTTAAATATCAACTAAAAATGGAAAGAGCCATAATTAAGGTTTCCTACGATATGTCAAATCTATGGCTAAATCAAATAGAACACCTTTAGGGGTACATACAAATGAATATGTGTTTCCCCCCTTTTCACAATAGGGCTGTGTGTATTTTTTGACATGATGTACTGCAAGTTATAAGATTCGTCCTTCTCCCCGGGACCTCCTTTGGGAAAACCCCCACTTATGCAAAGGGTACTTAAAGATTATGTATGGCCATCTTGTTATGTTTTGTATGTCTTATGTTTGTATCGGTTGGTTTGTCTTTCTGAAAATGCTCACAAGGCACATTGTTTGGAACTGCTTGTTTATGATATGGCTGTAATGTGTTTTATATTGAATGTTTTGAATATTGAATTACTATGTAATGAACAATAAGTATCGTATACTGTGTTCCTGTAAGCACATGAAAAATAAAAAAAAATGTATTAAAAATAAATAAATGTTAAAAATGGTAAAAAGGTGATAAATATATTCAACCATGACAAGTGCATTCTGTGCTGAGGTATTTTGCCATAGATCTCTTAAAAGATTTTAGATTAAATGCAGATTTGACTGTGTCCCTGAGGTTATTCCATAATTGCGGTGCTCTGTAGGAAAATGAGGATCGAGCCGCTTTATTTTTGTATTGCGGTATGCTAAATATTGTGCTAGTACTGGATCAGAGGTTATAGGAGGTGGGAACAGCTGGGGAGAGCATTCTACTCAGGTAGGGTGGGAGCTTCCCAGAAATGCTCTTATGCACAAGGCTGGAAAGATGAAGAGTGCGTCGGGATTCCAGCGACAGCCAGTTTAGCTCTTTTAACATGTCACAGTGTTGGGTAAAGTAATTACATTCTAGTACAAAGCGACAGAACGAATTATATAATGTATTAAGTTTATTAAGGTGGGTTTGCGATGCAGGTACATACACTACATCCCCATAATCAATGACCGGCGTTAGCAGTTGTTGCACTATCTGTTTCCTTACTGTACACATTACACAGGATTTGTTTCTGTACAGGTCATTTAGTTTTGGGTAAAGTTTTGAAGAGATTCTTTTCAATGTGAAGGCCAAAGGATAGATTGAGGTCTAGCAACAAACCTAGATATTTAAAAGAACCAACTGCTGTCAGTGTGCTATTTGAATTTGTTCTGATACATAGTTGTTGATTTTGTAGCTTACGTAATTTAGGTACAGTTCCAAATATCATTGTAACGGTTTTGTCAGCGTTTAGAAAGTGTTTGTTATCCGCTATCCACTTTTCTACCTCTGTGAATTGGTTTTGGAGCACAGCCTCAAGCTGCGGTAGCTTGGGTTTACTAGCGTAGATTAGTGTCGACTGCATACATGTGTACAGTTGAGGATTTGCAGACATTAGGCAGATCATTTATAAATAATGTGAACAGCAGGGGGTCGAGTATTGAGCTTTGGGGACACCACACGTGACTGAAAGAGGGAGGGAAGCGTTATCAGAAATGGCCACATATTGCAATCGGTCTGAAACATATGATTGAAATCAGGTTAGCGGATGATCAAGTTTTTGCAAAAGAATGCCATGGTCTACTGTGTCAAAGGTTTTGGCAAAATCAAAGAAAATAGCTCCAGCTAAGCCTCCTTGTTCCATGCCAATTTGGATGTCATTGCGAAATTTTAAGAGGGCAGTCGAAGTTGAATGATTTGGACGAAAGCCTGATTGATCACGGGTCAGATAATTTGACTGCTGATAATATTCACATAGTTGCGTGTGGACACATTTTTCCAAGATTTTTGACCATTTTTATGGATAGGTACAACCTTTGCAGTCTTCCAAAGTTTGGGTATGTATCCTGACACCATGAATTTATTTATAAGGGTTTAGCAATTGCTGGCGCACTGAGCTTCAGCAACATTGCTGGGATTTGATCTGGTCCACACTGGTCTTTCATATTTAAATTATTAAAATGTTTATTAACAACACTAACAGGCACATATCTAAAATATTATTTCTCTATATGAGGATTTTGAAGATTTGGCAGGGCCTGATCTTTATTTGCGGTCTGAAGATAAGTGTCATTTGTTATCTTAGCAAACAGGGTGGTATCACATCCAACACAATAATTATTAAAGGCATTAGCTACATCTAGGGGGTGTTGCAGTGTTTGGTTGTCCATTTTGACAGTGATGGGTTGGGAGTGGATTGTGGGGGTTTGTATGCTATTATCACTGGAATCAGGATGGACGCTACAGAAGCAAAGCGAATCAGGAATTTTAATCAGGTTTATTATGCACAAGTATAACATGTTCGGCATTCCTCTTGCTATAAGAAGTAATTCCTATTTCACATTATCTCTTTTCATTTAGTTGTGACACATGAATAATTAGACAGTTTGTTAATGCTCTCCCTGAAATGTGATGTGTAACGGTCTGTTAGAAAACATGACGAGAGCATTTGTGTTGCTCTGGTCGCCATAGGATCACAATAGGGTAAACATGCTTTCCCATGACCTGGCTAGGAATTAGATAATTGTACAGAATTACAGTTAGGCCTCTGCACTGCTTCATCATAACATTTGCCAGCAGAGGGCAGCATACACTAAAGCTAGCATTACCAGGAATTCAAAGTGGATTTCAAATTTAAGGCCAAATGAGATGATCTGAAAATAGAATTGAATTTGGGATTTTTCCATTCCTGCTCTTTTGAATTACATTTTGAAATCTACTTAGAATTCACTTTGAATTCCCAGCAATTCTCATATTAGTGAATAACCCTGTTTATGTTATTTTGTCAACTTCTGAATCTGTAGAAAAGGAAAAATATCAAAAAGTATCAAACATCAACCATTTGGCAAACTCAAAACTGTGCGTGTTTGTGTGTGTGCGTGCGAGTGTGTGTGTGTGTGCATGTATGTGTGCGTGTGTGCATGTGTGTGCGTGCGAGTGTGTGTGCATGTGTGTGTGTGTGCATGTGTGGCGTGTGAATGTGTGTGTGCGTGTGTGCGTGTGTGCGTGTGTGCGTGTGTGTGTATGCGTGCACCTGTGTGTGTGTGTGTGTGCCAGGTAATTTATACACTAAATGTCAGGATTAGCAAAAAAATAAAACAGGATTATTGTTGCTAATTCTGAGAGCAAAACACAGACATTGATCATAAGATTTATCACTGACCTTATTTTTCACAAAAAACACAGATTTGAATTCTACCGAGTCTAGTCTAGATTTCAACCTATCTGGATGCATCTAAATGGCTGAAATGATAGAAATACACAACTGAATGCTCAAATCAGGGCCAGCGTTAGGGAGGTGCGAGCTCTGCGGCTGAACAGGGCGCCATGTGGCTGACACAGCTTACACACTACCAGGGTGATAGGTGTAAGGGGGTGCTCAGATCACCCCTATAATGCTGGCCACGCTGTGTAGTGTGGCCGTGCGGCACCCTTGTGGAAGATTTTATTATCTTCTACCCAGGGGGTGGAACAGACCTGCAACCTGGTAAGTGAGTCCATGCTCCCCCATCTAATACTCCAGTGCCCCTCCTCCACATCTACCCCAGTGCCCCTGCTACCCCATCTACCCCAGTGCCCCTGCTCCCTTTCTAAACCAGCAAACAGCCAACACATACATATCACACACAGCCATCACGTCTGTCACACACGACACAAGTAGCTGTCTTCCGAGCTCTGGCCAGTCAGAGCGTTGCTGCAGATTACCACAGGAAATCTTTGACACTGTAAGTGTCTGAGCTCATTAGACAGTTACTCGTGGTCTGCACCTGGTGGAGGGACAGACCAGGTTCCCAGCACACTGGATCACCAGAGATCAGCATGCCCCCCTCCATGCAAGGTAACAACGGGGAAAGGGGAATGGATATTTGGTTTTTGGTTTTAAATAATGATTCCTTTAATAAATCCCCTATACAAACACTACACCCGTATACACACACTATTTATGGATGAAGGGGTATGGGGACACTGAGAAGATTTTTTGCACAGGGCGCGTAAAGGCTTAAGGCTGGCCTTGGCTCAGATTCAACAGATTTGGCCACTACCTTCCAGCATATGGGGTTCAATCGAATTTCCACAGTTTGGTTGAATTCAATATGAAGGTAGGTAGAGGCCAGTTATTATTATATAAAGCTGTCATTTGCATCATTATGGTCTGCATGTAATATTTTTGTATGAGCTTTTCAAATTATTTAATAATTTTGGATTAACTTTCAAAATTATTTTTTTCAGAACATTAAATATTAAATCATTTTTCAAAATATTAAATCTGTTTAAAAGTTTTTGCAAAAATATTATATCTTTTGCAAAGCTTATCCAAAAATATTAAATTAAGGCCTCCGTTTGAAAAAGGGTTACATGCAAGAGGGGTCCAATATATCCCAATACTGGTTCACTGTGTATGTTTTGAACTGTATCTACTGTATGAGATTATTATATCTCCTTTCCGGTGGGGTTGAAGTGGGGCTACCCTTTATCCCCACATTTTTTGTGGGGCTGTGTATCTCTCTTTTCTTATGGGCTTTCTGTCCCCTCTCTTCCCTGAGGTGGCCTAAACCCCCGCTTCCCTGTGGCTACATTCGCCACTTTCCTCTAATTTCCTGTGCCGTTCTCATTGATTTCAATCCTGTTCATTCATACAGCTAGACAAGAACGTCCGTTCAGGTTTTTTTCCCTGTTCGTGCCTATCCCTGTACTTTGGCGTTCTGTGGCTTGCGCACAAACTGGCCATTCGCAGCCGTCTTTTCGCAAGGTTTCTTGTTCACATACTGATACTGTCGGTGTTCGGTGGTTCGCGCCTGTTTCCATTAGTTTTAAATTCATATAATTGCTTACGAACATGTTTTGCGGGTTTTCTTGCACAATTTTAGCCCTGGTTCTCGCGAGACCCACGGCGGCCATCTTGTTGGTGCTGTTAGTCGCGGAGTATACTCCCATCACATTGAGGCTCTCTATGTTTGCGGTTTTGCTGCTGTACAGAGGTAATGTGCATACGGTCAGGGACTGTAAAACCCCTGGGAAGTGGGACTGCCTGTCAAGTTTATCCTAGTATTCTGGCTAGGGGTGAGCCCCCATTTGGGTACTACCCAGAGTGCTGCTGCGCGGAATCTTTGCAATTCCGGTGTCCTGGGTGAGCCCCAGTGATATTAATAGGAGTCTGCTTCTTGTCACAAGACCAGTAGGCTGTGTATATGTTAAGGCCTACGGCCTGTTTCACATCCCTCCTAAACGGTCCCTATACCTCTCCTATCTGTGCCTGTTTGTTAATAAATTGCAAATGTATCTATATAGGCCTATCATGTTAGATACCCAGAACCCCATGGATATCCAGGCTATGATCAACACGGCGGTGGCCGCATCCCTGGAGAAGGCTATGGCCAAAGTGTTCCTGGCGGCCTCTGATAATATAAAGCTGGCTCTAAAACACTCCCAAGGCAGGGAAGACTCTGACGAGTCGAATGACTCCTCCAGAGAGAGGGCACGTCTGGCAAAGCACCATTGGAAAGGTGAGGGCTCCAGGGATAACTCTGGCAAAAGCAAGGTGCCCCTCAAGCGCAATAAACGCCTAGTCCTGATCCCCCCCCCATATGCAGAATGATTCCTCGGATGAGGAAACAGATGTGCCTCACTTCCTCTCCATCGTGGACGAGTGGCAGGCAGAGGTCTCTGATTCCAACGATGGTGATTGGGGCTCCAATTGGGATTCCACCAAGACACCTCCTTGAATTTATGCATTTTTGGATACGGAAGCCCTGGACAAAGCCGCCTGCGAGTGGATGAGGGCCGAATGCCCAAGGCCATCCTTACCTGATAAAGATGCGTTTACACCTGAGTTTGACCAGCTCATGCTGGCATTTATGGCATGTGTGGTCGTGACCCTCACAGAGGGGTCGAAAGGGGCATCAGGGGGCACAGCAAAAGCTCCTGGATGCGATGGGGCCACTGGCCCGTGTAATGTACCTTGCGGACTATGCACATGCCAGGGCAGACTCCTTTACTGTGCATATGGTGCGCGAATGGGCACATGACATCAGAGAATGGGCCCAAAAAGGGTTTTGTTTATGGGCAATACCAATGCAGCCCTCTCAACTGAGAGGCACCGTGCAGCACTCTTCCACATTGACCCCAAACTGGCGGGTCTGGGGAAGAAAGAACTAGGCCCACAGGCACAGGGAAAACTTTTTGGAGAAGCCTTTATGAAGGAATTAAACACGTGAATGTGTTCACTAAATAAGGCCCGCAACTCCATCGCAAGGTCTTTAGAGGCAACCCCACCAGGGGTGTTTTTTCCAGGGTTGGTCGGCAATGGGGCCGTGCCACCAGCCAATTTTATCCATCGTGCCCCCGTACGAGACACCCACAACACTTCTACCTGGAAGTTGGTGCTCGACAACAATACCCTCACTATCTGGGAGCGGACAGAGGCGGTGGCAGACGCTTACATGTACCTACTTTAACCATTACCGCAGACATGAACTTCTCATTTTTCCAGAATTGGGAACAACTGTCCGCAGATGCATGGGTGTTACAAACTGTCAAGGGTTATCGCATCGAACTTCAAACGTTCCCTATACAGAACCATCCCCCTCGACCCCTGTGCCTCTCGGACACAGACGCCCACCTCATAGAGTTGGAACTCTACGAATTGTGCACAAAAGGCTCAATCCAACCAGCACTCGGACGAGGGGGCTTCTTCAGCAACATGTTTCTTGTTGGCAAGAAGATGGGCGACTTCAGACTATTGATCAACTTAAGGGACCTAAACATGCATGTTATATACTTCAAGTTCAAAATGGAGAGAATCCACCTCCTACAAGAAGGGGACTGGTTTACGCATCTAGACCTCAAGGACGCATATCTGTCAATCCGAATACACGAAGGCAGTCATCCTCTCCTTCAGTTCCTATGGCACGGCACCCCGTGGCAGTTCACTTGGTTCACCATGGTGTTTCACGAAGATGCTGAAACTGGTCCTGGCCCATCTCAGAGCATGAGGGATCCAATGCATTATATCCTTGGATGATAACCTACTGTTGCACAGGACGAGCGACCTACTATTGCAACATACTGGATATACGGTACAGTTGTTGAAATCTCTGGGGTTCATAGCCAACAGGGCCAAGTCGGCACTTGCAGATCATGCAGATAATTACCATGCAGATAATTCAATTATTGGGCTTTGAGATAGATTCCAGGTCCTGCATGCTTCACCTTCCGTCTTCCAAGGTGACAGCCATTCAGAAGGAGATCCACAAGATCCTCAAGCTCTACTCAATCCCGGTCAGACAACTCGCCCGGATTGTGGGCCTGCTGTCCTCTTCAATCCGAGCCATATTTCCAGGCCCTCTGCACTATCTGCAATGCAGCGACTGAAGGCCCACTTCCTCAGATGAAACCCAACCTGCAACCAACCAGTTCCTCTGACAGACGAGTTTCGTCAAGAGCTCGAATCATGGCTCAATGGCATGCAAGCATGGAATGGTCGAGCCATCTTTGGCAGCCACCCGGACTTCATACTGGAGTCGGACGCCAGCAGGGGATGGGGATCTACCAATGGGGGCGCATCCACGGGAGGAGCATGGAAAATACTGGAACTCACGATGCACATCAACTGCCTGGAATTATTCGCTGGATTTTTCACCATCCGCAGTCTGGCAAAGGGGCAATGCAACTGCTGTATTCTCCTTTGGATGGACAACGTCTCTGCCGTATGTTACATCAACCGCTTGGGAGGTACGCGCTCCCAGACACTGACGGAGCTAATTAAGGAAATTTTTGATTATTGCCTCTCTCGCAACATTACGATCAAAGCGGAACACTTACCAGGGGAGTCAAACCTTACAGCGGATTGGTACTCCCGCCACTGGAGAGATGCCAGCGACTGGCAATTAAACCCTTGGATATTCACAATCCTGAACAACCAGAGGAGTTCACTCCTATTGGACCTGTTTGCATCACGCAACAACCATCAACTACCGGAGTTTTACAGCTGACTCCCAGACCCGGATTGCATGGCGGTGGACGCCTTCATCCAACACTGGCCAAGTCAAGGGACTTATGCCTTTCCACCCTTCGCAATGATTGCAAAGTCCTCCACCAAATTCGGAGATGAGAGGTGCAAATTCTCCTTCTGACACCCCTATGGCTGAGCCAACCCTGTTCCCAGATCTACTCACCGTGTTTTGCGAGGATCCACTTCTCCTGCAGGACAATCTGACACTACTCCGGGACCCAGTGGGAAACCCACACCCAATGCTCCTGGATGGATGCTTGGACTCTTTCAAGGGTGCATGGTGTACCAACAATATATCGTCAGCATCTAGAGATCTACTGTGGGACTCAGAAACAAGGAGATGCTACCTATCAGACTGGCGACCTTGGACCAATTGGTGTGTGGGACAGGCCCTTGATCCCTATTGCCGGGATCATTACGTTCGTCTCTTCACTCTTTGAGGAAGGTAAGTCATACCGGACCATCAACGTCATAAGGTCTGCTATATTGGAAACCCACGGACCAGTTCAAGGCAGGGTGGTCGGTGAAGAACCCCATCATCTGTCGACTACTACGAGGCATCAGACTTAGATGTCATCCAGCTCCCAAATATCAATATCTGTGGGATGTGGCTTCGGTTTTTGAGAGGCTGGCCACCTAATGACCTTCTGTCCTTATGACAATTGACGGCCAAATTTAGTCACGTTCCATATTTCATGACAAACTAAGTCAGTTTCATCTTCGTAATCTACCCGTTCTTTGCTTTGGACCCTCAACTTAGCGTGGTAACGGCATTACGGGCATATGTGATGGCAACGTAGACATTGCGCACTACAACATCTCGATTAATAATCTTAATTTTAATAATGACAGGAGGCGAGTATTTCCCCCCCCACCCCCTTTTTTTGTTGGTTGTCTCTTATCATTTTAAAGGCTGAAGTTGGGTGACGTACAATGTTTCTCATTTTGTTATGGACTTGTGATGTTGCATTTGTCAAGAGGCAGTGAATTGGATATGCTTTCCCTTATATACACTATGACTGTGTTCTAATTGGTTCTTTATTTCACTTGTTCTTTCTTTGCTGCTGTGGAGTTAGTAAAGAAAGTTTATGCAAAATACTCGCCTCCTGTCATTATTAAAATTAAGATTATTAGTACACTACGCTAGTATATCTGGAGTTTGCAAATATGAGAATTGTAAATTTGACTGAAATTCTGTTATTTTAATATAATTTTGCCAGTCCAGACCAAATTCAGACTTTAGTTAATAACCTGCGTGTTTGTATATATGTTATTCTCTTTATATAGCATGTGTACAGATTGCCGTGTTTAAGTGCATTTTCTAATCTGTTTATCAAGTCCTATCTCCCAACAAAGAGGTACATTTTGAGTGGGAGTGTGGCCAAGGGTTCTAATACATTTTAGATAACTTACTGATTATTTACACAGACTGATTTTGAAACACATTTATTGTAGATTAAAAACACAGTACTATGAGTATTATTGTTGAGGAGATCAGTTATACACAAAGACACATTACTGGGAGTATTATTGTTGAGGAGATCAGTTATACACAAAGACACATTACTGGGAGTATTATTACTGTGGAGTTCTGTTATACATTCAGACACATTACTGGGAGTATTATTGCTGTGGAGTTCTGTTATACACTCAGACACTTTACTAGGAGTATTATTGCTGTGGAGTTCTGTTATACACTCAGACACATTACTGGGAGTATTATTGCTGTGGATCTCTGTTATACACTCAGACACATTACTGGGGATATTATTACTGTGGAGCTCTGTTATACACTCAGTCACATTACTGGGAGTATTATTGCTGTGGAGCTCTGTAAAACACTCAGACACATTACTGGGAGTGCTATTACTGTGGAGCTCTGTTATACACTTAGATACACCAACATTATGGAGCTTCTAAAAAAGAGGGACATAGTAGGGGCTGTCCTTTTTAGGACACTTGGGGGTATTTCAATATGTATCTGATGCACATCAGTATATTTTTAAGACATTATTTTAAAAATCCTCCACCATAATTTATGAATGTTTCTGGGAACATTTCTAACAATAGGCCACTTACTATAAACAAGGAAGCTGATTCCATACTGATAAGATCACATAGATTGACTCTATCTTTAGAATACTTAAAGAGAAAAACTAATTTGTGCTACATACTGCTATTAAAAACATGACAATGTGGGTTGCACTGCACCCAGAATGCTTAGCATATGCAAATGAGCATAGAGAGCATTTTCTCTCTTCACATTTATGTAGGTTTAATATCCTGAAGATCTCAACGCACGCCACCACCACACTGGGCCGGAGGCAACACAGAATATGGCTAAGGAATGATTAATTTACAACCTAACTTTATTGCTTCAATGCAAACACTATGCTTAATATAGTTGGATATTAATAAAGCAATTTTCAGAACTACCAGTTGGAAATCTGAAGCGGGTAAGTACTGTTTGCTATAGTTTGCATGTGGTGCTTGGTTAAATATACAGCAGTGCTATACTGTAGAGTTTCTCTGTGAGCAAAGTCAAATTCCGAAGCAAATTGTAATTACTGCCAGGAAAATTTTTCAACAAGACTTGGCCACAGCAAAGAGAATCGAAAGATAATGCATAGAAAGGTTCATTCTTGACCTTAGAATGGTCGTCTCATAGTGAAAAAAAAAAACAACAACTCCAAAGAGGTTTCTGAGGTTGAAGGGCACCAGAAGGTCAGTTGCCGTCAAAACAGTCTAAAATCAGGGAATCTAGATATAGCTTTATTCACAAAACATAAATCCAGAGTCATAGCATAATGGCATGTGTGTCATCTTGCTCCGTTCAATTCATATGGTGTCTTCTGACATTGTTTCTGAAGCTGAACGTTAGCATATGGTACCCCTTTATATTGTAGCAACTGTGAGCCAAATTATGATGCAGGTTCTGTGGCATCATTTCGACATCAGCACACGCGTTCCTTCTGGCTGCTGAGGAATGATACAAACCAATCAACAGATGGTGCAAGCAATTTAAATACCACATACAGTTGCAATCAAAATGTTTCATCCCTCATTGAAAATCAGGTTTATTTTCAAAATGTACAGACTTTCAGCTGTTTGCAATAAACAAATCAAACAAAAGCCATTGAAATAGCTCAACACAACAAATGCTTTATGTGGTTTCGCCAAATTGAATAATTTTGATTAGAACTGTATGTCAGAATTAGTGATGTCCCGAACGGTTCGCCGAACGGTTCGCCACGGATGGTGAACATATGCGCTGTTCGTTCCGACCCCTATGTCATCATTGAGTAAACTTTGACCCTGTACCTCACAGTCAGCAGACACATTCCAGCCAATCAGCAGCAGACCCTCCTTCCCAGACCCTCCCACCTCCTGGACAGCATCCATTTTACATTCTTTGTGAAGCTGCATTCTTAGTGAGCTGTCTAGGAGGTGGGAGGGTCTGGGAGGGAGGGTCTGCTGCTGATTGGCTGGAATGTGTCTGCTGACTGTGAGGTACAGGGTCAAAGTTTACTCAATGATGACGAATAGGGGGCGGAACGATCAGCGCATATGTTCGCCATCCGTGGCGAACCGTTCGGCGAACCGTTCGGGACAGCACTAGTCAGAAAGCATTGCCTTATTGTTGTCTCTCCTTTACCTAATAGCAAGTCTCTGATCCTATGTGTCCTTTCTGATATCTGACCCAGTTTGTCTTGAATGTTCTGTCCTCTTGATTTCCTTTGGATTTGACTTATTGGTTACAGGATTTCTGTATTCACTGATTCACTATATTCGGCACATTTTATGGCCATTTTCTTGCAACTCTCCTGTTATCTTCCTATGTTAGGATAGCTATAGATTTAAACTATGTGTTCTGGGCTGCCTTTGCATCCTGACACAGAGACATTAAAACAGGTATTTATATGTAGGTAGGTCATACATGGTTTGTTTTCAGAATTGTCACTAAATAGCAATAGTACGCTGTTATTACTCACAAACCATTGTGTCCAAATAATACTGGCAGGTTTTCATCCTTAAGGACCATTTACACGTCATGAACACTTATATAAGGCACTAATATGCATTTTCTATGTGTAGCGGAATGGACGCTCTTTATATACTTTTACCTCCTGTTGTTTGGCTGTCTGTATACCTCCATTCGTTTACCGAACCTCCATCTGTGATCCCCTTGTTCGCACCTTCTAACAACCGACCACCTCTGGCTGTTAACCACAAATTGCTTGTTAAGGAAAGAGTTTCCCCTGTGTGGTCGACGTTCATATAACCAAATGCATGTGTGCAAGCAAATGGCAGGCATATTGTCTCCCAAACGCAGGCAGCGGTACATGGTCGTCGATGGCGTGGAACTAGTTTCGGCTACTCGACCCCTCGAACACCTGGTAAACTGGTGCTGCTGCTTATCCAACTTCCCGAACAGTTATGAGAACGGCGCTCGGGAGGCAAAAACTACCAAACTGGGGGAACATTCGTACATTAACAGCCAGGGGCAGCATTTGTCAGTGTTCGTGCGAGAACGCAATTATCTCTCAGGCACAGAGGATCTTGGGAGGAAAAGCCCTGTATTTTTGTGTGAGAGACCCCATGTAGGGGTCTGGGCATAAAAGCCGTGTGTAGCCAAAATAAATAACAAATGCTGGTGTACATGATTGATAGGACTCGTGGAAATTGACAAGATGATGCAGGAAAAAGCCAAAAATCTCCAAGTACATACAACCAAACAGTCCTAACTTGTCTTGTGATATCGATTCATAGAGTAGGAACTACTATGAGATCCTGATGCCAGTCTGAATAGGTTTCAGAAAAGCATATATCTTTATAAGAAAAAACACAAAATTGACGTTCAAAGAATTTGAGAATCCCCTAGGTGACAAAGTCAAGGTTCTATGTTGTCACTTGGTGGTTACCCAAAATCTTTCTGTCTTCGCATGTACTTCTGCCTACGTTTCGGACCATGTAAATGGTTAATGCTTTTAATAATAAGCACAATGCGGTGACGGGAGAACATTTTAAACTGTAAATTTAGACCTTATTTATGTTTGTTCAAACTCATGATCAGCTAATGGCTTTTGGCTCTGTAGTGAGTATAGGCTCCTAAGCAGATATTTCTTTCTAAATATTTGGAATTATGGTAAGTTTTTCTACTACTACTTGACTAAGATATGTCTAATCTGCCACTTTCAAGAATCTGCAGGAAGAGATGATTTGCCAAGATGGACTGTGGCCAGTGGAAACAATTCTTTATCGACCCATGCCAAAAACAATAGAAAACAAACAAAAAAAAAAACACTTGCAGCTGTAATCCTTTCATACTTAAATAAAGCACCCGGTATAACCATATATTTTCCATGATCAGGCTGACGTGGGTGGTACAATGCAATCACTCTATCTGTTTGGTGTTATTTTAATAAATTGAGCTCACCGTGAAAAATCACCAGCTCGTAAAGTTGGCCGGGACAGAGCAACGTGCGGCTTCACA
>OW240919.1:17440917-17484840 GCA_933207985.1 Pelobates cultripes | reverse complement strand
TATGTATGTCAGTGTATGTGTGTGTCAGTATATATCTGTCTGTCTGTATCAGCCATTACGTCTGTCTGTGTATATGTCAGTATGCCTGTGTGTATATGTCAGTATGCCTGTGTGTATATGTCAGTATGCCTGTGTGTGTGTGTCAATGTGTCTGTCAGTGTATGTGTCTATGTGTTTTAGTATATCTGTCAGTGTATGTGTTTGTGTGTGTGTCAGTATATCTGTTAATGTATGTGTCTGTGTATGTATGTCTGTGTGTGTGTCAGTATGTCTGCCAGTATATATTTGTGTGTAGTGACTTTGTGTGTCAGTATGTATCTGTGAATGTTTTAATGTCTGTCTGTGTGTGTATGTGCCAGTACGTCTGTCAGTGTGATTGCGGGTTGGACGTAATTGGGGGGTGAGGCAGTGGCAGGGACAGGGCCCATGGGGCCCAAGAAAATGCATTGCCCAGGGTCCTAATCATATTATAGACGGCCCTGCATACAAAGAATGTTCACTCTATAGATGTCTGTGGCGGGACCGCTTGCTGTCCTTGAATTGCCCTCTTCTATACTAAAAAATGGGGTTTCCCCTTGTATTCTGATTTTCCCCATGTATTTCTATGCCTTTCGTGTATTGTGCCTATATATGCAGCAGCTCTGTTAAGTAGAGTGAAAAAAAAAGTGAAATGAATTGCTATGTGCCCTTCCGCCTCCCTTTTCCTGTCATAGCAGGACGTCGCAAGAGAGACACTGCCAGCCCAGTTTAACCTAGATGCATTGTCTTTCCTCCCTCCCCCTTCAGCTTCTTGAGATTGAAACCCCTGTTGTTTTGTGTTGGAGACCCCATGTAGGGGTCTGTGTCTGTAAAGCCATGTGTGACAAAATAAACAGAGTCAGTCAGTGTTGTAACCACTGTAACCTCTAGGACTGTGTTCCGTCCAGTTACTGGAGGGAAAATGGATGCCTGCCTGAATTGAGTTATCTGCGTTCTATCCCAAATAACTGGAGTTTTTTTTAGTATCATTCCAATGGCCATTCAAGTGTAAGTTCACCTGCCACCTCAAAGCAAAACCTCTTAGATGAGTCCTACACTAACAATTCACCTCGCCGCTTTCAGCTAAAAGTAAAACATTTCCAATAAGAAAGTGGTATTTTGTGAACCCCCATAAACATATGAACCCCTAATAAGGCACACTTTGGGTGAGCAGCAGCACTGCAAAATGACTGTGTAAACAAATACAAACACACATAATAAGCTCTGCACTTAAAGTCTCACTACTCCAGGGCAGCAGCAATGGCTACAGTATTAATCAGCCCAAATCATAGAACAGAGTTACCTGCACTGTATCCCATATCCATAATAAAATAATACTACACAAAAGTATCAGAGTTATTTACTAAACACTAGATTTTATCCGGATGGACAAATTCCAATGAAAATGACCGAAATTCCAACCACATATTAAAGAACATTAGAATGTTAGGAATACAAACCTGCATTGCTAACACTACAGTTCCACTGTCCCTGCTTAGATATAGGTCCTCCCCGGTTTGCAAGTAAAACTATTAAAACAAAATGTTTACATGCCTTTTTCCAGCTCTAAAACTTTATCAAGGAGATATGATGGTCCAATCCAATGCTCTTCATAGAGGAGCATAGGGGACCTGATGTGCACGGAGAGCAGTTTCATGCATCCAAGCTTCATCATAGGAATGCATTGTATTCAGTGCTTTCCTATGGGCTTTCGCATCATGTAACAGTGCTTTCTGTGGTTCAGTGTATAAGAAGCACTTCTAGTGGCTGCCAGGAAAACAGCCACTAGAGGTGAATTTAAATCTGCAATGTAAACATTTTTTTAAAAAAATTGGAACCCTAATTATAATTATCATGGGGTGAACCTAGTGACCACCTCCTACAGCATGATCAAGGGGCCCAAAAGTTTGGAAGGTATTTAAGTTGTGCTGGTGTCCCGCTGTCCTTTGATTCGGCACTAAACCCCAATACATTGCAAACCAAAGGAGTTCAATCATTACTATTCTACAAATAAATATATATTAATAAATGGTAAAAATATATCTTGTACTGTATATTTCTCATATAAGGAGCTTTTATCACTGGAATCAGAATGGAAGCTACAGAAGCAGATCGAATTAGGAATTTTCATCAGGTTAATGCACAAGTATAAAATGTTTGGCATTCCTATTGCTATAAGAAGTATTTCCCATTTCCCATTTTACATGATCTCTTTTCATTTAGCTGTGACACATAAATAATTAGACATTTTGTTAATGTTCTCCCTGAAATGTGATGTGCAATGGTCTGTTAGAAAACATGACAAGATCAATTGTCCGATGGCTAAGGTGGTTGGTAGCGGGTTTTCCTCTGAATGGTTCCAATTGAAAAATGTGACTAGACAGGGGTGCCCACTATTGCCACTTTTGTATCTTATTGCCATAGAGCCACTAACAATAGCGATCAAGGCAAATTACCAAATTAAGGGACAGCTCATTTTAGACGACAGTGTCAAGTTAACAATGTACGCAGATGACATAATGCTTACTTTTAGTGACCCAATCAACTCCATGAGAGAACTTATTTCCCTTATGCATGAATTTTTAAAGCTATCATTCTATAAACTGAATTTAAAAAAATCGGTCGCACTTCCACTTAACCTGACTCAGAATATCGTCGAAGTGTTAAAAAAGGACTTTGGATTTACTGTTCGAGTATCATTTAACTGCCTATGGGTTGAGATTGCGAGGGATCCTTCCAAAATAATGGAACTTAATTTTTTGTCTTTACTAAAGGAAACCGTTAGAAAGTTAAGGAAATGGAGAAATACTGAGTGTAACGGATCACCTGGCACCCCGAATGGGTACCTCCGTTGAACGATGCTCCTAGCACTTCTTGAGGACTCCAAGCACTCTAGCCGACACCACAACCACCGCAGGCCGAACCTCTCTTCCTTCAGAGTGAAGCAGGAACAAGCTCTTGAAAGAGCGTAGGAGTGATTATAGCAAGGGAGTATGCCTAGCATAGCAATCCCTTGTAGCAGATCCCCCCAATAAGAGACGGCACTCCAAATTGAGGTTGAAGTAGAACTGAAGCTTTTAATCAAACACTCTGCTTTTATGTCCATTTTACAAACATAGTAACGCCCGCAGGGTTTTGAAGAACAACCCAATCAATACATTACAACACAGCTAAACACTCCCATTCATACCAGCAGAAATCCTCCCCTCTGCCTGTGATACAATTACTGAACACAACTGGCTAACGTAATTATCACAGGCAGGAAAATACACAGTTTTGCACAATATTTATAACAAACATTTTCAAAATCAGCATACTCCAAATACAAACGTGTCCAGTGGTTCAAAAGATAGATGGAAGACGTATTTGACCAACTGCAAGCATTGCTTGGGTGTGGTAAGCCAATTATCTCCAGCATACAGAAAATATCTCCATTTACAACAACAGCAAAAGCACACAAAAATACATAATTCCTATCATACTGAACAGAACCCCCACATTCACCTATCCCCAGATAGCTTGGATCTGAGTGCTCACTATATCCGAACAGCGCTCAGATCCCACAAACACAATCAAATCGCCATGGGGTTAAAGTTTAGCAACAAGTTCCAACTGGTCTGGCAGTGTCCCCGGGACAACGCCCTGCTGAAGAACAATAGACAGGAAACGGGGGATGGGCACACCTTCTCATGTATTCAAAGGGGCAGAAAAAGTGTTTCAAAATCCAATAAGTCCAAATAATGCTTACACAGAGCAAAGTCTCCCAGGGGCCATAGACAGAAGGCGGGCAAACAGGCTTCTCCAATGCCCAGTGGCAAGGTTGGTTCCACCACACTGAAATCTTATGGTGGGGGAGAATAAACACAGTGAAATCCTACAAACGTCCTAAGTGGATCTACTTGTTCTGTATGGTGCCTATAGCATGCTCAGACAGCTGGATACTACTAGTGCAGATGCTTATTAATAAGTTTATTTGGCAGGGGAAGCGGCCATGAATTAACGCTAATCATTTGGCCCTAAAAGTTAAAATGGGAATATTAGGACTACCCCTTCTAAAAGATTATTAGAAAGATTGCAACCTATCACACGCCCTTATAACCCAATCAGAAAATCCTAAAGAGCAAATGTTGTATAAAATCAAACAATCATTGATCCAGACTGTGCAGCATAAAAATGATCTGAGCATAGTTATTCTGGCAAGTTAGGAACAAACAGAGAGGCCCCCCACTGGTAAAACTTGATAGCATGATCCTTGAAAATATAACAAAACAACGGGGAAAATGCAAAAAAAAAAAAATATATTAATTCAAAATAAATTAATCCCATGCCTTCCCTTAAGATATCTCTTATATATATATCTTATATGGAGTATTTAAATTTACAAAAGTGGACAGAGGATGGCCTCTCTAAAAAAATGAAATCTAATGAACAATAACAATCTAAAATACTTCTATACACTGAACAATGAATATAATTTAGGTAGTAGGAAGTTTGAACTATTTGAGAGGGTTTCTTAAGTAAACGTAGTAGAAATTGACTAGGCCAAAGGTAGTGGTTATTCCAGACTTGAATATACCACCCTCCTAGTGGTCAGTCACACCTTTGAATGACACTCCAGTGGTGTCAAGGGGCATAACCCCAAAATGGAAGTACTAGAAAATGACTTTCCTGTTACTGGTCACTGAAACCAGAACCAGGACTGTCGGCTGGACAAAATATTAGTAAATAATAAATAATTAAATCAAAATTACCATCAATATGTCGGAATATAGAGAGGGTTCATACGTAGATTCAAGTGATTAAAATAGCCTAAATGTCTCTTCTCCTGTCTAAAGGACTCTTAGACGTAAAGAATCTATTTGAGACTCAGGACTTTAATATAATCAACCATAGTATGTCCATGTCAACAGTAAAAGCGGTTGTGGAATGAGCCTTTAAATTGACTCCTGTAATCTAGATGGAAAAGACAATCAGTCAAAGAGGAACTTTGAATAGTGGCTGTATATAAAGTAACACTTGTAGCAAAGCCCGCTGTATCAAAAAAGCTACAATAAGAGTGTAGTTAAGCAATCAGAAATTAAGGATAACAGCATTTAACTGGATACCAAGTAACATATAATAAAAGGAAAAAAGTCTACATGAAAATTCGTAGATTAATCACAAAATATGTCATAAATGATAAATCTTAAGTTAGTGGTTTCCTAAATCGCTACGGGGTACAAAGAGTATCTGTTGCCCCCTCAAAAACACACAGAGCCAGTCCAGATTCCTCAATCAAATAGATAGTTCCAATCTAGATAGCATATCAGGAGTGACAGGAGGAAAAGGTGAAAAATTAGGAAATAATAGTGCTAATGTGTAGAACCATGCTTAGAGTGCTGGTTACCTACACATCGTGAAATAGGCCCCTGACGAAGGTGCATCACAGCACCGAAACGCGCGTCGGGTTGAAGGAGGTTTTTCTCCTTCATTTTCACTCACTTTTTATTTTCACTTCTAGGGCACTATTTCACGATGTGTAGGTAACAAGCATGGTTCTACACATTAGCACTATTATTTCCTAATTTTTCACCTTTTCCTCCTGTCACTCCTGATATGCTATCTAGATTGGAACTATCTATTTGATTGAGGAATCTGGACTGGCTCTGTGTGTATTTGAGGGGGCAACAGATACTCTTTGTACCCCGTAGCGATTTAGGAAACCACTAATTTAAGATTTATCATTTATGACATATTTTGTGATTAATCTACGAATTTTCATGTAGACTTTTTTCCTTTTATTATATGTTACTTGGTATCCAGTTAAATGCTGTTATCCTTAATTGCTGATTGCTTAACTACACTCTTATTGTAGCTTTTTTGATACAGCGGGCTTTGCTACAAGTGTTACTTTATATACAGCCACTATTCAAAGTTCCTCTTTGACTGATTGTCTTTTCCATCTAGATTACAGGAGTCAATTTAAAGGCTCATTCCACAACCGCTTTTACTGTTGACATGGACATACTATGGTTGATTATATTAAAGTCCTGAGTCTCAAATAGATTCTTTACGTCTAAGAGTCCTTTAGACAGGAGAAGAGCCATTTAGGCTATTTTAATCACTTGAATCTACGTATGAACCCTCTCTATATTCCGACATATTGATGGTAATTTTGATTTAATTATTTATTATTTACTAATATTTTGTCCAGCCGACAGTCCTGGTTCTGGTTTCAGTGACCAGTAACAGGAAAGTCATTTTCTAGTACTTTCTTAAGTAAACATCTTGCTATAAAAACAGTTAAACTGAATATATTTGAAAAACTATTGAAAAGAACAACTTTAACGAAGTTGGTAGCTGACTGTATAAATATGGTTACCAGCGACCCGGATATATATATCAAACCTATTCTTAAGAAATGGGCTTTTGATTTAAATACTCCAATTAAGTTGCGAAGACTGGAGAAAAAACACTCATTGTCTTAATCTATTAGAGTGCCAATATAAACTCTTAAATCGATGGTATTTGGCCCCATCCAGACTGTCTAAATGTTTCTCTGATAAAGATCATAGTTGTTGGAGATGTGGGGATCGGAAAGGTGAATATCTGCACATGTGGTGGGATTGTACTCCCATAGGCCTGTTTTGGAATATGATCAGAAGCAAGATTCTAATACTAACTAACAAGTTTTGTAATTATAGTCCTGGTCTGTTTTCATTACAGATTAATGTTAAGCAAACTTTCGGATCCGATGCCCCTCTAGTCATATATTTGCTGCTAGCTGCTAAAATTACAATAAAATACTCCAATTTGGTTTATGGTGAAGTAGCTTAAATATCAACTAAAAATGGAAAGAGCCATAATTAAGGTTTCCTACGATATGTCGAATCTATGGCTAAATCAAATAGAACACCTTTAGGGGTACATACAAATGAATATGTGTTTCCCCCCTTTTCACAATAGGGCTGTGTGTATTTTTTGACATGATGTACTGCAAGTTATAAGATTCGTCCTTCTCCCCGGGACCTCCTTTGGGAAAACCCCCACTTATGCAAAGGGTACTTAAAGATTATGTATGGCCATCTTGTTATGTTTTGTATGTCTTATGTTTGTATCGGTTGGTTTGTCTTTCTGAAAATGCTCACAAGGCACATTGTTTGGAACTGCTTGTTTATGATATGGCTGTAATGTGTTTTATATTGAATGTTTTGAATATTGAATTACTATGTAATGAACAATAAGTATCGTATACTGTGTTCCTGTAAGCACATGAAAAATAAAAAAAAATGTATTAAAAATAAATAAATGTTAAAAATGGTAAAAAGTTGATAAATATATTCAACCATGACAAGTGCATTCTGTGCTGAGGTATTTTGCCATAGATCTCTTAAAAGATTTTAGATTAAATGCAGATTTGACCTTGTCCCTGAGGTTATTCCATAATTGTGGTGCTCTGTAGAAAAATGAGGATCGGGCCACTTTATTTTTGGATTGCGGTATGCTAAATATTGTGCTAGTACTGGATCAGAGGTTATAGGAGGTGGGAACAGCTGGGGAGAGCATTCTACTCCGGTAGGGTGGGAGCTTCCCAGAAATGCTCTTGTGCAGAAGGCTGGAAAGATGAAGAGTGCGTCGGGATTCCAGCAACAGCCAGTTTAGCTCTTTTAACATGTCACAGTGGTGGGTAAAGTAATTACATTCTAGTACAAAGCGACAGAACGAATTATATAATGTATTAAGTTTATTAAGGTGGGTTTGCGATGCAGGTACATACACTACAAACCCATAATCAATGACCGGCGTTAGCAGTTGTTGCACTATCTGTTTCCTTACTGTACACATTACACAGGATTTGTTTCTGTACAGGTCATTTAGTTTTGGGTAAAGTTTTGAAGAGATTCTTTCAATGTGAAGGCCAAAGGATAGATTGAGGTCTAGCAACAAACCTAGATATTTAAAAGAACCAACTGCTGTCAGTGTGCTATTTGTATTTGTTCTGATACACAGTTGTTGATTTTGTAGTTTACGTAATTTAGGTACAGTTCCAAATATCATTGTAACGGTTTTGTCAGCGTTTAGAAAGTGTTTGTTATCCGCTATCCACTTTTCTACCTCTGTGAATTGGTTTTGGAGCACAGCCTCAAGCTGCGGTAGCTTGGGTTTACTAGCGTAGATTAGTGTCGACTGCATACATGTGTACAGTTGAGGATTTGCAGACATTAGGCAGATCATTTATAAATAATGTGAACAGCAGGGGGTCGAGTATTGAGCTTTGGGGACACCACACGTGACTGAAAGAGGGAGGGAAGCGTTATCAGAAATGGCCACATATTGCAATCGGTCTGAAACATATGATTGAAATCAGGTTAGCGGATGATCAAGTTTTTGCAAAAGAATGCCATGGTCTACTGTGTCAAAGGTTTTGGCAAAATCAAAGAAAATAGCTCCAGCTAAGCCTCCTTGTTCCATGCCAATTTGGATGTCATTGCGAAATTTTAAGAGGGCAGTCGAAGTTGAGTGATTTGGACGAAAGCCTGATTGATCACGGGTCAGATAATTTGACTGCTGATAATATTCACATAGTTGCGTGTGGACACATTTTTCCAAGATTTTTGCCCATTTTTATGGATAGGTACAACCTTTGCAGTCTTCCAAAGTTTGGGTATGTATCCTGACACCACAGATTTATTTATAAGGGTTTAGCAATTGCTGGCGCACTGAGCTTCAGCAACATTGCTGGGATTTGATCTGGTCCACACTGGTCTTTCATATTTAAATTATTAAAATGTTTATTAACAACACTAACAGGCACAGATCTAAAATATTATTTCTCTATATGAGGATTTTGAAGATTTGGCAGGGCCTGATCTTTATTTGCGGTCTGAAAATAAGTGTCATTTGTTATCTTAGCAAACAGGGTGGTATCACATCCAACACAATAATTATTAAAGGCATTAGCTACATCTAGGGGGTGTTGCAGTTTTTTGTTGTCCATTTTGGCAGTGATGGGTTGGGAGTGGATTGTGGGGGTTTGTATGCTATTATCACTGGAATCAGGATGGACGCTACAGAAGCAAAGCGAATCAGGAATTTTAATCAGGTTTATTATGCACAAGTATAAAATGTTCGGCATTCCTCTTGCTATAAGAAGTAATTCCTATTTCACATTATCTCTTTTCATTTAGCTGTGACACATGAATAATTAGACAGTTTGTTAATGCTCTCCCTGAAATGTGATGTGTAACGGTCTGTTAGAAAACATGACGAGAGCATTTGTATTGCTCTGGTCGCCATAGGATCACAATAGGGTAAACATGCTTTCCCATGACCTGGCTAGGAATTAGATAATTGTACAGAATTACAGTTAGGCCTCTGCACTGCTTCATCATAACATTTGCCAGCAGAGGGCAGCATACACTATAGCTAGCATTACTTGGAATTCAAAGTGGATTTCAAATTTAAGGCCAAATGAGATGATCTGAAAATAGAATTGAATTTGGGATTTTTCCATTCCTGCTCTTTTGAATTACATTTTGAAATCTACTTAGAATTCACTTTGAATTCCCAGCAATTCTCATATTAGTGAATAACCCTGTTTATGTTATTTTGTCAACTTCTGAATCTGTAGAAAAGGAAAAATATCAAAAAGTATCAAACATCAACCATTTGGCAAACTCAAAACTGTGCGTGTTTGTGTGTGTGCGAGTGTGTGTGTGTGTGCATGTAGGTGTGCGTGTGTGCGTGTGTGTGCGTGCGAGTGTGTGTGCATGTGTGTGTGTGTGCATGTGTGGCGTGTGAATGTGTGTGTGCGTGTGTGCGTGTGTGCGTGTGTGCGTGTGTGTGTATGCGTGCATCTGTGTGTGTGTGTGTGTGCCAGGTAATTTATACACTAAATGTCAGGATTAGCAAAAAAATAAAACAGGATTATTGTTGCTAATTCTGAGAGCAAAACACAGACATTGATCATAAGATTTATCACTGACCTTATTTTTCACAAAAAACACAGATTTGAATTCTACCGAGTCTAGTCTAGATTTCAACCTATCTGGATGCATCTAAATGGCTGAAATGATAGAAATACACAACTGAATGCTCAAATCAGGGCCAGCGTTAGGGAGGTGCGAGCTCTGCCGCTGCACAGGGCGCCATGTGGCTGACACAGCTTACACACTACCAGGGTGATAGGTGTAAGGGGGTGCTCAGATCACCCCTATAATGCTGGCCACGCTGTGTAGTGTGGCCGTGCGGCACCCTTGTGGTAGATTTTATTATCTTCTACCCAGGGGGTGGAACAGACCTGCAACCTGGTAAGTGAGTCCATGCTCCCCCATCTAATACTCCAGTGCCCCTCCTCCACATCTACCCCAGTGCCCCTGCTACCCCATCTACCCCAGTGCCCCTGCTCCCTTTCTAAACCAGCAAACAGCCAACACATACATATCACACACAGCCATCACGTCTGTCACACACGACACAAGTAGCTGTCTTCCGAGCTCTGGCCAGTCAGAGCGTTGCTGCAGATTACCACAGGAAATCTTTGACACTGTAAGTGTCTGAGCTCATTAGACAGTTACTCGTGGTCTGCACCTGGTGGAGGGACAGACCAGGTTCCCAGCACACTGGATCACCAGAGATCAGCATGCCCCCCTCCATGCAAGGTAACAACGGGGAAAGGGGAATGGATATTTGGTTTTTGGTTTTAAATAATGATTCCTTTAATAAATCCCCTATACAAACACTACACCCGTATACACACACTATTTATGGATGAAGGGGTATGGGGACACTGAGAAGATTTTTTGCACAGGGCGCGTAAAGGCTTAAGGCTGGCCTTGGCTCAGATTCAACAGATTTGGCCACTACCTGCCAGCATATGGGGTTCAATCGAATTTCCACAGTTTGGTTGAATTCAATATGAAGGTAGGTAGAGGCCAGTTATTATTATATAAAGCTGTCATTTGCATCATTATGGTCTGCATGTAATATTTTTGTATGAGCTTTTCAAATTATTTAATAATTTTGGATTAACTTTCAAAATTATTTTTTTCAGAACATTAAATATTAAATCATTTTTCAAAATATTAAATCTGTTTAAAAGTTTTTGCAAAAATATTATATCTTTTGCAAAGCTTATCCAAAAATATTAAATTAAGGCCTCCGTTTGAAAAAGGGTTACATGCAAGAGGGGTCCAATATATCCCAATACTGGTTCACTGTGTATGTTTTGAACTGTATCTACTGTATGAGATTATTATATCTCCTTTCCGGTGTGGTTGAAGTGGGGCTACCCTTTATCCCCACATTTTTTGTGGGGCTGTGTATCTCTCTTTTCTTATGGGCTTTCTGTCCCCTCTCTTCCCTGAGGTGGCCTAAACCCCCGCTTCCCTGTGGCTACATTCGCCACTTTCCTCTAATTTCCTGTGCCGTTCTCATTGATTTCAATCCTGTTCATTCGTACAGCTAGACAAGAACGTCCATTCAGGTTTTTTTCCCTGTTCGTGCCTATCCCTGTACTTTGGCGTTCTGTGGCTTGCGCACAAACTGGCCATTCGCAGCCGTCTTTTCGCAAGGTTTCTTGTTCACATACTGATACTGTCGGTGTTCGGTGGTTCGCGCCTGTTTCCATTAGTTTTAAATTCATATAATTGCTTACGAACATGTTTTGCGGGTTTTCTTGCACAATTTTAGCCCTGGTTCTCGCGAGACCCACGGCGGCCATCTTGTTGGTGCTGTTAGTCGCGGAGTATACTCCCATCACATTGAGGCTCTCTATGTTTGCGGTTTTGCTGCTGTACAGAGGTAATGTGCATACGGTCAGGGACTGTAAAACCCCTGGGAAGTGGGACTGCCTGTCAAGTTTATCCTAGTATTCTGGCTAGGGGTGAGCCCCCATTTGTGTACTACCCAGAGTGCTGCTGCGCGGAATCTTTGCAATTCCGGTGTTCTGGGTGAGCCCCAGTGATATTAATAGGAGTCTGCTTCTTGTCACAAGACCAGTAGGCTGTGTATATGTTAAGGCCTACGGCCTGTTTCACATCCCTCCTAAACGGTCCCTATACCTCTCCTATCTGTGCCTGTTTGTTAATAAATTGCAAATGTATCTATATAGGCCTATCATGTTAGATACCCAGAACCCCATGGATATCCAGGCTATGATCAACACGGCGGTGGCCGCATCCCTGGAGAAGGCTATGGCCAAAGTGTTCCTGGCGGCCTCTGATAATATAAAGCTGGCTCTAAAACACTCCCAAGGCAGGGAAGACTCTGACGAGTCGAATGACTCCTCCAGAGAGAGGGCACGTCTGGCAAAGCACCATTGGAAAGGTGAGGGCTCCAGGGATAACTCTGGCAAAAGCAAGGTGCCCCTCAAGCGCAATAAACGCCTAGTCCTGATCCCCCCCCCATATGCAGAATGATTCCTCGGATGAGGAAACAGATGTGCCTCACTTCCTCTCCATCGTGGACGAGTGGCAGGCAGAGGTCTCTGATTCCAACGATGGTGATTGGGGCTCCAATTGGGATTCCACCAAGACACCTCCTTGAATTTATGCATTTTTGGATACGGAAGCCCTGGACAAAGCCGCCTGCGAGTGGATGAGGGCCGAATGCCCAAGGCCATCCTTACCTGATAAAGATGCGTTTACACCTGAGTTTGACCAGCTCATGCTGGCATTTATGGCATGCGTGGTCGTGACCCTCACAGAGGGGTCGAAAGGGGCATCAGGGGGCACAGCAAAAGCTCCTGGATGCGATGGGGCCGCTGGCCCGTGTAATGTACCTTGCGGACTATGCACATGCCAGGGCAGACTCCTTTACTGTGCATATGGTGCGCGAATGGGCACATGACATCAGAGAATGGGCCCAAAAAGGGTTTTGTTTATGGGCAATACCAATGCAGCCCTCTCAACTGAGAGGCACCGTGCAGCACTCTTCCACATTGACCCCAAACTGGCGGGTCTGGGGAAGAAAGAACTAGGCCCACAGGCACAGGGAAAACTTTTTGGAGAAGCCTTTATGAAGGAATTAAACACGTGAATGTGTTCACTAAATAAGGCCCACAACTCCATCGCAAGGTCTTTAGAGGCAACCCCACCAGGGGTGTTTTTTCCAGGGTTGGTCGGCAATGGGGCCGTGCCACCAGCCAATTTTATCCATCGTGCCCCCGTACGAGACACCCACAACACTTCTACCTGGAAGTTGGTGCTCGACAACAATACCCTCACTATCTGGGAGCGGACAGAGGCGGTGGCAGACGCTTACATGTACCTACTTTAACCATTACCGCAGACATGAACTTCTCATTTTTCCAGAATTGGGAACAACTGTCCGCAGATGCATGGGTGTTACAAACTGTCAAGGGTTATCGCATCGAACTTCAAACGTTCCCTATACAGAACCATCCCCCTCGACCCCTGTGCCTCTCGGACACAGACGCCCACCTCATAGAGTTGGAACTCTACGAATTGTGCACAAAAGGCTCAATCCAACCAGCACTCGGACGAGGGGGCTTCTTCAGCAACATGTTTCTTGTTGGCAAGAAGATGGGCGACTTCAGACTATTGATCAACTTAAGGGACCTAAACATGCATGTTATATACTTCAAGTTCAAAATGGAGAGAATCCACCTCCTACAAGAAGGGGACTGGTTTACGCATCTAGACCTCAAGGACGCATATCTGTCAATCCGAATACACGAAGGCAGTCATCCTCTCCTTCAGTTCCTATGGCACGGCACCCCGTGGCAGTTCACTTGGTTCACCATGGTGTTTCACGAAGATGCTGAAACTGGTCCTGGCCCATCTCAGAGCATGAGGGATCCAATGCATTATATCCTTGGATGATAACCTACTGTTGCACAGGACGAGCGACCTACTATTGCAACATACTGGATATACGGTACAGTTGTTGAAATCTCTGGGGTTCATAGCCAACAGGGCCAAGTCGGCACTTGCAGATCATGCAGATAATTACCATGCAGATAATTCAATTATTGGGCTTTGAGATAGATTCCAGGTCCTGCATGCTTCACCTTCCGTCTTCCAAGGTGACAGCCATTCAGAAGGAGATCCACAAGATCCTCAAGCTCTACTCAATCCCGGTCAGACAACTCGCCCGGATTGTGGGCCTGCTGTCCTCTTCAATCCGAGCCATATTTCCAGGCCCTCTGCACTATCTGCAATGCAGCGACTGAAGGCCCACTTCCTCAGATGAAACCCAACCTGCAACCAACCAGTTCCTCTGACAGACGAGTTTCGTCAAGAGCTCGAATCATGGCTCAATGGCATGCAAGCATGGAATGGTCGAGCCATCTTTGGCAGCCACCCGGACTTCATACTGGAGTCGGACGCCAGCAGGGGATGGGGATCTACCAATGGGGGCGCATCCACGGGAGGAGCATGGAAAATACTGGAACTCACGATGCACATCAACTGCCTGGAATTATTCGCTGGATTTTTCACCATCCGCAGCCTGGCAAAGGGGCAATGCAACTGCTGTATTCTCCTTTGGATGGACAACGTCTCTGCCGTATGTTACATCAACCGCTTGGGAGGTACGCGCTCCCAGACACTGACGGAGCTAATTAAGGAAATTTTTGATTATTGCCTCTCTCGCAACATCACGATCAAAGCGGAACACTTACCAGGGGAGTCAAACCTTACAGCGGATTGGTACTCCCGCCACTGGAGAGATGCCAGCGACTGGCAATTAAACCCTTGGATATTCACAATCCTGAACAACCAGAGGAGTTCACTCCTATTGGACCTGTTTGCATCACGCAACAACCATCAACTACCGGAGTTTTACAGCTGACTCCCAGACCCGGATTGCATGGCGGTGGACGCCTTCATCCAACACTGGCCAAGTCAAGGGACTTATGCCTTTCCACCCTTCGCAATGATTGCAAAGTCCTCCACCAAATTCGGAGATGAGAGGTGCAAATTCTCCTTCTGACACCCCTATGGCTGAGCCAACCCTGTTCCCAGATCTACTCACCATGTTTTGCGAGGATCCACTTCTCCTGCAGGACAATCTGACACTACTCCGGGACCCAGTGGGAAACCCACACCCAATGCTCCTGGATGGATGCTTGGACTCTTTCAAGGGTGCATGGTGTACCAACAATATATCGTCAGCATCTAGAGATCTACTGTGGGACTCAGAAACAAGGAGATGCTACCTATCAGACTGGCGACCTTGGACCAATTGGTGTGTGGGACAGGCCCTTGATCCCTATTGCTGGGATCATTACGTTCGTCTCTTCACTCTTTGAGGAAGGTAAGTCTAAAGACCTTATGACGTTGATGACGGACCATCAACGTCATAAGGTCTGCTATATTGGAAACCCACGGACCAGTTGAAGGCAGGGTGGTCGGTGAAGAACCCCATCATCTGTCGACTACTACGAGGCATCAGACTTAGATGTCATCCAGCTCCCAAATATCAATATCTGTGGGATGTGGCTTCGGTTTTTGAGAGGCTGGCCACCTAATGACCTTCTGTCCTTATGACAATTGACGGCCAAATTTAGTCACGTTCCATATTTCATGACAAACTAAGTCAGTTTCATCTTCGTAATCTACCCGTTCTTTGCTTTGGACCCTCAACTTAGCGTGGTAACAGCATTACGGGCATATGTGATGGCAACGTAGACATTGCGCACTACAACATCTCGATTAATAATCTTAATTTTAATAATGACAGGAGGCGAGTATTTCCCCCCCCACCCCCTTTTTTTGTTGGTTGTCTCTTATCATTTTAAAGGCTGAAGTTGGGTGACGTACAATGTTTCTCATTTTGTTATGGACTTGTGATGTTGCATTTGTCAAGAGGCAGTGAATTGGATATGCTTTCCCTTATATACACTATGACTGTGTTCTAATTGATTCTTTATTTCACTTGTTCTTTCTTTGCTGCTGTGGAGTTAATAAAGAAAGTTTATGCAAAATACTCGCCTCCTGTCATTATTAAAATTAAGATTATTAGTACACTACGCTAGTATATCTGGAGTTTGCAAATATGAGAATTGTAAATTTGGCTGAAATTCTGTTATTTTAATATAATTTTGCCAGTCCAGACCAAATTCAGACTTTAGTTAATAACCTGCGTGTTTGTATATATGTTATTCTCTTTATATAGCATGTGTACAGATTGCCGTGTTTAAGTGCATTTTCTAATCTGTTTATCAAGTCCTATCTCCCAACAAAGAGGTACATTTTGAGTGGGAGTGTGGCCAAGGGTTCTAATACATTTTAGATAACTTACTGATTATTTACACAGACTGATTTTGAAACACATTTATTGTAGATTAAAAACACAGTACTATGAGTATTATTGTTGAGGAGATCAGTTATACACAAAGACACATTACTGGGAGTATTATTGTTGAGGAGATCAGTTATACACAAAGACACATTACTGGGAGTATTATTACTGTGGAGTTCTGTTATACATTCAGACACATTACTGGGAGTATTATTGCTGTGGAGTTCTGTTATACACTCAGACACTTTACTAGGAGTATTATTGCTGTGGAGTTCTGTTATACACTCAGACACATTACTGGGAGTATTATTGCTGTGGATCTCTGTTATACACTCAGACACATTACTGGGGATATTATTACTGTGGAGCTCTGTTATACACTCAGTCACATTACTGGGAGTATTATTGCTGTGGAGCTCTGTAAAACACTCAGACACATTACTGGGAGTGCTATTACTGTGGAGCTCTGTTATACACTTAGATACACCAACATTGTGGAGCTTCTAAAAAAGAGGGACATAGTAGGGGCTGTCCTTTTTAGGACACTTGGGGGTATTTCAATATGTATCTGATGCACATCAGTATATTTTTAAGACATTTTTTAAAAAATCCTCCACCATAATTTATGAATGTTTCTGGGAACATTTCTAACAATAGGCCACTTACTATAAACAAGGAAGCTGATTCCATACTGATAAGATCACATAGATTGACTCTATCTTTAGAATACTTAAAGAGAAAAACAAATTTGTGCTACATACTGCTATTAAAAACATGACAATGTGGGTTGCACTGCACCCAGAATGCTCAGCATATGCAAATGAGCATAGAGAGCATTTTCTCTCTTCACATTTATGTAGGTTTAATATCCTGAAGATCTCAACGCACGCCACCACCACACTGGGCCGGAGGCAACACAGAATATGGCTAAGGAATGATTAATTTACAACCTAACTTTATTGCTTCAATGCAAACACTATGCTTAATATAGTTGGATATTAATAAAGCAATTTTCAGAACTACCAGTTGGAAATCTGAAGCGGGTAAGTACTGTTTGCTATAGTTTGCATGTGGTGCTTGGTTAAATATACAGCAGTGCTATACTGTAGAGTTTCTCTGTGAGCAAAGTCAAATTCCGAAGCAAATTGTAATTACTGCCAGGAAAATTTTTCAACAAGACTTGGCCACAGCAAAGAGAATCGAAAGATAATGCATAGAAAGGTTCATTCTTGACCTTAGAATGGTCGTCTCATAGTGAAAAAAAAAAACAACAACTCCAAAGAGGTTTCTGAGGTTGAAGGGCACCAGAAGGTCAGTTGCCGTCAAAACAGTCTAAAATCAGGGAATCTAGATATAGCTTTATTCACAAAACATAAATCCAGAGTCATAGCATAATGGCATGTGTGTCATCTTGCTCCGTTCAATTCATATGGTGTCTTCTGACATTGTTTCTGAAGCTGAACGTTAGCATATGGTACCCCTTTATATTGTAGCAACTGTGAGCCAAATTATGATGCAGGTTCTGTGGCATCATTTCGACATCAGCACACGCGTTCCTTCTGGCTGCTGAGGAATGATACAAACCAATCAACAGATGGTGCAAGCAATTTAAATACCACATACAGTTGCAATCAAAATGTTTCATCCCTCATTGAAAATCAGGTTTATTTTCAAAATGTACAGACTTTCAGCTGTTTGCAATAAACAAATCAAACAAAAGCCATTGAAATAGCTCAACACAACAAATGCTTTATGTGGTTTCGCCAAATTGAATAATTTTGATTAGAACTGTATGTCAGAATTAGTGATGTCCCGAACGGTTCGCCGAACGGTTCGCCACGGATGGTGAACATATGCGCTGTTCGTTCCGACCCCTATGTCATCATTGAGTAAACTTTGACCCTGTACCTCACAGTCAGCAGACACATTCCAGCCAATCAGCAGCAGACCCTCCTTCCCAGACCCTCCCACCTCCTGGACAGCATCCATTTTACATTCTTTGTGAAGCTGCATTCTTAGTGAGCTGTCTAGGAGGTGGGAGGGTCTGGGAGGGAGGGTCTGCTGCTGATTGGCTGGAATGTGTCTGCTGACTGTGAGGTACAGGGTCAAAGTTTACTCAATGATGACGAATAGGGGCGGAACGATCAGCGCATATGTTTGCCATCCGTGGCGAACCTTTCGGCGAACCGTTTGGGACAGCACTAGTCAGAAAGCATTGCCTTATTGTTGTCTCTCCTACCTAATCGCAAGTCTCTGATCCTATGTGTCCTTTCTGATATCTGACCCAGTTTGTCTTGAATGTTCTGTCCTCTTGATTTCCTTTGGATTTGACTTATTGGTTACAGGATTTCTGTATTCACTGATTCACTATATTCGGCACATTTTATGGCCATTTTCTTGCAACTCTCCTGTTATCTTCCTATGTTAGGATAGCTATAGATTTAAACTATGTGTTCTGGGCTGCCTTTGCATCCTGACACAGAGACATTAAAACAGGTATTTATATGTAGGTAGGTCATACATGGTTTGTTTTCAGAATTGTCACTAAATAGCAATAGTACGCTGTTATTACTCACAAACCATTGTGTCCAAATAATACTGGCAGGTTTTCATCCTTAAGGACCATTTACACGTCATGAACACTTATATAAGGCACTAATATGCATTTTCTATGTGTAGCGGAATGGACGCTCTTTACATACTTTTACCTCCTGTTGTTTGGCTGTCTGTATACCTCAGTTCGTTTACCGAACCTCCATCTGTGATCCCCTTGTTCGCACCTTCTAACAACCGACCACCTCTGGCTGTTAACCACAAATTGCTTGTTAAGGAAAGAGTTTCCCCTGTGTGGTCGACGTTCATATAACCAAATGCATGTGTGCAAACAAATGGCAGCCATATTGTCTCCCAAACGCAGGCAGCGGTACATGGTCGTCGATGGCGTGGAACTAGTTTCGGCTACTCGACCCCTCGAACACCTGGTAAACTGGTGCTGCTGCTTATCCAACTTCCCGAACAGTTATGAGAACGGCGCTCGGGAGGCAAAAACTACCAAACTGGGGGAACATTCGTACATTAACAGCCAGGGGCAGCATTTGTCAGTGTTCGTGCGAGAACGCAATTATCTCTCAGGCACAGAGGATCTTGGGAGGAAAAGCCCTGTATTTTTGTGTGAGAGACCCCATGTAGGGGTCTGGGCATAAAAGCCGTGTGTAGCCAAAATAAATAACAAATGCTGGTGTACATGATTGATAGGACTCGTGGAAATTGACAAGATGATGCAGGAAAAAGCCAAAAATCTCCAAGTACATACAACCAAACAGTCCTAACTTGTCTTGTGATATCGATTCATAGAGTAGGAACTACTATGAGATCCTGATGCCAGTCTGAATAGGTTTCAGAAAAGCATATATCTTTATAAGAAAAAACACAAAATTGACGTTCAAAGAATTTGAGAATCCCCTAGGTGACAAAGTCAATGTTCTATGTTGTCACTTGGTGGTTACCCAAAATCTTTCTGTCTTCGCATGTACTTCTGCCTACGTTTCGGACCATGTAAATGGTTAATGCTTTTAATAATAAGCACAATGCGGTGACGGGAGAACATTTTAAACTGTAAATTTAGACCTTATTTATGTTAGTTCAAACTCATGATCAGCTAATGGCTTTTGGCTCTGTAGTGAGTATAGGCTCCTAAGCAGATATTTCTTTCTAAATATTTGGAATTATGGTAAGTTTTTCTACTACTACTTGACTAAGATATGTCTAATCTGCCACTTTCAAGAATCTGCAGGAAGAGATGATTTGCCAAGATGGACTGTGGCCAGTGGAAACAATTCTTTATCGACCCATGCCAAAAACAATAGAAAACAAACAAAAAAAAAACACTTGCAGCTGTAATCCTTTCATACTTAAAAAAAGCACCCGGTATAACCATATATTTTCCATGATCAGGCTGACGTGGGTGGTACAATGCAATCACTCTATCCGTTTGGTGTTATTTTAATAAATTGAGCTCACCGTGAAAAATCACCAGCTCGTAAAGTTGGCCGGGACAGAGCAACGTGCGGCTTCACAATAATATTGGAAGCAGAGCTGTCAGTATTGTTTATTTCATTTTTATTCTATAATGTGGCACAGCATGAATTGAATGAGAATAAGAAATGTCATAGGCTTATCTTTCTAAATGGTCAGCTGCTATGCTTTAATTTAAAAGCAATTTAAACTTACATTTTGTCCTTAATAGTGAAGATGCAGTGATTATTGTTTCACGAAATAAGTTAACAGATTCTTTTTTTTTTTTTAAATCACGAGTACCTGTGTCTTGTATACCTTAGGACTTGTTGGTATTTGTTATAGACTTAAGGAGTCTATTTGCCAAGATTTAATTAATCAGACACTACTACTGAATTGATAACAATTGTGTGAAAATTCCCAAATGGCAGTTTTGGTAATCACTAAAGGGAATTCAGAGACGCCTCTACCAGAATTAACAATTAAAAACTTTTCTGATTTGTAAAATCATTTTTTTTTTCTTTTTGCAGTACTGCCTTATGAATTAGATAAACCCAGCTGAACTAGCGGCTGAACCCAGTTTTAGTCAATAAGACATAAGGGGTCTTTTTGTAAAAAAAATAAAAATAAAGTTTCACTGTCATAGTGAGCTGGCAGAGAAAACAAAAAAACAAAAAAAGATACAAAGTAGCTGAGCTAGCTAAATTAAAGTGAACATGTCATGAGTTTTTCAAATGAACATAAAATGGCCCCAAATACATTGAATACATCACATAGATAAATTATTTATAGAAAAATATTAAGATATACTCACCTCACCGCTGATCCATTGCCGCTATTTCCTCAGCTTTGTGGGTGTTACACTTCTCTAAAACCTGCATCCGGTTGGCCCTTGTTCCTCATGCAGATTTCTCTGATTTGCGCGTCTTGTAGATGCTTCTGCAAGGGAATCCTTGCTTCGTTGCCAACATGCTGGTGTCTGCATGGAGTGACATTGTCACTCAGTTCCTATAACCCCTAGCCAGCGCCTGTAGTGTCGTGTAGGGAGCTACCATGTGCTGTGGAGTGCGAATCGCCTGTGGGCGGTCTCTTCTGCTCTGCCCTGGCAGTCAATTCTTTGTGATAGGGGTTATGCCAAAGAATTGTCTGACAGGTGTATGGATTAGGGTTTTCTCCCAATCAATACATTAGCTAGCAAATATATTAATACAATGTAGAGATGGAATTTACTGCTCTTTGTCCAGAACCATCCTACATAATATTCTAAACATGTATATATGTTTTATGTTGGGTCCATTGTTTATTATTTATTCATTTGTGTGGTCTGTTAGATATGTTGTATTTTTTACTTAATTCTTGAAAAGTAAAACACTGTTATTTTAGCTAAATATGTAATATCAGAAGTTCTCAAGAGCACACTTCAAGATCAGTTCAAGATTGTAAGCTTTTAGATTGTAAGCTTGCTTGGGAAGGGCCCTATTGCCCTACTGTTCCCGTATGTCATATATGTTTTGTCAGAATTGTTTGTCTTGGTGTTTTATTGTACAGAGTTGATGCTTAAGATGTATTGATTATGTAATTGGATACTACACCCAACAGAATACAAATGACACAGCACCATCGGAGCTAGTGTGGCTGCACCAGGACCCACAGGCTGAACAGCCCCATTACTTAGGGCTATCCAAAGGACTTGTGTCATCAAGGACCCAGCCGTGTGCTGTGACAATTTAAACATTTTGTGGTTACAATTTTGACCAGCATATGTGTTTTGTTTTCATTTTTAAATTATCTTAATAGATTTGTGCATAATGGTTGGAAACATAGATGAAAAAAAAACTGTTCTCCTGCAGGTTTCAGTAGGCCAGATGTTAAAAGGGCTTATCATTCACTGACAGCAAATTCTGCACATGTGAATGGAACCTGCTAGCTGTGTACATATAGTTGTGTAAGCGATCGTCTTAAAGATCTAAGGATTGAACTATATTTCTGTAACGAGATTTCAGTTGGCAGGGAATTAATCCAAAAATTTAAAAAAGTACTTTTTAAAAGAAAAACATAATTATTATCTCCATATTGCATTAAAATGGGTGTGAAATCTACGGTTTGAACTGCTTTTTGTATGTCTATATTTAAGTAAATAGCATGGCATACAGATTTTCTTTCTTATTACGAATGGTAAGAGAGTAGAGACATAAGGGCTCAACTGTAACAAATTTAGCTTAATAACAGTTTTTCCCCCCTTTTTTCTGCTTAAATATATATTCAAAGACTGACTAACCTTTTATCATACGACAAAGATGATATTTCCATTTTTACCGAGGTAAATTAAGTAAATATAGTGAAACTAAAATATAACCAGTGACTTTAATTTCCTACTCAACTGAAGATGGTTGGAAGTATTCGGTTGATTTGCTGCCTGAACTCGCAAAATCAAGAAACCAGACTGAGAGATTCGGAATCTACGGCTTAGCTTTGTTCTGTATCGGAATATAGACAAAGATTTAGTCAAAACAAACATTGCCTCCAATTGCTCTTTCAAGAACGGAAATGTTTTTACACTTTCACAAGATATGGCATATGTTATTTTACTTTTACTTCACATCGTTGAAACTTACTCCGTAGTCTTTATTTTCCAAGTAGGAAAAAAAGAGACGGAGCGTGGCGATTTGACAGCTCTCAGGTGCTGTGTCGCCCTAGAAACTAAACAAAATACTGTAACTGATGTAAATTTAGAAAATATTTCTGTAGGTCAAATGCCAATATTATGTTTATTGTGAGCTCTTTCCTTTACATTTGACTGTAAGCAAAGCAAGTCGATGATGAAAATTTAATAAAAGGAAGCATAAAAAGGAGCTGATTTATACCTGTGTTGAAAAAGTCCTTTGGAATATTAGAATACTGACAAATGTATAGTAATAACATGGGTGTCCGAGTCCAGCACTGGTTTTCTATAATTAAAAGGGAATATTATAGTAATAGCTGTAAACTTACAGGTTACATTTAGAGATCTCCTGGTCCTCCATGTATGGGGTACGGAAGGGGAAATCGTGGGCATGAAAGTGGATGATGCAATCCAAAAAGGGGAAACCTAACCGAAAAGGCATTCTCACCTCTAAAGGCATGAGACTTGATGTTTTGGGGACATCTGTAAGCAATGGGATTTTTTTTTTCTCCTTATCACGTGACATATGCGTTTTTACATAATACAGTATATAGAGGGATTTGTGTGGTGTGTTGTTAAGGTTGTGTTATTTCACGTGAGACTGCATTTTAAAAGGATTATCCTAGACTTAAGATAAGGCCAGAGACTAATTAAAGTATTTAGAAAATTGGGCAGACTAGATGGGCCGAATGGTTCTTATCTACCGTCACATTCTGTGTTTCTATGTTTCTATGAGTAACAGACAGGTTTAATTATGAAACCACGAATTGTCAAGGATTTGGAATTTTAGGTGAAAATAGCCAAATTAGAAAAAAAACTCTCCAAGTCATGTGTTTAGCTAATAAATGCAAGAATGTCGACCATCATACATGTAACCAGGATCTCAACATTTATGAAATATATTTCTTACTTAGGCTTATTGATAAAACCTTTTCACAGACTCGGAAATCTTGAATTGACGTCTGGTTTTAAATAAACAACACAAATACGAGATCTGTTCAGAAAGTATCCAGCCATGTGATATGAAAATAGATACATTTATTGAAGAAGGTACAACAAACATTGTGACACCTCAGTCATTTTCAAAGTAAGCACCTTGGGACCTCACACAGTTCTTCCAGCGTAATTTACCACTTTTTAAAATACTCTGCAAAATCCGTTCCTGGAATCAACTGCCTCGTCGTATTTACCTGAATCTCATCGATGGTCTGAATTCTCTTCCTTTTCAAAGGTGATTTTAGTTTTGGGAAAAGCCAGAAGTTGCAGGGTGCCAAATCTTTCAACAGATTCCCACCATCTTTGAAGCGTCTGTGCCATACTTTTATTTGCGCTGCACTCATTACATTGTCTCCGAAAGCCTTCTGAATCATCTAAATAGTTTCCGCAGAGGAATGTTCAAGATTAACACAAAATTTGATTTGTTGCTCTACTTGCTCAGTCATTTTGAAATTGATGGCCACACAGTACACATGCTCACTGAACGGCAACTAGCGCCCCCACTGTCTAGCGCAGTGAATTCATCATTGTTCACACATGTGCATTCCAGCCCACGCTTCTTGGCTGCCAGGTTACATCAATGTCATGCAATTTGTTCTTATTATAGTAACAATGGCTGGATACTTTCCAGACAGACCTCGTACTTACCACTTGCTCCAAGCTAGGATATATTATCCAGAGACCATATAGATGACAGGCTCACACACATGGGTGTTGCTAGGCTCCAAACGTATCTGGTGCATGATCCCAAAGGAAAAAATACCCCAAACTCTACCTTTGACCCCTCAAAAGACATTGCTTCTTAAGACTTCAGCTGACACCTCCTTGGCTTCGACCTACACTAACTATGACCTTGACTTAAAATTATATATATGATCACAATCTGTTAGAAAAACTTCCAAATTATTTATCTGCAGAAGTCACCAATAAAATCAATGGACATTTTTGTAGATAAATAATTTGAAAAGATTTTCAAACAGACCATGACCATTTGCAAAACGGATCCAAAAATATTATACCGAGGTCATTTCACCGGGATTTGGGGTCCTAAAGTGGACAGTTAAACTATCCTTAAGTTCTTGGCCTATATGGATTTGGATAGCAAATGTATCGTAAAGGGCTAATATAGTATTGATGGTGGGAATGCATGAGCAAAATCACTTTGGTCAAGTTTGCTAAAGTTTAATGGGGGAATTTAAGCATGTGGCGAAATGTCAGAGGTAAACTATTTTTACAGGTGACTGAAATAACAAGCATTTAATATATAATATAAAGGATAAGTTACTTGGACCATTTCTCTGCAAAATTTGGCAGCAGTTAAACCCAGACTCCTTTACCCACACAAAATGTTATACCTACACCTCATTTCTTTCTTTTAGCTCTGACTGTGTTTTCCTCCCTTCCTTACTCTGTTTATGTTGAAAGCTACTCTTCTCTTGATTTCCACATCCTTTAGTCCAATTACTTCACCCTTGTTTTGCAGCCATTAGTTTACTTTTTATTCATAATGAATTTGACTTGTCGTGTTAGACAGTCTGTTCCTTCCTTTTATACATTTGCTTTAAAGCTCACATGTCTGCTTTCCCTAATTGTTTCCTAATTGACACACTCCCAGTCAGCAAATGACTTCAGATCCCCAATCCTTCTGTATTGCGTATGTTCTGACAATATTTTTTGTAAATGTCTGAATGTTAAAGGATTTTACAGTTAACAAACAGCAAAATGAAATATATGAATATGTATATTCATGTTTTCTTTTCTTTATACACTAAATGTTCAAAAGTAAGTGGACACCCCTACTAACAGTGTTTCATTGTCACCCATTGCTAACCGGTGTATAAGACCAGGACATAGCCATGGATTTTCCATAGATGAAATCTGGCAGTACAATGGGCTGTACTGAAGAGCTCCATGACGTTAAATGTGGTCAGAGTCGTCACTAGAAGCCACAGTGCCCCAGTGCGAAAATTGCCCTTGGGCTCCCTTTATACATCCCACCCCGAGCTCCTCCATGTGTCACATTCACGCCCCCAAGATCCTCCATGTGTCTCATTCACACCCCACAGGGTGAGCGTGGCATGGTTGGGGGGGATGAATATAACAGAATGAAGGGGTTAATGTGATAGGGCGAATTTGGCTGTGTGAAATGGGGCGAGTTGTGACAGAGTGATTAAGAATGAGTGTGACAGTATTGGGGGGTGAGTGTGACAGTGCGAGAGAAGGTGAGTGTGATAGGGTGAATAAAGCAGAGCAAAGTGACAGGATTGGCAGAGTTATTGTGAGTGTGGCAGGGTGAAGGGGGTGACAGTGTGTGTGGTGGGGTGACAGTCACACAGACACAAAGGTGCATACACTGACGCATGCAGATAAACAGACAAACACACACTGACATACATGCAGTTACACACCATATAACACATATAGATGCATACAGGGACACACATGCTGATACACAGACACACATACAGATACAGATGCACAGATACGCACACTGACACACGTGCAAATACACAGACACACAAACACATATATACACACAGGCACACAGAATAATACACATTCAGATACACAGAATGATACTCCTAAATATATAAAAACTGACAAACATACAGATACACAGACACATACTGACACATATACAGATACACAGACACATATATAAACAGAAACACATGTAGACACACAGACACTTAATGACAAACATTCAGATACACAGAATTAAACTATATGGATATACGTAGGGCACACACTGACATACAGTGACGCAAACATACAGATACACATACAGACACACATACATACAGAGATACACATGCATACAGAGACACATATACATACAGAGACACACACATGCATACAGACAAACACACATACATACAGATGCACATACAAACACACATACATACAGAGACACACACACATACAAACACACATACAAACACACATACAGATACACATACATACATAGACACAGATACACAAACACATGCAAAATGGTATAGTCACCCTCCTGTTTCCTACCTTTAGGTGCAGGAGGGTGACTTCTCTGGGGTTCCCATTCTGACTCTCTCCATTCCTCTCCAGCGCATCTGCTCCACCTTCCTCCTGAACAGACTCTGTGTTAGCCGGGAGGAAGTGACCGGGGCCATCACTTCCCCCCAGCGATCTGACAGCATCACAAGGTCCTGCAGCGCTGACCTTGCCCCTGGAAAAACATAGTATTGGGTGGCCCTAGCAGTATGGGCCACCCGATGGGCCCTTTCAATGCAGCCCCAGCGGTAATACCTGAAGTGAATACCTGGAGTGACCGGCCCGGTCGCAGCTGCGACCTCTGCGACCGCGGTAGTTCCACCACTGAATGTGGTACTGTCGTAGGATGCCACCTTTGCCACAAGTCACTTTGTGAAATTTCTGTGGCACAATGAAAAGTGCTGCTTTTCAGGGTATGAACTAGGCCACTTAGTTCCAGTGAAGAACTGCTACAGAATATAAAGACATTTTTGTCAAATGGTTGCTCCAACTTTGTGGCAACAGTTTTAGGAAGACTTTTTTTCTGTTCCAGCATAACTTATGTGCCCCTGTGCATAAAGTGAGATCAATAAAGACATGGTTTGACAAATCTGGTATGAATGAACTCAAGAGACCTGCACAGAGTCCTGACCTCAACACCACTGAACACCTTTGGGATGAATTCAAAAAGTCGATTGTGAGCAGAACCTTCTTATCCAACATACGTGCCTGACCTCACAAATGCTCTTTTGGCCGAATTGGTACGAATTCCCTCAGTCCCAAATTGCCTCAATCCAAAATCTTATGGAAAACCTTCTCAGAAAAGTGTCAGCTGTTATAGCAGCAAAGATGGGGGAAACTAATTATGATTAAAAGTGGGATGTCCTACAAGCTGTCCACAAACATTTGACCATATGATGTATGTACAAGTTTATAAACTATGGATGTACCATTCCTTTATTGGATTCTTGAAGACTGTGTGCAATGCAGCTGGAATGATATAAGTGAGGCAGAAGTTCAGTATGAGACATATAGCCTGTAGCAAGCCTAGGAAGCAGTGCCATGTCTTAAATTGCCAGCCTATGTGAATGCCAGGTTTTCATATCCATGCCATATCCCTTTTTATTGATTGCCAGGAGAAGCATGATTGGGCATAATTCTAAGGCTAAATACAATCAATCAAGCTTAATTCATATCAACTTTTGTAATTCCTATTTATATAATATAAACATATTGCTAAAACAGAAATGATAAAATTAATGAAAAAGGTGCTTGTTATCATTTTTGCAATGCATCTCTAAAGCTTAAATTTTTCTCTAATATTGAGTATTGTCTTTTTCCTCCCAAGTGTCCCTATTTAGGGAGGGGGGCAGTCCTTATTTTGAGGCCAAATCTCTCTGAATTTCATTCTATCCTAATGTCCTTCTTTTCTGTGAGCTCCATAGCAATAATACTCCCAGTAATGTGTCTTGAAACTACAATAAATGTGTTTAGAAATCCGTCAATAAAGATACATTGTTCTTGTTCTAAATTATATTTTAGTTGCATAATTTATTAGAAAGTCACCTAAAATTTTTCAGAACGGCCCGCCCAAAGCCTTTACAGCCTGTCACACCCATAAAATTAAAGTGTCCCTCTTTGCCCATTAGCAATGTTGGGGAGTATGTTGTATCATAGGATGTCTATTGTACACAAGATAAGGCCAGTGTTGCTTGAAAAATGTGCACATGTACTGATTGGTGATTCCACGTTTCTTAGTTTATAATTATTTATATTACTATTTACATTATTATATATATTGCCGTTTTTTTAAGGCACAGTCTAGACCACAGGTTACTCCTCGTCTTTATTGATATTAAAATTAAACAAAATGAAATAAATAATTAAATATATAATAAAGATTAGTGGCTGATGTAGGTCCTCTGTGGTTATGGTACTCGGAGTGTCTCCTGTAGGGCAGCTGTTAACTTTTTTCTTCACATATTTTCTTTTTCTGCACAGCACTTTGCTAATACTGCAGTACTTTATATAATCTGCCATATTTTTTCATTTCTTTCACTATGTGGTCGCTGGTTTCTTAATTTACGGATGAGTAAATACTATGTGGCACCTTTCTGAGCTGAAAATGTACTGTTTGCATTCCTAAGGTCTGTGTGGGTTGAAACACTCTGACTCCATCGAATCCCTGTTTCCCTTACTGGCAGTGATGGGAAATGTTGCCTTTTATATACTGCCAGTTACACTGTTCTACATCCAACACTCCGTTTAATTCTTGTAATAACACACATTTTTTTAGAAAATGTTTCAGGCTGTGGTGGCTTGATTTCCTGGTTCATGGTATTTGACTACTAAAATATATGTATAGACACACACGGACCAGAGATTCGTATAGTTTTGTAGATGAAGTTTGAAATAAACAGCATGCTAAAGATTTATTGACATGCCCTGTGAGTGCTGTCTTCCTTTTGCGTAAATATATAAATCTAAGCACTAGAATGGTATATGCATTTAACAATAATGGTTAGGTATATTTTCTATTCTGTGTAGCATTCAGACAAGATTTCCTCAATCTGAGCCTCTATCACAGCAGGCCAAACAGTTACACACCAAAACCACTAAAATGGAATACCAGATTGCCCCAGTTTATGGTCCACTTTTACAAATGTGGATATAAAGGGAGTTAAAAAGAACCATGCAAAAGTTACACCCTACTACGTGTGACCTAGACCCTGTGTAGCGGAATGGACCTTGCTACAGTACCCTTATGCCTGCTCTAGGCTATCCGTGCCAGTTTCCACCCACCCCCCCCCCGTTGTCCCCTATGTCTGGGGCTTATAGTCCATTTGTGAGGCATATTCCCCTCTTATTGAAAACCCATGTTTTTCCCTGTTTTGCCTGGCCGTTCATTCAATTCCGTTCCCTTAAGTTGTTCCCACGGTTCTGGTCGACAACTGAACAAACTACCAAACGGCAGGCTACCCAGATGTGGAGTGTGCAGCTCATTAACACCATTCACACCTCCACAAACCGCAACTACATGAACATTTCAAGCGGTCGGCTGGGTGGTCGCCGTTCGTATGTGCGAACAAGTGGCAAATGCCATCTTGGAGCACGAACAAAGACATCGGTGTTCGGTCGTTGAGTGCATGGAAATAAAATCAGCCACTCAATGGTGCGAGCACCGCTGGGACTTCCACCTTCAGTTACCTTTGTGGAAAATCATACGAACAGAGCGGTATTCATGGGGAGCAACCTCCCGAACGAGATATTCATGCGAATGAACACACAAACAGTTGCTATGCTGTTTTGTATGTATTTTGTACTCCTAAAAGAGACCGACCGCACGTCCTGTTTTCATGGAACTGTTTTGGGCAGGCACCTCATGTGCGGTCGATCTAAACTATACCCGGTGGCATTTCGGCTACGTTCCTGGGACCTGAGCGCTTTTCTTGGGTGCTCAGACCCAAGCTATCCGGGGATAAAGTACTTGAGGGGGTACCTTATGGGGAAATGCATGTTTTGGAGTCTTAAAGATTTTACATGTCCTTAACCTGAGAGGTAATGTAATTATATTGTGTACTTTGCTTCAGTCTAATCTCAGGTCCAGTGGGGAATGCCCGTGGAATTTGTATTTGGAAACCCCTTGCATGGGCATTCTCATAAAAAGCCAGTTGTGGCTCCATTAAAATCAGTTATACCCCCAGAGCTGAGTGTCGTCCAGTTGCTGGGGAGGTGTTGGGAGATTCTTAGATAACTTTGCAGGATTTGGCTGTTCCCTTGGTGTAATTTACTTGTTCCTGAGTGCATCTTGGAGTAACCAGCGGAGGAGAGTCCCTGCTAGGACTAGGGCTCCGCTGCACCCTGCTCCAACACAGCTTATATCTGCATGCATTGAAACACTCGCTCCAGCCTTCACAAAAATAGTGCAGTGTTCACTAAAAACTGGAGACTTCCCAGATCCTCTAAAAGAAGCTGCTAAATAAATTAACCTTTATTAGACCCAGACTGCATCTCTAATTACAGACCAGTATCCAACTTTCCATTTCTGGGGGAAATAATTTAAAAAGTAGTGGCAACTCAACTGGAGGCCCATCTATCAAGCTTGGACATCTTTGATCCTTTCCAGTCAGGTTTTAGATGCCACCACAGCACGGAAACAGTGCTAGTCCGAGTGCTAAATGATATTCTTATGGTGAGAGACAAAAAATTGTAATTCTCTTGGATCTTTCAACTGCATTTGACACCATTGACCATAGGATTTTAATAGAGCGCTTGCAGCACATCTGTGGTCTACAGTCCTTAACTGGTTTAAGTCTTTCCTCACTGGTAGATCACAGAGAGTAACATCAGGATCAAACTCATAGGCACCAACAGAACTGGCCTGCAGAGTTCAACAAGGATCCATCTTGTCTCCCATGCTATTAACAATTTACTTGCTACCACTGGGGGACATCATGGCCTAAGGTATCATTGTTACACGGATGACACTCAACTCTACTTTGCTACAGATACCACAGACCCAACATGCCGCATCAACAGTTGCTTAGCAGATCTCATAGAATGGAGCCCACTGGAGGTGCAGACCAGAAGCTCCCGGGAACCCAGCATTAGGGTTTTTTCCCCATACTGAGCAGGTACACATAAGCCCAACAAAGTTACACAGCAATTCTGTTCAGGTTTCATCCAAAAAAAGGATGGTTGCCAGAACCCAGAATAATAGTTAGTACCTTCCAAGCCTCTGTTTTAATAGGAGGTGGAGAAAGAATCTTTTGTTCACAGATAAAAGCACTGTATAAAAGAGACCCCTTGTTAATATTCCATTTTGTTTTAAACATAACTTGAGAATGTACAATATTTTGAAGACTTATAATAACTCGAAATCAGACTCCTGGAGCCTCGTTGACAGCAGAGACAGCCCGAAATCTGCTCTCAGGGCCACGGGAACAACCAAAACAAAGCACCCAAGACTACCTCACCGGCTAGCAGTGACCCAGAAAGGGCCCCGTGAGTGCACAGCACCACCGAAAATGGAGGGCTGCGAGGACCAAAATGGCGGCGACACCAGGCGACACCAGGTCAGACCAGCAGCAACCCACAACCAAGACCTGAGGCACTTCCAGATCTGACACTCATGACGAGAACTCTGCAAGACCCACCGAGCATGTCTCCTCTCCACACTGGGACTATCGGAGACAGAACCCCTGAACAATAAGGACTAGTTCTGATCCGGATCACCCACAGGAGAAGACTCTGCACAGCCGACAAAGTTTGATAAATCTATACATTTCTATACCTCTCAGCTCATTCTCCTCGTTAGCATTAGAGATGATCATATGGGCAGTAATTTCTCTATTTGATTACCAGTAAATGCTTTAATTTAACCCTGCATAGTCAGTTAAACAGCCTGAGTATGTCATACTTTTGTTTTATAATTAGCAAATATGGGCAAAGTGACCCTAGAGCCAAGACTTATTTTCTGTTTTTATCGGTGACATACAGGCTTTTGCAAGATTACATTGCAGTTAACAGCCATAGTAGATGCCATACCTACAACTGCTTGCATTTAACCCTACCTAGCCAGTTACCTAGCTTGAGCATAACACACTTTTCTTTTATATTTGTTTTATATAAATGTAAAAATATATGTGCAGCTGCTACTAATGCCATGCTTGTTTTCTTCTGTTACATTATACTGTTCTTGCACTAGCCGTCGTCGCAGCGCAAGCAATTGTGTTACCTTGCGCGCATCAAAAATAAAGAATTCAAAAAATATATATATTTATATATCTATCTATCTATGTTGGATTGCCAGTTCTACTCCATAAGGAAGACAAAAAAATCCTTGATTCAAAGATAAGGATACATTACCTTTGTTCAAATGAAACAGACAAGCGGCTAGAACATGCAGCACAAGGAGTGAAACCCAATGATGTATGTCATGGCAGGTGAATTGCCAGTAGGCACAGAACAAATCAGTCAGTGGTGGGCTTTTTGCTCCCCCAGTCTGCCTAGCTGTGTGACTATTTCATTTAAATAAAGATAATTCGTTCTTATGTTTGCATCTGGGCACTTTTTTCTTCCATATGGAGGAGATCCAGCAATCCAACCAATTTCAGGATTTTCTCCTAAGATACCGTTTTTATTCTGTGCTCTGCATTATACATTTTATTGCAAGTACTTTGTTGTCTCCAGCACTTTTTATTTTTTCTCAGTTATCAATACAGTAGCATAGTTACATAGCTGAAAAGAGACTTGCGTCCATCAAGTTCATCCTTTCTCACATATGTTTTTGCTGTTTATCCAAAAGAAGGCAAAAAGCATACCTTTTCCACTGGCAGCTTTGGGAGTCCATCCCCATAACTTGGTCTGTACATAAATAATAAATAATAAATAACGTGCTGCTAGCTCCTATATATGACCCATTCTCAAAAAAACACAGAAAACAAATACACTGTGACATATCAATGACATCTATAGAATCTGTGTCTGTGTCTGTGTGTCTGTGTGTGTGTGTGTGTAGTTCACTTTCCAACAAGGTAGGAATGATGGTGGTTAAATAAACATTTATTCTTACACTACAAAGCAAATAAGAGTGAAGACACACACTATGATCAGCAGGACCCACAGCCGAGACTGGAATGAACCTGAGATGTTTTGAACACTTGCAAGTGTAGCGGGACCAATTTTTCAAGCTTTGATAAGTCCCATGTTGGATTTTCATATTATTTTTTTAATAGTTTAAAAGATCAAAGACAGTGATAAATCATCTTGCCTACCCCCTCAATCCCCTCCACCCCCCAACCCCAACACATCATCTGTCTTCTTTTAAATTCTCTTCTTGCTCCATTGGCGAAGTTAGTGGTGGGAGTAAAGCCCCCAAGCCTTTGCCAAACAGTCCGTTACACAAGAATCTAAAGAAACCAGGAAAATTCATCATTAAACTCTATAACAAACTACAAACTCAGCCAGTCAGATCAGAATGCATTCTAGGCATCACAGGTAGTCCTGTAGATATGATAAAGATTGCAGAGAATGAGATAAGTATAAAAACATCTCGACTGGAATGGCAATAAACATAATGGGTGAAGAATGACTAAAAACAAAGTTTGTAAAAAGTCAGAAGAACAGAGGAGGAAAGTAGAAACGTATTAACAAAATAGAGAAAATGCAAGGAAAAACTAGAGACAGAGGAGAGAGTTAAAAGAAGGGGAAGCGGTCTCGTCTACCCTCACTCCCATCCTAAGAAAGTGCAATAGAATGTGAAGGACATAAGCTCGGCATGTAAAGGAATTATATGGCTTTTAAGTCAACAAAGTTCCCTGTATAGAAAAAAAAAAACGTTTTGTTTTAAATAATAAATGTATTGAGTGGACATTTTATGTAAAGCAAAGCAAGAATCTGCATGTTTTTCATTGACTGAAGATATATTTAATTTAAAATAGCCTTGTTGCGTATTTTTTTGAATTAATACATTAATGAGAACTAACTTTTTTAGTGTATCTTTTGGCATCCCCTTGTTCTTTGGGAGCGGCCATCTTTAGCCAATTTGGTCAGAAGCACAACTTCTGCTAAAACCGCACCAAATTTGAAGGTCTTAAACCGTGCCAAGGGCATTTATGAGATGCCCAAAAGTTTGCACCTGATGTCAGGATTCACAAAGTCACACCATCTCTCGATTCCCCGCAGGTTTTTGTTTGGATTATCTTTGTTTCCGACCAAAGACAGCCTAAACATGGCCGCACACATAGAGCAAATGTAAGCCATGAGATCCTCTGAAAATATATGTGCATAACAATACAATACACACAGGGGCTATAATACATAATATTTTATTTTTAAGAAAAACAAAAAATGTTTACTTTAAATTGTAGTTTCAGTTTTTTCCAATCACACTTTGTTTCCATTCTGAATGCTAAAGCAATAAATATGATGAGTGAAATGTTTTATTTTGTAAAAATAAAGAAATGACTTTAAATGCTACTTTTACTCCCCAGGATATATCTGCTGAATATTTCCATGTGTCTGATGTTTTAAGAATAGTTCTCTGCAGTAACTAGTGAAGCTGCAAAGTTCTCTCTCATATCCCGTGCTAACTTCACAGAACGAAAATTGTATCGGCCTACGGAACGTTCAACAAAGGAATTCAGGAAATAGAAGACTACAAACAGAAATGATAAACAGAAACGATAGCTGTTGCAATTTTCTTAACCCTTTCATTACCATGCCTCTCCGACCAGCCACTCTTTTTCCTATAGATGTAAGCAGGGTCCTGTTTGATTACTGCACACAGACAATCAGTCACCATGGGGACACTGAATTTGACCCCAGCTGAAAGAGGGGAGCCCCTGCTATTGACTGATACCCAATTATCTCCAGCACCATTTATTCACCAATATATACCAATAAAAAGCTTGACAGGGTGAACAGAGTAATGCAGATAAGTAAAAACACACACTTAACTCTGCACAGTTGTGGAACTAATGTAAATAGGGCCTTGGTGCAAGACAATGGACAATGAGCAAGAATGGACAAAAAGTAGATCCCCATCTGTTGTACAACTCACTCAATGCACGGGTGTGTTTGTATGTAGTGTTGGATGTTAAAAGCAGGTGTACATTTGAGTTTATTTGAGATATTGGTGTTTGAATGCAGGGTATGTTTGTATGTTATGTTTATGTTTGATTGCAGGGGTGTGTTTGCATGTTGTGTTGGTGTTTGATTGCTGGGATGTATGCACATACACACAGACATCTTCATATACATACATATTTACACAGATATACGTACACATCAACACAAAGATACACATATAAACACAACACATGCACAAACAGAAACACACACTGACACATACTCACACAAACACATATACAGCTTGACGCACAGATACAGACATTGACACATACACACACCTTGACACACAGATACAGACATTGACACATACACACACCTTGACACACAGATACAGACATTGACACATACACTCACCTTGACGCACAGATACAGACATTGACACATACACACACCTTGACACACAGATACAGACATTGACACATACACTCACCTTGACACACAGATACAGACATTGACACATACACACACCTTGACACACATAAACACACTTTGACACACAGATACATACACTGACACACACTGTTACACACATACATATATATACACTGACACACAGATACACACACACAAACTGACAAACACATAGATACATACACACAACCATGTCATACTTTTTATATTTGCAGCCGTCATCCTGTTATCCCATGTAATACTTCACGGTGGATCACATGTTAAGCTGTGTTAATTTACTCGACTAAAAATTTTGAGATTTAGTCGACTAAAACTAGACTAAAACTAAAACAATTCAGATAACTAAAATACGAGTAAAACTAAAATGGTGTTTTAGTCAAAAGACTATGACTAAAACTAAATTGAAATTTGCAGCCAAAATTAACACTGCACAGATGGACTGGGGAAGGGGCAAAAGAGACAGACCAGGGCTTAGGAGATAGACACCTAGAGGGGCAGGGAGGAAACAAAAAAAGACACAGAGGGGCTGGGGAAGGGGCAAAAGAGACAGACAGGGCTTAGGAGAGAGACACCTAGAGGGGCTGGGAGGACACAAAGAGACACAGAGGGGCTGGGGAAGGGGCAAAAGAGACAGACCAGGGCTTAGGAGAGAGACACCTAGAGGGGCTGGGAGGACACAAAGAGACACAGAGGGGCTGGGAAAGGGGCAAAAGAGACAGACCAGGGCTTAAGAGAGACACCTAGAGGGGCTGGGAGGACACGGAGAGACACAGAGAGCTGCGGAAGAGGCAAAAGAGACAGATAGAGGCTTTAACTAAACCCATTAGATTTTAGTAGTGTTAACGGAAATCTACTGGAGATTTAGTCGACTAAAACTAGACTAAAACTTAAACAATTCAGGTGACTAAAAGGTGACTAAAACTAAAATTACTTTTTAGTCAAAAGACTAGGACTACAACTAAATAGAATTTTGCCGCCAAAATGAACACTTATGTTAAGTTGCACAAGTGATTTGCCTAAATCATATCTTGAAAAGGTTAATATACTTTGCAGCAAAAGAAACAGGGGAAAGCAAGTAATATATTGGGATATTAGCTCTGCCCCCCACCCTTTACTTACAATCCAGATTTATTTCCATTGCAAAACAAATCTGCTTTGAAATCTAAACTTCCAAAAGGAGCAGAAAATAGACGTTTTGATTCTCTATTGTGGATAAAGTTGTTTCACATTAAAAACATAAAACAAATGATTGATTTCACTGACGTTCGCCTAATGTTTTCCTGCTGGGAAATATTACACGCAAACAGCGGTTCACGTGAAGATCGCCAAATGCTTCCAAAACTGCGCTTACCAATCCGTTTTCTCATCCTGTTCATGAATGTCAGATTGTATCAATCACTCACGTACATATTGCAGATAATATAACACATATGACTCCACAGCCGGAGGGATTGTTCTACACTTCATGCTCATTTCTTCAGATAACAGAAGCTACAGAAATTTCCATAAGTCAAGCATGGTAGTACAAATTGAATATTGCATTCAAGCATTAAGAAAATGCAGTCAAACTCACTCCAAAAAAAAAAGCAGAGAAAAACAATAACTTCAAATACTGCAAAGACAAAACAGAGAAAATCAAGGAACGCTATAGTGTCAGGAATACATATATTTCTGACGCTATTATTATTATTATTATTATTATTATTATTATTGGTATTATTATTATTATTATTGGTATTTTTATGGTACCAACATATTCCATAGCGTTTTACAGTATAATTTAACCCCTTAAGGACGGAGCCAAATGTACACGTTGTGAACAAAACAAAATGTAAACAAAACCTGGCATTTGCGCTATATGTCTGTCCAACCGTAATTCACCTCTTTCATAGTAAATGCACCCCCCTTATTATACATCATTTTATTCAGGGGAAACAGGGCTTTCATTTAATATCAAATATTTAGCTATGAAACATAATTTAATATGAAAAAAATGGGAGAAAATTAGATTTGTTTTAATTTTTTTTGTTCTACATGACATTTTAACTGTCAATGTCATAATACTGTTTGCTTTTACTGCAATAAAATACACATATTTGTATTCAGCAAAGTCTCACGTGTAAGAAAGTACCCCCTATGTACAGGTTTTATGGTGTTTTGGGAAGTTACAGGGTCAAATATAGCACATTACATTTGAAATTGAAATTCGCCAGATTGGTTACGTTGCCTTTGAGACTGTATAGTAGCCCAGGAATGAAATTTACACCCATAATGGCATACCATTTGCAATAGCAGACAACCCAAGGTATTGCAAATGGGGTATGTCCAGTCTTTTTTAGTAGCCATTTGGTCACAAACACTGGCCAAAGCTAGCGTTAGTATTTGTTTGTGTGTGAAAAATGCAAAAAACACCAATTTTGGCCAGTGTTTGTGACTAAGTGGCTACTAAAAAAGACTGGACATACCCTGTTTGCAATACCTTGGGTTGTCTACTATTGCAAATGGTATGCCATCATAGGGGTAATTTTCATTCTTGGGCTACTATAGGGTCTCAAAGGCAACGTAACCAATCTGGCGAATTTTAATGTGAAAAAAATGAAAAGCAAGCCTTATATTTGACGCTGTAACTTTTGAAAACACCATAAAACCTGTACATGAGGGGTACTGTTGTACTCGGGAGACTTCGCTGAACACAAATATTTGTGTTTCAAAACAGTAAAAAGTATCACAGCAATAACATTGTCCGTGTAATGCTGTTTGTGCGTGAAAAATGCAAAAACGTCACTTTTACTGGCGATATCATCGTTGTAATACATTTTACTGTTTTGAAACACTAATATTTGTGTTCAGCAAAGTCCCCCGAGTAGAACAGTACCCACCATGTACAGGTTTTATGGTGTCTTGGAAAGTTATAGGGTTAAATATAGTGCTAGCAAATTAAATTCCCTTTACTTTCGGCATGGGTTGTCAGGCAGGTCCCGCTAATTGTAATTAATTAAGATACCTAATTATGTAAAAATATTACATAAATATATATGTAGAATTAATATATGTATATATATATATATATATATATATATAATTTTCTTTTATATTTTTATTTATATATAGGTATATATAGTGATATATACGTATATATTTTTGTGTATAGATATATATATTATTTCGTTCTACGTGTATTTTGATATAAATATATATATTAATATCACAATACAGTTAGAACGAAATAACACACATCTATATATTTTTTAATTATTTATTTTTAATTATTTTTTTAATTTTATTTTTCATTCAAAGTACCTCATAATGTAAATAGTCACATAGAAGAGGATAAACAACCTTTATTAGAAAAAAAATGCTAAAATAGTATATAGTCCAAATACTATTACCATACACTAAAATAGTGTATTGATTATAAGTTAACCACCAAACTTATAAAAGCCTGGGAGAGGCTAATCCTGCAAGGTATGTTTGACTTAATAAAGGTGTAAAAATACACCTAAAATAATAAATGGGTAACAAAGCAGGTTAGTCTAAAATAATAAATGGGTAACAAAGCAGGTAGTCTAACCTGCTTTGTTACCCATTTATTATTTTAGGTGTATTTTTACACCTTTATTAAGTCAAACATACCTTGCAGGATTAGCCTCTCCCAGGCTTTTATAAGTTTGGTGGTTAACTTATAATCAATACACTATTTTAGTGTATGGTAATAGTATTTGGACTATATACCATTTTAGCATTTTTTTCTAATAAAGGTTGTTTATCCTCTTCTATGTGACTATTTACATTATGAGGTACTTTGAATGAGGCTAGGCATTCCACCCACTTTTTTGTGAGTGGACTGTCTGCCCCATTTTTCGTCTTTTTTTCTATATATATTGTGGGGTTACACCCCTTGTACCTCTGTAACCTTTTTGTGGGGTAGTGGTGGTGGTTTCCCCACCCCATAGCCCCTCTCTCTTTCTTCTATATATATATGATGTAAGTATATAATTTTTTTTTTATACGCTTATTAACTTAATTTATTTTATTTCCAGCCAGCAGGGAGACCACCTGTCATTACAGGCAGCACCCCTGCTGGCAATACAGAAGCCAGCTATCCCGGCCATGTGATTGTGAAGTCCTTGCAAGGACCTCACTCTCACATGGCCGGGGGGGGCTTCAGGACGTCGGATGTGCTGCGGGGGGCTTCCTGGGGCCCCCGGTGGCATTTAGAGCCGCTTAAAATAGGACGTAATAATACACCCTCCGGCGCTAAGGGGTTAAAGATCTCAAGCAATTCATTGCTTTACCACAGGAAAGCATGTGGAGGCTATTGTGCATGCGCAGCAAAATGACACTGTGCATCAATCCGTGTCTCCTCATAGAGAGGCATCGCATAAATGCTTCTCTATGACGAGCATTCAGTGTCTACATGCAGAGCGTGGAGAAGCTGAGCGTCAGTGCTGCTCACTGTGCAGCACTGACCCAGGAATCACCTCTAGTGGCTGCCTGAGTGACGGCCATTAGACGTGCTCCTGGGAAGTAATGTAAACATTTACATTAAAAAGCCTACAGGGACAGACTATAGACACCTGGACAACAACATTAAGCTGTAGTGTTTCTGATGACTATAATCTGTCCCTTTAAGAAATAATATACGTGAAGTCAAAATAATGAAGAACGATAGGTTTCTGACTATTGAATTTCCCTGTAAATCTGTGTGTGTGTGGGGTTGGTATGAAAGGAGTTAATTCTAGCTGGTGAAAAGAATAGAAGGCCCTGGCACTGTACTCCGGATGCAGCATTGATATTTATTCCCTAAGGAGGCCAGATAAAGGTCCAGTGTGAATTAGAGCTGCCTATTGTCCGTTAGTGACATAACTAGCACTTTTGTTCCCAGTGTACATTGTCAGACCGGTTAATCCATCCACAAAACAATATTGAGGTTGTCTAACATCTGTCTATCGGCCTACGCTCTTTATCATATTGTTACAGAAACTGATTGCTTTATTAACATATTGCATTCAAAGTCCCTTTAATTAACTAGTGCTGCACTTAACATGTAACATTTATAATTTATCTTTATCCCGCTAAAAGCCAGCTTGTCATAAATAAAATAATGATCATTTTAAAAGCCTAGTCAAAAAACTGTCTGTCTATCTGTCTGTCTGTCTATCTATCTGTCTGTCTCTGCTGAATGTAGTAAAATAAATGTGTTTATGAGGATTCATTACTAACCCCCTTCACTAAATAATTCCATAGAGTTTTTATTATTATTATTATTATTATTTTTAATGAGTACATCTTGTCTATTGACTTTAAATATCATTAGCAAATACTGTTATCTGTTGAGGCAAATGCAATAATAAAATATTGTTACCACATCTGGTCACTAGATGTCAGTGTTGTTTTACTCGTTCTGACCTGTGCTTGTTATCGTTTCTTTACTGATTGATCTTACTTGATTTAAAGTGCTAATACTTAAAGGAACACTATTGCGTTAGGAATACAAATATGTAATCCTAATGCTATAGTGTCTTGCTCGCTGTTTAGGCAATCTTCCCCCTCCCCCAGTAATCTTCTTCCATGACAATTTTAATGAGACCATCTGATTGAAATAGCTAAGTTTAAATTGGCTATTTTGGTGGAAGGGCTTCTGGTGGCTGTCAGACGGCAATGTTTTCATTTGCAGGGATAAAAGGACAGGGTCATGGCACCCAGACCACTTCATTATAGTGAAGTGATCTGGGTGCCTATAGTGTACCTTTTAACTTTTTTAGGGGCAGAAGGGTTATTAACACATTGCCAAAATTTGAAAAATGTTGCTTCTCTTGTGTCTGTGCAGTTCATTTAAATATCTCAGCAATTAAAAGATTAGACGATAATATGGCAATATGTGTACCTGAACTGGTATGACATGAAACTTGCCCTAAACATAAACGTTACAAATATGGGGATACAATCAGGGCGGGATTATCCATTAGATGTCCAAAGTGGCCATCTAGGGACAAGCCTCAGACAGGGGCTGGGTGGGCCCCTGTCTTGGCTTTGTGCTGTGGATGCGAGGAGGCCTGCCTCAAGCCGGCATGGATCTCACTGCACAGCCCTGTGCCTCCTCACTTCATTGATGGAGCATTGTGGTTTGCACCAATATCAGGCGTAGACCGCTTAAAGAGCATCATTGTGGTTACCTGGCATTTCTCGATGACTCAGAGTGCCACAGCAGCTGCTCTGAGTCATTGACTGAGTGCTGGAACCATGAGGGAACTCTTAAAGTGATCTGCACCTGATATTAGTGCAGTCGATGAAGCAAATCACCAGTGGTCCAGATTACTGTCCACTGGGCCACTAGGGCTCACACGCCACTGGTCAACCAGGGAAGGTAAGCAGGAGGGTGGCCAAAACATACACATACACACAAGACCAGGTTTAGACTAGACTAGGACCAGGACTTATGGCATCCTCCATAAACACAGCTAATAACTTTGCAGCTGTCACTGTTGATGGTTGTTAGATTAGACAGCCACTAGAGGGACTTCTGTGTTCTTAGAACAAGAAAAGTGTGTTATCCGACCCTGGACGTCCTCCAGCGTCGCCGAAATCCCCATAAGAAAGCACTGAATGCTTTACAATGAGGTGGTCTAATGCGCGTGCACGGCCATTGCCGCACTTGCGCATTAGGTCTCCCCTGCCGGCTGACGTTGGCAGGGGAGGAGATTAGGCGGAGCCTGACCCAGCGCCGAGGGACATCGGCGCTGGACTCTGGTAAGTCACTGAAGGGGGTTTTAACCCCTTCAGCAACTTGGGATGGGGGGAGGGAGAGGGGCACTGCAGGGCCCTGCAGTGCCAGGAAAACAAATATGTTTTCCTTGCACTGGAGAATCCCTTTAAGTGTGTCCTTTACTTACCTCTGCTGTAGTGCTCACTCCAGGAAGCACAGTAGTGATCTTTTAGGACATGAAATGGTACTGTCGCTTTTAGAGGAGTGCCAGTTCTAATTTAAAGAAATCAAATATATAGTGAATCTTATATAACACATGAAAAAGTGTGGTAGGGTTTTTATCAATAAAGTCTTTGTTTTCCCATTAACATGTGTTGTGCTTAGAATGTGAGTGTATCTTGAAAGGATGTTAACTGTATAACAGTGTGGATATTCGAACCTGCTGTGAAGCCTCAAATCGCCTTTGGTTCCCGTCCTTTTATGTTTACGATAGCCCTTTGTCAAAGAGCCGTTTTAAATTCCTTCTGCATTGCAAAGTTTAAAAAAAAAATACAGGTTTGCAACTTGATCTTATATTAAAACTATTAAGGTTTCATTAAACAGTACAGTTACACAGAAAGGATACATATCTCTAAACATACGCAGATAAAATGTCTTCTAGCGAAATTTAAATAAAAATAAAGAACTAATTGATACGACAGCCAAGGTGGACAGCCAAGGTGGATATGTCTAATGCCAGAGATACCAAATGCGGGAGCCAGCCGGTTCTTGTGCTTTCAGGGCGCGCATTCTAATTTTTAAATAACATATATCCTTTTCATGAGCAGTGATAAAGTATTTGCACTGTTTCCTGGACAAAACGGAGGCCGCAGTGTGAGAGGTTCCCAGGTACCATCACAAGGATATAAATTAGACTTGGAGATTTGTTCTGTTATGAACAACTATTCATCCTAACTTGGGCTGATAGGGTTATCAAAATCCTGAACTTCAAGCCAAACTGTAATAGAATCACAAAACAAACTGAACGGATAATGGCCGAGCATGTTTGTTTTAATTAGTGATTCTGAATTCAGCCCGTGGCGTCAAATAGGAGCAGTAGAAAATAAATCCATGTTTATATTATTCTATAATTTAATAAGTATATACTTATATACAATATTTATTTTTAAATTCCTATTCTTTTTTCCTCTGTTGGTTACATTTTCTCACTTAGTCTGTGAACCAAATC
>OW240919.1:17416178-17440817 GCA_933207985.1 Pelobates cultripes | reverse complement strand
TTATATTAAAACTATTAAGGTTTCATTAAACAGTACAGTTACACAGAAAGGATACATATCTCTAAACATACGCAGATAAAATGTCTTCTAGCGAAATTTAAATAAAAATAAAGAACTAATTGATACGACAGCCAAGGTGGACAGCCAAGGTGGATATGTCTAATGCCAGAGATACCAAATGCAGGAGCCAGCCGGTTCTTGTGCTTTCAGGGCGCGCATTCTAATTTTTAAATAACATATATCCTTTTCATGAGCAGTGATAAAGTATTTGCACTGTTTCCTGGACAAAACGGAGGCCGCAGTGTGAGAGGTTCCCAGGTACCATCACAAGGATATAAATTAGACTTGGAGATTTGTTCTGTTATGAACAACTATTCATCCTAACTTGGGCTGATAGGGTTATCAAAATCCTGAACTTCAAGCCAAACTGTAATAGAATCACAAAACAAACTGAACGGATAATGGCCGAGCATGTTTGTTTTAATTAGTGATTCTGAATTCAGCCCGTGGCGTCAAATAGGAGCAGTAGAAAATAAATCCATGTTTATATTATTCTATAATTTAATAAGTATATACTTATATACAATATTTATTTTTAAATTCCTATTCTTTTTTCCTCTGTTGGTTACATTTTCTCACTTAGTCTGTGAACCAAATCGTACACAAAAATCTCTAATTATATATTATATAATATAATAAACAAGAATATATAAGTATAAGATTTTTATTTTTTTTACTGCTCTACCTCTTTTTCCTTCTATTGGTTACTGTTTCTCACTGATCCAGATCCTCCTATCTGTGTCTTGTAAAATATATGCATAACATTATATAATGTATATATTTTGCTGTAAATTGATTGGCCCATTTTTGCACCTTCAGCATTGTCCGATTGGGTTTTCTGAATCCTGTTTTGTTAACTAAATTCGGCCGAAGACCCAGATGGCCGAAATTCTGCCTTCCAGAAATTTTGTTCGTTTTCGGAAGAAGAGATTTAGCGGAAGTGAAATAAAGGGCAAATCGGCCACTAGTGCAGATCCCAGCATGTGTTAACTGGCACAACATCCATTGACCAAATATCTTTCCTCTCCCAGAACTGCTAAATCTTTAAAGATATGAGCACCTACCCCAGTTAGTTTGTGTATTGACAATCTGTGTTTTTAAGCTATAAAGTCCGGTATATAACATCCATGTCTGTGAGCTATGTCCTTAACCCTACTCTATGAGTGAATAGAAATGATGAACATAGATACTTTGATCACCCACCTGGGACAGTAAAGACCCATAACAAATTACCGAGACATTAAAGGCAGCGTTGGGTCACATATGTGCTCTAAATCAACGCTTTAAATATAATTTAAAAAAAAAAAGTTGTCTGGTTTACTTGCGAAAGTTCACTCCTTTTCTAACATTCAAGAAAACTGAAACCATGAAATTGTACTCAAAGACTAGAATACTGCTCCCCGCAGGCATATGGAATGCTTATAGAGTTCTTCCGGTTTTGCTCAGATCTCTTTTCACATATTATAATAGAGTGTACACAAGTTTGTAAAGTCATAGAAGGGTTACATTTCACACAGTACTGGCAGTATAACCATTTGTGCCAATCTTTCCTTCTCTACGTTAAATCTTTAAAAAAAATAAAAAATATTAAAGCACTGGAGATTTCGGATTGTTCAAAATGGTATCCATTTGTAATACTTATAACAGGTTTTAACAGAATGTATCTTATTGGCATCTCTATATTTCACATAGAAATCAGGTATAATTGATTAATAGGAATAATGAATTACATCTGACAGCTTTCCACCAAACGTGGCCTATATGGCCTTTTGTCTCATCAGAGATTCCATAACTAATTTTGTATTTTTTAGCATCAAAGTGGATTGTCAGTGTAGCCCTCAATGGTTTTCCTTGAATTGACAGGTGAGCTTCCACCTTAATAGCCATTGCAGTGGTGCTAAAACCTGTTCTCTAAATGTAAATATTAATTTGGGATAGTGCATAGGTACCGTTTGTTTTGTTTTATTATATATTTGGGCTGATAAATACTATTGCTCTTGTTGCTGCCTAAGAATAGGGGGAGTTTGAACAGAAACTCTGTTCTAAAGCAGTGTTTTCTTTAAACTCTGACCCTCCAGATGCTGCTTAACTACAACTCCCATGATTCATTGAATGAGATAGGTAGCCAGAGAACCATGGGAGTTTTAATTCAGCAACAACTGGAGGGTCGGAAGTTGGACAACTCTGTTCTTGCAGAATTAAATTTAGAAGAGCTAGCTCTACTCCAGAGAGACTCCCATAGAACCTTCCATACAATTGGGAGGTATGGAGCAACGTATTGTACCCTCTCCTTCCTTACTGTGCAGAAGCCTCTACAGCTTAAAGTATCAACTCCCTTATTGCATCCAGGAGGGAGCAATAAGAGGACCCAGGGGACATTAAGCGATACATGTCCTTGATGCATGGCTTTAGCTTGTAGGATGTCATCATAACTACATACATTTCCTTGTGGTGGCATTTGTGGGAATCTGCAATTCCCTAAAAAAACATCAACTTGAGAAAAACTCTCTAAGGACCAAAACTTTGCTGGTAACTGCTAGAAAAAAGCCTCAATTTATTTATTTATTTTAATAAACTTTTAAAATGATTTCATATTGTTGGATGAACATTTAAAATGGTTTAAAATATATATATCAAAGACATTAAAAATATTCAAATATTTTTCAAAATATTAAATCATTTGAAAAGCGTATCTCAAATATTTAATCAAAGCCTTATACCTTAGATGGGATCCTAGGTGCCTTTTCATTTCTAGGCTACTTATAACTTGGGTATTTGGTTACTGGTTAAGTTTACAGATGCATGCTTTTTCTTATTTATTTATATTCAAGGTCCTTCATACATGCATATGCATTCATTTATAATTTATTTTATATATATATGTATAACGCCAAATACCAGAATATTTTTTTTATTGGACTAACATAATACTTCAAAGACAAGCTTTCAAGAGTTTTCCTCTCTTCTTTAGGTCTGAAGCAATACTGATCAATCGGATGTTAGAGAAAGGTGGGGGGGGGGAGAGGGGAGAGTGGGGTGTCATAAATAGCAGAAGATGTGCCTAAAATTGAAAGGTGCAGATTGGCTGAGAATAGCCAGAAAAAGTAAATAAACAGAGGAGAGTCAATAAGCTAGTTAAAAACAAATAACAACGGGGCCTCACAGCTGCCTCCTGACCCCACACAAGCAACTTCTGCAAATAGACAGAGATTGAAGCGCAGCTCCCGGTAGCCACTACTGCAAGCCTCGGCGGCCTACTAACTCAACTGAGCCTGAGGGGATGGCCGCTCCTCTGGCTCACCTAAAACCACTTGTTCAGGACCCTGTTTCAACCCCCCCCTTCTGGATCGGGGGGGGACATCCCGGTCTCCACGGTGGGGTGAACCCCACACAAAGTGCCAGAAGACCAAAACACCACGTACCGTACACTGCATGGCGCGACCAAGATGGCTGCCACGCTGTAAACACAGCAATGCGGCCCAGACCAGCAATGGAGACTCCGCTTCGAAGAACAGTTTGATGCCATTTGCTGCAAATTTTGGCAACGAATCACTCAACAAGCTGCTCCAAACCTTCCTGCTGCAGGTTTACAGCAAACCACTGGCACAACAGCCTGTTTATCTCTTGGGCCGGGGACCCACCCGGCGAAGATGCCAGGCCAAAGCTATTACGCTCTTGGGGAGACCCACGGTCAACCTACACTGAGCGTGAGGGGCCGTAGACACACAGGGCACATACTCACGAAGTCCCAGAGCGGAAAACATGGGATCATGCTGACACACACAAAACCGACCACCCGCCCATAGCCTGGCCTACGGAGAGCGGAGGTGACTATCCAGTGGAGAGGCAACACTATTGGGAAGGAGCTGATCCCTCACCTGTGTCCCATTTGGCCCGGTCTCAAGGAAAGCAGTCCCAGCCGATGCCATCCCAATCGAAGTACCGAGGTGGCAGGAGGCTTAGACTCAACTAAACAGGTGCACACCCTGCCATTGATGGGGATCGGCTGATCCGGATGCAAGACCCAAGGCCTGAGCTCTGTGCTACCTGCCATGGATGCTGCACACTAGAATATGTAAAATGTGTGCTCCACCCTCACAGCAGAGTTTGTCACACTGCTTACAACTAGGTATATTATGCTTTCTGCAAGACTCACCTACATTCATTATAAAAGCAATAAGATGCCTGGTCCCCCCAGTGGCATTTACACAGCTTGCTAGACTCAGGTCTGTTATGTTTTTTATGGTAATAGTTATGTGTTCTTGTACCCTCAGACATTATCTGAATGAAATAGCCAGTAAGATATCACAGACCATCAACCTATCTAGATGTTTTTCCTATTGCTTCTGCAGATATATTTTGGCTAAGGATAGGCATGATTGTTCACCCAGTGTCTTAAAACCTGTTTTATTATATATATTTTTTTGTATCTTTGATTACATTCATGTCAGCTAAAGCACTATGTCTTAATTATTCCTCTTGCCTTTCACGATATGGGACATTGCTTATATTATCCTGTTTATTACTTAAAAATTTGCAGTTAACTAGTGCATATACTCAGCATGTTCCCTTCCAAGCATGTCCTAATTGTGCAGACAGGTGTACCTAACATTTTCTTTTCTTTTCTTTTTATTTTATATTTTTGACGTACTGCAGTTTAAAGACGTGCTAGGCTATAGATAAAAGCTTGTCTTACCAGAAAATCTCTCTCCTGATGCCCTTAGCTATTTGTAACGACCCTCCTGTATCTAACCGCATAGTTTAAGCTACCGTATTATACTTATTATTTAAAGGAGCTCAACGTTAACATTATGCGTTACTCATTATTATTTTATGCCTACCGGGACTTTTCAGATGCAACTAAATGGTTAAACTAAGCTTGTTTAAACATAAATATAAATAACGTGCATGTTCCTCATATGTCACTTCAAGTTTAAACATATTGTATTGAAGCTTGTCCAAGATGATGTGACTTATAGAAAGCTTGTTTGTAATCTTCATAAATGCACAACCAAAATAAAGAATAATAAAAAAATAATAACAAAACAAACAAACAAAAATAACCATCAGAGCAAGGCATGCAAATATATAGCGGCATATATGTGCATATATATATATATATATATAAAAATGTAATCAAATAAAAGTGGAGCAAAGATATTGAAAAAGATCTATGTAAGATATTAAGATGTATGTTTATATAAAGTTTTGGTAGTGTGTGAGAAAGTCAGAGTCTATATTAAGTCCTTCATTTCTGGTGTTGACATGTGTGATCATTTTCATCTCAAATGTCTTTCATTCAAGAGAGTCTTTGAAATTCCCTTTAAGAACTTTAATCCTGAGGTTTTGGATGGAGTGATCAGTCTGGGTGAAGTGATGACCAACAGGGGTACAATATCTGTTTTCCTTGTGGTTCTTGATTGAGTTTCTGTGTAGATTCATTCTGAGATGCATCTTAGGCCAGTTTCTCTAATGTAGCAACCTTTGTCACACACTGTACACTGTATCATGTACACCACATTCGCAGATGTGCACGAATATGATCACTTAATGTTGTATATTTTGTTATTGTGTCTGGCTGTGTTATTGCCACATATCTTGAAAGCTTGTCTTTGAAATATTATGTTAGTCCAATAAAAAATATATCATTGCATACTGCAATACTCTGGTATTTTGGCATCTTGTCTACGGGACTAATACGGCTAATCCAATCTATAATATATATATATATATATATATATGTATTATTTCACATGTACTAACTGTGACAAAAAAGTCAGACCCTGCTTGAAATATTACAAAATAAAAATACTGTATAATCTCTAAAACTTTTATTCTTCCAAATTTTCTTTGAAGAGTGAACAAATACATTAAACATTAAAATTGCATAATTTAACTAATTTAATTTTGTTTATGTATCCTGGACATTGATCTATAATCAAGCAAGCTATATGATCCCAAATAAATATGCTACCTCCTGATCCCCAATTGCAAATAATTCTTACTTTTTAATTTTAATTTTTTTTTTAACAGAAAAAAAAACTAAGCATTGATTGGGTCAGTCCTTTACTGCCACTTTAATATGCCAGATAATACTTCTCGTATTATAACTCTTAGTATATATGTACATACCAACAAATTTTAGAATCACTAGTACTTTAGAGTACTGGCCAGCAGAGACATACTGATACAAAAGGCTTTCAGCTAACATTCTAAGGTATATAGATGGGATTGTTTTATTCAGTCGGTGTGTTTGGCACACAGATACAAGCAGAGGTCATGGTTTAATATTACAGTATATCCCCTAACTAGTTAAATCTGTACAAAGTGGCTGCCCTAGGCTGCTTACAAAGGGTATAAGGGCTGACTGTTTGACACAAGCTTCCAATGAGTGTTTTGGATTGCTTTATACAAAAAATTTGACTGAGAAGTGGCAGGCTCCAGTTCTTCAATATTTATTGTTACATGGCAGCCGTAGTGTATGCTCTGTGTTACAATCTAAATATACTAGAACTCCTTTTTACAAAGTAAATATACAAGCAGCTCCAAATGGGATACCATATCATTACACATTAGGAATTCGAGAAATGAAAACAAACATTGGAAGAAGGTTAATCCTAAGCCAAGAAGCTCACAATCTAAACATGAACTGGCTTAACAAGACAACGGAATGAGACTAGATGGCCAAGTATTCTATACGACGTGTAAAATGTCCATGAGCATAAATAATCCCAATTAAACAGACGCTCTTACCAACTTTGTGTCATTGTGAAGGTTATAATGCCAGCAAACCCTAGATAAATTGCTACAGCTACAAGCCTTGTGCCCTGGCTCTCAGACATCAAAGAGAATTATTTATTTCATTGTTTGTCGTATGAGATGCACCCAACTTGTGCGCATGCTGTGCATACAGTCATCAGTGAAACTCTGCGCAGACTTCAGGCACTATAACCACTTAAAATCACTGTAGTGGTCATGATGCTTGAATCGACCCTTTATAGAACAGTGGCATTTTTTCCAATTTGGCTATTTTGGCTTCAAATGTGAAATTTACTTTGAATTGATTTAGAGTTATTTACTAATGTGAAAATTCAGTTAATGTACGCTTCCAAGTAAAATACATTAATGACTCTCAACTGAGCAGTTGATAATAAATCAGTCAAAGTGAGCTATCCAAATTGGGATGGAGGAAATGGTGTACATCATCAGCCATGGTATCAGCAATGACTTAAAGATTCTCTAACTGCTTATCTGAAAATGATTCTTCAGGGTTGATGTCATTTAGCAGTTAACCTTTATAAAACGTTATGACATGAAGAATATTGTTACACATTTCATCATTATTGCTTTTAACGTTTAGATTTGCCTCCCTGATTCTGGTTTTATAGCACCGAGCAAACAATCAGCAGACTCTAGTGATTATTTCGGCATCCTAAACTCAATCGGATCTTTATCTGTAAAAATTTAGCATGAGATCCTTTCAGAGCCAAGACTTTTTGTATAGATGTGCCAAAGTAAGCTTTTAGAGGCCGCCTTCCTTTCTGGGCAGAACACAAATCTATTCCTGGGTGATATTATCACAGCTCCTAAAGAGAAACGGATGAACTGAAGCTGTCTGCTTCATTTGCTATGCCTTGTCCGTCTCACATCAACCAATGTGAAATGCAGGTGTTGTCTAAAAGTCCCTAGAATATTTACTAAAAAAGCAAACTGGTTACTTGAATTAACTCTCATAATATAACAATTGTGGATTATTTCAAGCCGTGGTGTAAAAATTATTTTAATAATGACAGGAGGCGAATATTTAACATTCGTCCTATACGGATATCTCCAACAGCAGAAAATAATAAACCCACCAATAGAATAACAGAATTACACGGTATATAATGCCAGGCACTTCCATGGATTTTCCTCTTCCTTTGATGGGAAAAAAGGTCCAAAGCAATCCAACAAACATGAACAGGTTAAGCAACAACGAAAAACCAAACAACTTACCAGAAGAGAAACACCGGTCATAGGGAAACCAAAACCATCCCAGTTAAACAAGGGAAATATAAGAAGGGCCGAGAAAAAAAAGGGCAATATTAAACATCTAAGTACACGAGCAATCCCAAAGGGAGTTAACACTCTGACCTGATTTGAAGACCATTAACATAGGCAGATTAAGTCTGCGGAAGGGCCTGGTATTATACCTTGTATTTCTGTGTTTCTATTGATTGGTTTATTGTTTACTGCAGTTGGGGATTTCAGTAAAGGAAGTATGCAAAATATTGAGCTTTCTGTCCTTCCTTAAGATTGGAATTTGGAGGAGAGCTCGGTTGAAATTTAAATATCTGTATGGAAAAGGCTAACCTCAACTATTGAACTCCAATAAGCTAGGAGTAGTAGAATAAGAGGAGTTTCCGAGGTGCATATTTTGCACATTTTTTTTCCACTGCGTAGAGACAAGGAATGTAGAATAAATCAAGCAATAAAGACATGTATTCAATAGTTTTCTGTACTTTAAAAGTGGTTATTCTTCTTAACATATAAACATAAAATAATGTTTCTATATATTGTTAAAAGCAGCAAAATAAAGACTGTCAATTGAGGGACACATACCAATACTAAACAATTTCCTATTTGAAGCATAAAAGCATGTCAACATGAATTAATAAAAGTCAAAGGTGTAAGTCATCGTATTCTCCAGAAAATCCACATAACTTTTCCGACCATGCAACTTGCTTACCATGTGGTACAAGCGTATGCCCCATAAGTCCTTTAACTTTCAATTATCATGTCAATACATAGTGGATTTATTTGCCTCTAACAATGGAGCCTTATGCATTTGTGGAATTTTAATGGAATTGGGGATCATATAATAGTGGAAGAAAATTAGAACGTGTCACCCCCTAATATTCAGTAGAATGTGCTTCCCATTGTGGCAGAAATTCTTTGATGGTTCTATGAGTGGGTTTTAATAAGAAGAATGTTCTTGCATTATTTACTTGATAGAGCGGTCATTCGGATGCGTGTGCTTAATGGCCACTTCGCGACTGTGTAACCTTGATCATAAATTAGGGACTTGGAATTAAAGCTATTAGAGAGAGCAGATGTTTTACTCAAATACCCTTGGACGGTTGTTGGCCTCATTTAGAAAATTCCTCATGACTGAGGTTTTATTTATTTTTTTCATTTTTTTTCTTTTTTTTTTTCTTTCTTCATTTATTTTTATTATTCTAAAGAAAATAGCTTGTTGGCTTGAGACAGCTCGTTTGTATTTAATTTTTTCATTACACCGTTTTAATATTTCTAACCACCTATAATAAAGCCAAACTTTTACTTTAATCTTCACAAATATATTTAAAACAAAGTATCCAACGCTCCACATAATTTTACATTTATGTACGCATAAATAAAATAGTATAATATATAATAGTACACTGTAGTATATACCTAGCTACCAATTACTTTTTGTTTAATTACAATTTTTATATTTTTTATGTTTTTTTTATTTATTTATTTTTTACATTTATTTATCATGATCATTCTCATTGCTGATATCATGAAATAGATGCCAATCGATAGAAACCATGATTTACAAAAATCCATATAATTACTTACAATATATATTTACCAGAAAATGTATGTATACAGACTTACATTTTTACTGTATAAAACAAGATTAAAGAAAATGTGATTTTACTAATTTTACTATGAATTGCTAGTGAAAGCTGAATGCTAGTGTTGGCAGATGCTATTTCTACTAAAATCTTAAAATAATACTGCAGTTTTCATGGAAATACAGTCAATTTGAAAGAAAAGTAATTTGTTTTTAATGTCAATGTGATTCTAGAATAATTCTAAATATATATGAACACAACTGTTACACATTTAATGTTCAATGTGTAATGGATGTATTATTATTCTCAATTTGAAGTGAAAAAAATAGAATTTCAGATTATAATTAAATCCTTCAAAAAATAAAAATACTAGCTAAAAAAATAAGTTTATAACAAATTTCTTGTTTCTTTATTGCATCCATGTATCTATCTATCTATCAACTGAATGTCTAACTCTTCTTGAAGCAAAATTATTTTAATATTAACTAAACAAGCTAACAATGTAATTTATTTAAAAAAACTGTGAAATATGCAAACTCAATCAATTCCAGATTTTAGATCAAAATAGACTAATGAATAAAATTCTCCAACACAAATATTCTTTAATTTATGCAGTTTTTGGAATGAAATGAAAACATTTTTGTCAGTTCTTCCATTCTCAGCGGGTTATAATAATTACTAGGCTTGCGCACAGTGAGCAAATTCAATTTGGATGAACCATATTACCCCCCAAAAAAAGAAATCGAAGCCATATGTTGGTTTGACTTGGTGGAATTTTTTTACTAAAAATCCCAATTTAAAAATGAATCTGTTGAACCAAAAGAGAACAAAAATGGTCCAATCAGTTCACTACAAAATATATTCATAGCATACCATTTTGTATATATATAAATATTGATTTGTGTACTGTTTCTTCTAATTATTGGTCACTTTAGTGGCTGTCCCCTGGCCATTATTCATCTATTTTTGGCTCCACAGGCTGAAATCAGAAACACAAACATATGCCTGGGCCATTTCCCCAAGTTTGTTCTGTGATTCCAGTATATTTTGGCTCAGTGTTCGAACTGAACTAAATCTCCAAGTGTAGAAATTCTAATCATAGTCTCATACCAGTGTACAACGTCTATTGGAATTACATTTTACCCTCATTGTTCTACATTTTGAAGAAATCTTTCAAACAGAAATACACGGAAAGAAAAATCAAATCACTGAAGCTATTTTATATTTCTATAGATTAGACAATCATTATCTTGTGTTTGTTCTTCATCAGACATGCTCCCAAGTATATTATTAGCATTTACCTGGCACCAAAATATTCCGCACAGCTTTATAAGGATAGAGATGGAATATTTAGAGTTGAAGAAGGCCCAGCTCAAACAAGATTACAATCTATAAGAATTCCAGTCAGTCAGATATTTGTTAGATGTCTTGCCCGGGGACACTTACTTACGAATATATATATATATATAGATATATATATATACTGACAATAATAATAATATACATAGGAGCATAAAAGTCAGTACACTAAAGGAAATTGAGGCCAAAAGAAAGTTAGAAACAACTCAAGAGGATCAAAACGCCAACTGCTGGTAGACCAAGTAGTCACACGGGATTCTAGGACCAGACATATTAATCCATGCACAGCAACAAGATAGACCATTGGGAAACAACTCTAAAAGTCAATTGCAGGGCAATAACACAAGTAAACATCAAATGTTGCATATACCAAGGTGATGTGCTATCCCCAATGCTGTTCTAAATAGACCTTAACCCCCTTAGTGAGATAATCTTAAACAGTGGATACTGATATAGCTTCAAGAGTGGAGCTACCATGAGCCACCTACTCTACATAGACAACATCGAACTGTATGGTATGAGCAGGAAATTAACTCATTGATCCACCTAACTAGGATATAAAGCAAGGACATCAGAATGTCATTCGGACTAGATTAGTGTGGGTAGATGGTAAATTAATTTTTACTTAATAAAACATAAATTTGGAGTCCAACCATATCTTCTCTGAGGCGGAGTTCATTCCAGGAACAGAAGGAGGTGGATATAGTTGGCTAGCCCCCCAAATTATCTAAGGCAATTCAAATATCATCAATCCTGTGAGTGTATTTCCAGATTTGAAGTGTTTCTTTTAATTTTACTGTATTACGCTATGTTGTGATTATTTTGTTTTGTAGGTCAGTCAACTTCATTTCCTTTTTTTTCTGATATTGAAGAACAAGATCCAAACCATCAACACATATGCCCTACAAGTCATCAGTAACACAGATTGAACAATAACCTGGCCCAGAGAAGAGTTGCTCACTGAGAGGCACAACCAAGTTGCTGGGATTGTGTACCAGAATATCTGCACAGAATATGGGCTGGACCTGCTTAAGTCCAGATGGGACTCATTAGAATAAACTCAATTCTTTGTAGAATGAATTGGCTCTTTGACCTGTGATTTGATTACTGTGCCCATCACTGAGATACAATGAAAGAGCTAAGTTGAATCTACACATACCCTTAGCTTTCCTTGATTTCTTACTCTGACATCCCCTGAAAAACATGTTAAATTCAGCTCTCCAGAATTTTAACCTCAGATCCACTTCAAACATGTTCTTTTTATTTCCAGGAAAGAATGCTTTGTATCTACAATCAATTGAACCTCTAATGTTTGGCTGTTTATTTTTTATACGTTTTAATTCTCTGAACGTATAGCTACATTGCTATATTGTTTTGTTTGTACATTTTAGAAAGTAAAAATTAGAGAAATAATAATGTGGATTTTTTTCTAGCAAAATAAATTTTGTATAAATATGTTCTATGATGATTTATTACTATATCATCATTTAATCCTTAGGGATTCAGATTTTGTTTTATATATGATGTAACGTATTAAAAATGTTCGTATCTATGCATATATTACTGAGTTTAGGACACTGTAGTGCTGATTTGGGTACATGGTTTTATAAGGTAAAAAATATTATAGTGAAGGGGGTGCAATATTTTTTCATGAAATCATCAAAAGGATTCGGGTCAGTAATATAATCCCTAATATTTCTTTAGAGTGGATTGCTGCATAACTAAGCACTTTCTGTTTAAATGTTTATCGCTGTACAGCTGTTCAAAGACACTTTAAAATTAATTTATATATTTACACACAATACATTTTACATTTAGTGGTTCATCTTTTACAAAAATATTGAGGAGATGAATTTTTCAAAGATTACATACTGGAAATATCAGTTTTAACACGTGTGTGTCATCTATAAATAGAAAAGGGCTGTGGCCATTTTTTGGAATGCAGCTTTCTAATATACCAGAATATAATTATTTTATTTTTTTTGACTAAACTTTACGAATAAGGTTGTACGTCTTGAAAACCATTCGTTTTGTTAATCTATTAAGGACACATGACGGATATATTCCGCCATGATTCCCTTTTATTTCTGAGGTTGTGTTCTTAAAGGGTTAATTGGTGAAAATGTAAAATGAACTTTTAGAGCAACATATGCACTTCAGTACAAGACTGTCCAACTATTACAATAACCGCTGTGCTCTCCAGCTATTACAATAACCGCCATGCTCTCCAGTTATTACAATAACCACTGTGCTCTCCAACTATTATAATAACCACCATGCTCTCCAACTATTACAATAACCGCTGTGCTCTCCAGCTATTACAATAACCGCCATGCTCTCCAGTTATTACAATAACCGCTGTGCTCTCCAACTATTACAATAACCGCTGTGCTCTCCAACTATTACAATAACCGCTGTACTCTCCAGTTATTACAATAACCGCCGCGCTCTCCAGCTATTACAATAAACGCCATGCTCTCCAACTATTACAATAACCGCTGTACTCTCCAGTTATTACAATAACCGCCGCGCTCTCCAGCTATTACAATAAACGCCATGCTCTCCAACTATTACAATAACCGCTGTGCTCTCCAGTTATTACAATAACCGCTGTGCTCTCCAGTTATTACAATAACCGCCGTGCTCTCCAACTATTACAATAACCACTGTGCTCTCCAGCTATTACAATAACCGCTGTGCTCTCCAGTTATTACAATAACCGCCGTGCTCTCCAGCTATTACCATAACTGTCGTGTTCTCCTTTTACCAGCTTGCTCTGATCTGTGCAGTTCCTGGATTGGTGTGTCCTTGTGCTGTAATTGCTAAAATGTTTCACCCCTCCCACAGGCTTTTTCAAATCATACTCTCGGTTCTCACAGCCAACCTGCTCTGTGTTGAACATTGGATTCGAGTGTATGGGGATTTTTCTAAATAAATCATTTGAAATGTTTTTTAACAGATTGTGATAATCTAAAAAGTTTACCCACAAATATTAAGTTGAGGCCTATGTAACACTCTTGATTGCTATTAAACTTGTTTCTACTCTTTACCTACAGCTACAATACTTCCTATGCTGGAACCTTTCAGAATATTATGGTCGTAACAAGGGCAAAGCAGTTCAGTCCTGTCTAAAATAATAGATTGCCACAAGTTATTTACTAATGTGAGACTTGTCGAGAATACAAAGCGAATTTCAAATTTAAGGCCAAAAAAGTCCAATTGAAAATAGAATTAGCATGGAGAGCTTTTCTAAGTCGGTTATTCTGGTCTAAATGTTGAAATTAAGTTTGAACTGACTTTTTTTTGTGTGTAAATTCTCACTTCAGTGAATAATAACTCTGATGTTTTCATAGATTATGGTTAGAACAACATGCTAATTCTTTATTTTATCCTAAACTCAGCATGAAAACGCAGAAGCTTTTAAGAAAATATAGACATTTCCTAGTTTTAAAAAAATGACATTTTATATTGTGTTTCTGTCTTCTGATATTTCAGTCAAGAATCTATGATTTGTTGCATAAAGATCAACAGATGTCTAGTTGTTTTTGATCCGCTTTGTGACCAGTTGCTGAAATATTTGTTTTCCAAGTAAAAGAAGAGGTATTAATACCCAGAAAATAATGAAGGAAATGTATTATTCCCTTCCAGAAGATGTTCTGGATTTCAATACTCGCACTGCACAGACCATATTGCGTGACTCATTTAACCCCTTAAGGACGGAGCCAAATGTACACGTTGTGAACAAAACAAAATGTAAACAAAACCTGGCATTTGCGCTACATGTCTGTCCAACCGTAATACACCTCTTTCATAGTAAATGCACCCACCCTTATTATATATCATTTTATTCAGGGGAAACAGGGCTTTCATTTAATATCAAATATTTAGCTATGAAACATAATTTAATATGAAAAAAATGGGAGAAAATACGATTTTTTTTATTTTTTTAGTTCTACATGACATTTTAACGGTCAGTGTCATAATACTGTTTGCTTTTACTGCAATAAAATACACATATTTGTATTCAGTAAAGTCTCACGTGTAAGACAGTACCCCCTATGTACAGGTTTTATGGCGTTTTGGGAAGTTACAGGGTCAAATATAGCACGTTACATTTGAAATTGAAATTCGCCAGATTGGTTACGTTGCCTTTGAGACTGTATAGTAGCCCGGAATGAAATTTACACCCATAATGGCATACCATTTGCAATAGTAGACAACCCAAGGTATTGCAAATGGGGTATGTCCAGTCTTTTTTAGTAGCCATTTGTCACAAACACTGGCCAAAGTTAGCGTTAGTATTTGTTTGTGTGTGAAAAATGCAAAAAACGCCAATTTTGGCCAGTGTTTGTGACTAAGTGGCTACTAAAAAAGACTGGACATACCCTGTTTGCAATACCTTGGGTTGTCTACTGTTGCAAATGGTATGCCATCATAGGGGTAATTTTCATTCTTGGGCTACCATAGGGTCTCAAAGGCAACGTAACCAATCTGGCGAATTTTAATGTGAAAAAAATGAAACGCAAGCCTTATATTTGACGCTGTAACTTTTGAAAACACCATAAAACCTGTACATGAGGGGTACTGTTGTACTCGGGAGACTTCACTGAACACAAATATTTGTGTTTCAAAACAGTAAAAAGTATCATAGCAATAATATTGTCCGTTTAATGCTGTTTGTGCGTGAAAAATGCAAAAAACGTCACTTTTACTGGCGATATCATCGTTGTAATACATTTTACTGTTTTGAAACACTAATATTTGTGTTCAGCGAAGTCTCCCGAGTAGAACAGTACCCCCCATGTACAGGTTTTATGGTGTCTCGGAAAGTTATAGGGTTAAATATAGTGCTAGCAAATTAAATTCCCTTTACTTTCGGCATGGGTTGTCATGCAGGTCCTGCTAATTGTAATTAATTAAGATACCTAATTATGTAAAAATATTACATAAATATATATGTAGAATCAATATATGTATATATATACGTATGTGTATATATATGTATATATCTATATAATTTTTTTTAAATATTTTTATTTATATATAGGTATATATATAGTGATATATACGTATATATTTATGTGTATAAATATATATATTATTTCGTTCTATGTGTATTTTGATATATATATATATATATATATATTTCACAATACAGTTAGAACGAAATAACACACATCTATATATTTTTTAATTATTTATTTTTAATTATTTTTGTAATTTTATTTTTTAACGTATTTACATTTTAATTTTTTTTATAATATATATAAATATATATATAACAATAATTATATATATATTTAATCAGTATCAGTCTACGTGTAATTTGATATTAATATATATATATAATTATATATATATTAATAGTAAAATACACCTAGACGGTGTACATGTGTGTATGTATATGTGTATATATATACTTTGATCATATATATATATATATATATATGATCTAAGTATATATAATTTTATTTTTTTACACTTTTAACTTATTTTACTTTTATTTTCAGCCAGCAGGGGGACCCCCTGTAATTACAGGCAGCCCCCCTGCTGGCAATACAGAAGCCAGCTATACCCGGCCATGTGATTGTGGGGTCCTCGCTAGGACCCCACTCTCACACGGCCGGGGGGCTTCCTGGAGGACGGTCGTGCCGCGGGGGGCTCCCTGGGAGTCCCCCCCACCGCGATCGCCGGCGTGGGACCGCCGGCGACCGGGTAAGTACAGAAAGACCGGAGGGCGTACTATTACGCCCGGCGGCGTTTAGAGCCGCCTATTAGAGGACGTAATAGTACGCCCTCCGGTCTTAAGGGGTTAAGTAGATCTGGCAATTAAAAGACTAAACAAATTACAAATACGCACTAAAGTTTTACTACATGATTTGTTATGCGTATAATATTTAACAAGTCGTATAATTAATATTTTACCGTGCACTATTAAGGGGTACTGCAAACATCTGCTGTTTGAGTTTCGTAGTTAAAGTGAACATTTTAACTATTTGAGTATTAAACAGTTCCAAGGGATAATCACTGCAAACAAACAAAACAATCTATACTTAAAAGGACACTATAGTCACCTGAACAACTTTAGCTTAATGAGGCAGTTTTGGTGTATAGAACTTGCCCCTGCAGCCTCCCTGCTCAATCCTCTGCCATTTAGGAGTTAAATCCCTTTGTTTATGAACCCTAGTCACACCTCCCTGCATGTGACTTGCACAGCCTTCCATAAACACTTCCTGTAAAGAGAGCCCTATTTAGGCTTTCTTTATTGCAAGTTCTGTTTAATTAAGATTTTCTTATCCCCTGCTATGTTAATAGCTTGCTAGACCCTGCAAGAGCCTCCTGTATGTGATTAAAGTTCAATTTAGAGATTGAGATACAATTATTTAAGGTAAATTACATCTGTTTGAAAGTGAAACCAGTTTTTTTTCATGCAGGCTCTGTCAATCATAGCCAGGGGAGGTGTGGCTAGGGCTGCATAAACAGAAACAAAGTGATTTAACTCCTAAATGACAGTGAATTGAGCAGTGAAATTGCAGGGGAATTATCTATACACTAAAACTGCTTTATTTAGCTAAAGTAATTTAGGTGACTATAGTGTTCCTTTAATATTTTCAGGAAGAAAAGTTCTCCCAATCTAACAAACTCTAGGGGTTATAGTGAATGTGGAAGGCCTTTTGGGGGCGAGTGCATTGTGTAGCTATTTTTCCATATGTATCTCCCTTTGGGCTGGATTTTATTAAAATATATTAAATTATCTTTGGTAATCAAACAGTATATATACCATTGGTATTGTTGAAATTGCTATTTGTTTTTATTTACATTTGAAAAGTTTATTGAATTTTGCGTGAAGGGGATAAGGGGTACAGAAAGTAAAAGGGGATTTGGACAAAGTTGGCATCATATAAATACTATATAATATTTAAAGTGCATCGTTCAGCTGATAACAGAAATAGCAAAAACGCTATAAATAAGTGCTTTGTTGGTTGACCTTTATAGCACGTGTTGCATTATTTAAATGTCGGAGATATGCTTATTTTTCAGAATCAAATCTTGCCCTATTGCTGGGTGATGATGTGATGGTCCTATTGTGTATTTATATTTACATATTTTCCAAAAACCCATCTCTGGTGTTAAAATAGGACATTTGTTGGATGGTACTTGCTAAAGTGAAAATTCTAACCGATTTTCAAATTGTACATAAATATAACAGAAATAGGACTTACTTTTTAGTATATTTATAATTCAGCTAATTTGCCCTTAAATTTGAAATTTGTTTTAAATTCGATTTGAATTCTTAAATTCATTTCAATACTTTTCAATACCTCCCCAAAAAAACATGCAAACACCATGCATTGTACGTTAAAATTGATATAAAAGATATAACTAGCATCCTGCTATTTACATTTTGGAGCATTTGAAAATACTAAAAGGTCCTTTGAGTCTTTTTTATTTTTTTTATTTTGGCAATTGCACAACTGCTCAATAAATCATTGGTCATCAAAGGTCTTTGAGTGCAAGACACATTGTCAAATATATATGGAAGAAAATAATTAAACAAAATTCGAAATTCATAAATTCATCCAAACTTTTTTCCAGACAGAATTTTTTATTGAATATGTTACATTTAACTGTGCCCTTTGAATATCTATTTTAAAATTAGACAGATTAGCCCCGGCTAACATATACCTCATTCTTTCCACTGCATAGATTTTCTGCTTACCTGCATTCTGTGTCCTTTTACAGCTCTTATGAATCACTCCACCCTGGAAAATCATCCCCATGCCTTCTGCCAATGTTTTATAATTTACTCCAGAATAGTAGCAGTGTCTTAGCAATACGTCATAAATAAGAACACTAAAGGAACTAATGTATATTACCATTTATATTCTTGTTGTGAAATTCTAAAACAATATTTGTATCCACTGTTTATGATTTCTGTAAAATGTCAAACATTAATTGTACTTTTGAGGGTGTGGAGTGATTTAACACACCCATTAGAACACATTGAAATTATTTGATAGATAATTTAATTGAAAAAATCACAAGAAAAAACTAACAGATAACCCAATCCAATATATATTATCAAAAGTTAACAATTATTATGTTAATTTAAAAAAATGCTATATGAAATACCATGATTCCACATATATAAAACCATAGTGGCAACTTTCAAAAAGAGCCAAATTAGGTTGTTTATATGTGTGTTTTTTCTATTCACTATTTGGCATCGAATTAATCATGGGTTAATTATCGTTGCACTATTCAATCCTGACACCCTTTCTCTAATCAAGTGTGTCATTTAGTTGTGATAATATTCAGAGTGTTTTACTGAATAACGATCGACAAGAGTGTTAGTGAAATAAAATCACAGCTTTATACGTACACATATATGTAAGACCTCAGCATGCAATTAATATGGTTTCTAATATTTTTAACAGGAATACAGAATGATCATCTCATAAAGGTTAAGTCCTTGTGCGACTGTTCTTACTCCCACAGACACAGTGTATGAAACCATTATGCACGTTCAGAGCATTTAAATAGTGTAGCAAGATATTGATATTTTCCAGTATATTTGTAATGGAAAATTCACATTTTCAAAATTAATTATGGCACATCTGTACTACCACTTTATATTTCATTGGAGCACTTTGTCACAAATAATAAAAAACTGTATTATTTTTCTATTATAATATAAATCTCCGACCTTGGAACAGGTTACGGCTGGGCAATGTAAAACGGCAGGTTTAATATTCTGAGTGATCATTTTTATTTTTCCTAAGGCGTATTCGGTCATCACAGGAATATGCATTTGGCGTTTCAGGTGAATGCATTGTCCTGTATAATTTAATACTTTTGTTCCTGAGATCAAGATATATAGCAGGAAATAGATTATTTTGTAACGTTCCATCTCCAGGGTGCTGATCTCTTCGTATCCTGTTCATCTGAATTATTGTTGCACCTGTACAAGAAAAAGCACTTTTTGGCTTATTCGAATTTATCTTAAAGATTGACCTTTTGATGAACTGCTTTGAAAATGTCATGTCTACAAATATTCCTAATGGGAAATGTTAGAAATAAAAACAATTTTCAGAATATAAAATCTCAAAAATGTTTGAGTAGAGGAAATATAGTTGATGAAGATACTGTGTGTCAAAAATATACCTTTAACAACAGTATTTACTAAGTCGGTATTCAGACACCACAAGGATCTGGATGAAACACTGCTATGTAAACTAGAAAATAGCATCATTAAATGGATGTATGTAGAAAATAGATTGAGATGGATGGTTACAAAACTGAAACAACATGACGTGTTATCTATTTATTTAAAGGGATAACTACAACGTCCAAGACCACTTCAGCATTTCAAAGTGTTTATGGAGGAAGGAATCTGTATATGCAGTATTTCAGCTTGAAATATATCCAGTGATATTTGCAGTTTTTTGTATCAGGGGTTAGTTGCACCCCTGGCAACTTAGAACTCTGCTCTGGGCTACCTAATGTAAATTTTGTGCAAAATATACATCTGTCATAAGCACGCACAGCCCACTGACAACAGATGTCTGCTTCTCCCCTTACAGGCAGTGCTGAGAGTGCTGAGAGTGTATATGTAAGGGGAAGAGACTGTGTCCCCTCCCTCCCCGCCTCCTTTCATTTCTAGCACTCCTGCTGTCCCTGTCTGCTTTTAAACTGCTGCAATTTGTTTACCCACTCCCCGCTCCTCCCTCCCTGTGTCCACCCGCACTCCCTCCCCTCCTCGCACTCTGAGTTGCAAAGTATCGTCCACTTACATGCTTCTCTATGAAGGGTCATGGAATCCAATTCGGGGAGCTTTACCAAGCACTGGATTCCAGCTAAGTTATGGCTTTATTTTAAAGGTAGTAAATATTTAAAAATATAATTGGGTTGGAATAACCCTTTAAACTGCATTCTGCCAATCTGTTTGTCTATCTATTATTTTGGTATTGAGTTGTAGGTTGAATGGATATCTCTAATAACACCAGGATGTCAACAACCATAAACCATGGCCTCAATTTAATTCATTTGAATGAAAATCAGAAACTATTCCAACCTGTTTGGAATTAAATATTTGCAAAAATCCCCATAGACTTGAATAGTGACTTCTGTAAAAATCATTTGAAAAGTTTTTGTTTCCTTTTATTTTCTAACAGATTTTAATAAGAACTGCTAATTGCTGATTCCAATGAATTAAATTGGTGCCAAAGTTTGCAGTTTGCAGCGGAATAGCGGACCTAATTACACTTTTATTCCCTTTGTTGGGCTGTCTGCTCTCCCCACCCACCGCTTTACCGAACCAACTTTGCGTGGTCCCCTTGTTTGCAAGAAGATGGTGCTTGTCCCATTCTAAATATAATAGGAATGAGGCTTTATGGCTATGGGTGGGTATGAATGTTTTATTTGATATGATACTGGAACACAAGGCTAATGGCCATTAAGATATCAAGGGACCCCCTATCTAAGAGGGAATCTAGACATATGGCAAGCTAGAGAGTTAGTTTCCCCTCTGTTCCGGTCCTCCTGCCCTACCACCTGTTCCCTTGATCCTATTCCCTCACATCTCACCCGCACTCTGTCTCCCTCTCTTGCTCTTCCTCTCCCTAAAGTTTTCAATCTCTCCCTTTCCTCCAGCACATTTCCTTCACCCGTCAAGCCTACAAGCATAACGCCAATTCTGAATAAGCCCAACTTCGACCCCAACTCCCCATCCAACTACCACCCTATATCGCTACTGCCGTTTGCCTCCAAGAACCTTGAGAGAGTTGTGTATGTGAGATTGACAGACTTCCTCGAATCCAATTCTCTGCTTTATCCGCTTCAGGCTGCATTCCACGCTCGTCACTCTGTTAAAATGGCTGTGACCAAATGTGCTGGATTGTCTCAGGGGCCTCATTGCACAGTTAGTGGCTTGCCTGAAGTGGTAGATCCCTGCTTCTATTGATCTGCTAGTGAGTGCCTGTTCATTTGCTGCTAGCATTAGTGCATCAGTGCTGTCTTTCAGTCTTGCCTTTCCAACCACTGGTAGGATTTTGAAATGTGAGTCACTCTATGGAGAGGTTTGTCTTGAAATGGAACATCCTCCTATTCTCCATACTCCATCTTCATGATGTACTTGTGAACAGTGGCGTACTAAGGGGGGGGGGCGGTCCGCCCCGGGTGCCACCAGGGTGGGGGGTGCCATGGCCAGGGGCGCCCCCCCCCATGCTGCAGCCGCCTGAGCGCTCTGTAGAGAGCCTCAGGCGGCTGCAGCTTTGCCCGGGCGGTGCGTCCATGAGGGCGGACCGCACCGCCCGGGCGCAGCCTGAGGAGAGGGGCTGACAGGAGGGAAGCGCTCAGCGCTCAGCGCTCCCTCCTGTCAGCTCCCTCTGTGTAGCGTGGCCGAGCCCTGCAGCATTGATGGTCCGCGGGTACAGAGAGCAGCTGTCTCCTGTACCCGGCCGGACTAACAGGAAGTGCACACTCTGTTAGTCCGGCCAGGTACAGGAGACAGCTGCTCTCTGTACCTGCGGACTATACTGGGCTCGGCCACGCTACAGCAAAGGTAGGGGGGTGGAGGGGGTGAGAAAGAGAAGAAAGGGGTGGAGAGTGCAAGTGAAAATGAGGGGGGGTGAGAAAGAGGAGAAAGGGCAAGGAGAGAGGAAAAGGGGAGAAAGGGGGGTGAGAGGAAAAGGGAGAAAGGGGAGGGGGTGAGAGGAGGAGAAAGGGGGTGAGAGAAAGGAGGGGGGTGAGAAAGAGAAAGGGGTGAGAGAGAGAAAAGGAGAGAGGCGGAGAAAGAAAGGAGGGGGGTCAGAAAAAGAGGGTGAGTAAGGAGAAAGGAGGGGGGGGTGAGAGAGAAATTATTAGGAGGGGAAAGAGGAAATTAGGAGGGGGGTGAGAAAGAGAAATTAGAGGGGGGAAAGAGAATAGAGGGGGGAAAGAGAAATTAGGAGGGGGAAAAGAGAAACTGGGGAAGAGAAATTAGGGGAGAGGAAATTAGGGGAGGGGTGGCGAGAAAGACAGTACCAGGAGGGGGAAGAGATAGGAGGGGGAGGAGAGAAACTGGAAAATTAGGAGGGGGAAAGAGAAATTAGGAGGGGGGAAAGATAAATTAGGGGGGAGAGAAATTAGGAGGAGTGGTGAGAAAGAGAAATTAGGAGGGGGGAGAGAAATTGAAATTAGGAGGGGGAAGAGAAATTGAAATTAGGAGGGGGGAAAGAGAAATTAGGGGGGGAGAGAAATTAGGAGGGGGGGTGAGAGAGAGAAATTGGGAGGAGGAGAAGGAAATTGAAATTAGGAGGGGGAAGAGAAATTGGGGGGGAAAGAAATTAGGAGGGGGGGTGAGAAAGAAATTGGGAGGAGGAGAAGGAAATTGGAGCGGGAGGAGAGATTGACATTCATCACATACACACAATGCACCCCTTGCACACAGAAAAACACACAATGCATTACACACACACACACATACACAAGCAATGCAACCGTTATACACAATGCATCACTTACACACACAGAAACACACAATGCATTCATTACACACACTCAATGCACTTCTTACACACATTCAATGCATCCCATACATACACAGAAACACACCTTGCAGCCCTTACACATACAAACACAATTTCACACAATGCATTCCTTACACACATATCAGGACATCCCCTACACACTCCACCCCTGTGAACAAACTCATTGGTGGAACATGAAGGTGGACCCTGGGACCCAGACCTTGAGCTGTGTAAAGGACCCCCAAAAAATGGAGCTGCTTCCCGTTCTCCCAGAACATTGATTTTTGTGACCACAGTTACAAACCGCCTCCAGAGAGCCTGTTCTACACCAGACCAGTGGAGCCAGACTGCAGCTAGAGCCCCTCATCATCCTCATCTGGTTGTAAGTAGGCAATCTAGTACATTATTCATGGCACTAAGCTCTAATTTACCTCACATTAAAAGAGGAAACACACTATAGTCCCAGAACCACTTCAGCTTAATGTAGTGGTTCTACCGGGTGTCTAACCTGTCCTTACAGGCCTTTTGGCCTTAAGCCATGGCTTGCAGCACTGGCGTTAGTTAACATGGCAAATCATATGGGTGGGGCATTGTGATGTCACATGGGGCGGCAAACTTTACTTTTGCCTGAGGCGGCAAAAAATCTTGCACCGGCCCTAGCTGGAGGGAGGCTTCAATGTGAGCTGTGGCCGCACAGTGTCCCATGGTAGTTAGGGTGCCGTGCGGCCAGTACAGCTCACACAAGCAAACAGCTGATAAACTGGCCGCACGGAGGAAATGTGTATGTGTGACTGTCTGCCTGTGACTGTATGTGACTGTCTGCCTGTAACTGAGTGTGTGACTGTCTGTAACTGAGTGTGTGACTGTCTGTAAATGTGTGTGTGGGGCTGCAGGGATTTTTGTAGAAGGGGGCGGGGGTTTTGTATTGGGACAGGAGTCTTTACAAATTGTAAAAAAAAGGGAGCAACACAACATTTTTACAGTTTTTTTTTTGTGGGGGGGGTGCCAAGCACAGGATCCGCCCCGGGTGCCAAATGCTCTAGGTACGCCCCTGAGCCCAGTCAATATGAGGGTTATGCTTGTTAAGCCATGGAAAGCCTAATATGATC
>OW240919.1:17267302-17416078 GCA_933207985.1 Pelobates cultripes | reverse complement strand
GGGTGTGCCAAGCACAGGATCCGCCCCGGGTGCCAAATGCTCTAGGTACGCCCCTGCTTGTGAATACTCTGTGTTTCATTCAGGACTGTGGCGTTGACACTCATCAGGCCTGATCTCCTTCCTCCTTCCGCTGGTGTACTGTCTCTGGGTGCTGGATTTCGAGTGGAATCCACCATTTATAGTGAGTAGTTTCTGGGTTTTGACATCCATGGTGACCAACTCTTCTCTTGACCAGGTTATTATTCTAGCTGGATCCCTGATGACAGGTAGGACGTAAGTGTTGATGGCTTGGATCTTGTTCTTGCCTTTGAGTTTCAACTTCAGGACCTGTCTGACTCTCTGGAGGTACTTGGATGTTGCTATCCTCCTTGCCTCTTCCTCATATATTTATTTATTACTGGTATTTATAAAGCCCCAACAGATTCCGCAGTGCTGTTCAATTAGTGGAGAACACACAATATACACACACAGATACAAAAGGTAGAGAGGGCCCTGCCCGTAAGCCGAAATCTAGCCATTTAAGCTCTTTTATACAAAGTGCATAGGTAGATAGCCCGTGAGCTTACAATCTAAAGGATACCGTGGGGATTTGAGACAAGAGGTAGCAGGGGAAATTTGGAAGTGATGGCTAAATAAGGAAACAGAGTTGCAGATATTGGTAGAATATAGAGGGAATGAAGAGGTAAGTGAGTGAGAATTTTAAACAGCTGGAGGAGCATTCTATAAATTTAGGGGGAACCTGGGTGGGAGGGCGGGTGGGTTGAGCCGAGTAGAATTGTAGAGGCTTGCAGTAGGGATGGTGTGGAAAATGGGCCTAGAGAGGGAGTCGAGATAAACAGTTATATCAAGGTATTTACTGCTAGGAGTGGAAAGCATGGGGGGAGGAGTGGGAGGGGACAAGAAACAGTTGTGGTTTACAATTTAGAATTTTGCCAGTCAAATCCTAACAGCCAGATTATTAATTAATGCATGAAGCTGCAAGTACAAGATACTACAGTAATACACTATAGATAACAATGGAAACATTATTGCAAAGAAGTAATCTAGTGGCAAATGTGAAAGACATCCGGTGGAGCATCTTCTGGGTTCCAAATTTCCATGTGTTTGTGGTACCCCCAGGTACTTGTAGCTGTTCTCTTCATCTCCTATTTTTATTTTATTTTACATTTTGTTAAATAATTACCAACTAATCATAATTCAATGTTTAGTAAGTAACTCACCTGGTGCTGATTACTACTCCTACAATAAATAAATAATGTTATGATTACATTGTTCCCTAATTCCAAAGGCTGTTTACCAGGACATGCATACATAATCACATTCTATAAAAGAATTATCTGTAAACAAATTACTTTTTCAAGCAAATTAATTATAACCACTCTGAAACATAGATGGCTTTAGAGAAGCTCTATATTGAATGAACATACCTGTCTCTTGCTCTCTCCTAAAGGGCAGCCCACCTTATTTGACTGCAAATTCCTGTCCCAATGTGTTTTACACCCCACCTCCTATAGAATGTAAGCTCGATTGAGCAGGGTCCTCTTCAACCTATCGTTCCCGTAAGTTTTTTTGTAATTGTCCTATTTATAGCTAAATCCCCCCTCTTATAATATTGCAAAGCGCTACTGAATCTGTTGGCACTATATAAATGGCAATAATAATAATAATGAAAACCATAAAGACACAGAAAACAGATATAATATATAAAAAAAATCCAGAGTATTCTATCTCTAGCACACGTGACCATTCCTTTTCGCTTCATTGAAAAAATACATATATCCCTTGTAATTACCCAATAACTCTTTTTTCCCCCATTTGTCAGCATTGTAACTGATTTAATCTTATGTTCTAAGTCCCATACCATGCCCAGTGCTCAAGCTTAGACACTGCCAGCTGGGGCTATCGAGGCTCTGATCTTTGCTTCTGTTCTGTATTAAATAACAATATATTTTGCATGACTGAATTCTTGGCTTGTAATTCAATCTTGTGCTTCACTTGCCGCTCATAAACCTATTAAGCTTTTTTTGTCATCAATTGAGCCACCGCTGACTGAATTACAGTCCCTGCACTCGGAGAGACTCATTTTCGAAGCAGTAACAAGAGAGCTGATGATTAATGTTTTGCGGTGGCTATGTATTTTCTGTTTCCTGATGTGCTCCTGTTAATCTGGAAGTTGAAGGATCAAAATCCCATTTTGTTGATGTAAAAAGTGAGGACATGTCTTTGTCTTTAGTGAACTTACGATTAAAGTAGGCAGACATTTCTCGATTGACAAACTGAAGCTGTCCAGCTCTCTTAAGTATCACTGTTAAGAACCCAAAAAAACAATGCCCATTGGGAAAAAAACAATGCCCTTTGGGAAAAAACAATGCCCATTGGGAAAATAATAACCATTGGGAAAAAACAATGCCCATTTATTTAGGGGGCATACATCAACCCCATGACAATGTTTCACTATCACTGATTAAAATAAAGCATACCAAGCATTTTCTGGAGTTACACCTCTACCTCCACCTGCTATGAATTCCGGGCCTCTAGACTATCTATGCCATCTTTTGATTTTAGAGTTAAAAAATAAAAAGGTGACACTCTAGGACATGGGGGGTGTAACTTTAATTGATCACTGTTGATATTCTAGTTTGTTACTGTCATATGCAGTTTTTTAACCCCTTAAGGACACAACTTCTGGAATAAAAGGGAATCATGACAGAATATTTCCGTCATGTGTCCTTAAGGGGCTAAATGTAAAACTGTAATGTTGACAGTGTAATACAAATTGAAGGGTTACTCCAAGCACCAAAACAACTTCTGTTTTCTGCATCATTTGATTGGACCACCGAAAGGGAGACTGTGACATTGTATAGGGAAGGTGTAACCCAGCAAAGAAAGCTTCACCCAGTAAGTCCTTACATCCTCTTTTTTGACTATATATATATATATATATATATATATATATATATATATGGCATATATATTGCCATGTGTTGCAATATATAATGATACATTTTTATTGGACTAACATAAAAAGTAAAAAAACTAATTGAGAGATTTCCTCTCTCCCTCAGGTCTGAAGCAATACTGTTTAATATGATAGAGTTTGACACTTAAAGGGACACTATAGTCACCAGAACAACTACAGCTTGTTGCATTTGTTCTGGTGAGTAGAATCATTCCCTTCAGGCTTTTTTGCTCTAAACACTTTTCAGTGATACCTCCACTGGCCACTCCTAAGATGGCTGCTAAAGCTGCTTCCTGGGTCAGTGCTGCAGAGTAAACAGCACTAACATTCAGTGTCTCCTCCCTCTGCATGCAGACACTGAACTTTCCTCTTAGAGATTCATTGATTCAATTCATCTCTATGAGGAGATGCTGATTGGCCAGGGTTGGGTTTGAATTGTGCTGGCTCTGCCCCTGATCTGCCTCCTTGACAGTCTGAGCCAATCCTATGGGGAAACATTGTGATTGGGTCAGACCACCACTGCTGATGACTTGAATACAAGTAAGATTTTACTATATTTAGGGAGGCTAGAGTGGGCCAGCGGGGCTATATGGTGGTTTTAACAATATAGGGTCTTTATAAAGGAAAAGGGCAAGGGTGTCATCAATAGCAGGAGATGGGAAAATAAAATAAACAAAGAAGAGACAATAATACACACACACACACACACAGATATTACATACAAGATCCAGTGCACTCACTCATTCACTAAACAGCAATTTAAAAGCTCACAGAATGTAATAGTTTTTTAAAAAAAATAATAATAAATAACCTAGGCAAAAATACTGGAGATTTATTTACAATATATGATCATACATTGCATACGCCTGCCACGACGCCAATGTACCCCATTTTTGCATGTCCAACTATAGGATCTTAATGCCTGCCCTTATGAGATTAATCACTTACTTGGGAAATGCTTCCTCCTGGGACTCTCAGCAGTGCAAGGTTAAATAGGGCCCTGGAATGAGGTACCTGTGACAGGGAGTGTCAGGAACGCACCCTACTCCAAGCAGGAGTGGGACTTGGTCCTGGTGGTAAAATAGTTAAAATTCACCATTTGTCTGCACAAGACCTTCTTCTGATGAAATTGGCTATACCACCTCTGCTAGGAAGCCAAGCCATGCATGCACCGGACAAATCACATTAAATAGAAAGTAAGTGGATTACTTTCTAAAGATAAAAAATAAAAAAAAATCCAGAATTTTCTATCTAATGAAAAATTATTTGGCCAAAACTAAATGTCTTGCAATGCACACATCGAATAAGCATTGTTAAAGAGCAAGCATAATAGTTTACTTTGCTACTGCAATATTGTATACAACGCGATATTTACTGCTAAAAAATCTTATTTTCCCCTCATAGGGCTTCTCTTTACCGGAAGATGTTATCACAAAGTACGTGATGATGGTTACTTTTTACACTCCCCTTATGCCATCTTAGCGCAAGTTCAATCACAATTGTTACTGTGTTTACACAAATCACTTTCATCATCAGGAAGCCAAACTCGCTGTCTGTCATCTTGGCTATTTGGATAATATAATGACAGACTGAAGGTAATTGGCCTAACCACCATCAAAGTCATAAACGCCTGTCTCCAGTATTTCTTCATAAACACACACGGGCAAATGGGAGAAAATTCATGTTTCTGTCCCGCTCATTTAACAGTTGGTTTTCATTCAGTGTACAGAAAAAATTCCATGCCTTGCAAATTGTACTGTCCATGTGTTAATTCTTGAGGGAAAAATTGGTGAATGGTTCCTTCAGAGAGGCTGGAGACTCCAGAGTTTAAACAGTTACATTTCCAGAAATATTTTCCACCAATCCTCATTAAAATATACTGAGGATCACATGGAAACATGAAACAAAATGACATAATTGCTACATTCCAGAATTGTTTTTCAACACTTATTTCAGCTCTTTTTTGTTCATTTAAATCTGGGTGAATTTTAACTAGGCAGAGATATATAGAGGTGCACTTTACAGTTATTTTTCAGCTTTGACTGGCACATGACTCAATACATTTTAAAGGGTTTTGTGCATCGCTATTTAGGAGGGGCATTCCCTATCAGGCCCAGACTGGCCACCGGGCATACCAGGAAAATGCCCGGTGGGCCGCGATGGCCATGGGCCGAGGTTGGCAGGGGAGATCACAAGACCTCCCCTGTCAGCCCATGCAAAGCCGGCACTATCCAAGCACCGGCCCTGCTATGTGCCTTCATTGACTGGTGGGGAGATCAAAGATCTCCCTCACCGACCCACAGGCACTCACATGCGGCCGCCGGCTGGGGATGGAGGGAGAGAGGACCCGGTGGAGCTCTAACCTGCAGCTCCGCCAGGATCCTCTTGCTAGGTCGGAGCGTTACCGTGGTTACCACGCCAAGGGATCGCCAAATTTTGTTTTGTTCAAGCCCCAGGTATGTTTTAAACCTAGCAACACCCCTGTTTGTAAAACATTATCTTTAGAATGAAGGTAGTTTTTACCCAATTGTTTCAAGTTAGATAATTAATTCCAAATCTATTTTGTACATATTTTAATTTTTCTAGTTTAAAGAGCCTTTTTTCAGGCTTAAAGACATCTCGGGATCATTGCTGGTTGTGGTGTCTGAATACTGACTTAGTAAATAGCTTAGCTAAGGTGTATTGTTGACACATGGCTCTCCGCTTGCCACATTTGCTTCATCAGCTATTTTAATTCTGTTCATTAAACATTTTGGAGATTTTGTTTTCTGAAAACGATATTTTCCCTTTCCAGCTCACATCTTTTATGTGCTCCAGCATTTCCTACTGGACATATTTCTGGTCCCCGCTGACTCTATATTACTGTTTTTTCTTGCTCTGAGCGAGGTGTTCACTGCCAACTGTCTGTGCCCCTTCCACAAACCTTCCTTATTTTCCTTCCAAGAACGTGAATGGGGAGAAAACCAACACTTTAAACAATATCTCAAAATGCTGAGACATAGTAGTGGTCAAGAAGGAAAAACATCTAGAAATGAACAAGGACTTAACAGAAATATTTCATTACAGCACAAGCGTGTTTATTACCATTAATGTATTCATAAGATACAACGTAGACCACAGCAATTTATTGAGAGATATTTTGTAGTTTGCGACCTACAAAAATAAAAGATTTAAGTCTGTTTACTTATAATAGCATCATAAGGTTTAACCTAGAAAAATATGTTTCTCAGTGAGCTTGTGTCAATTCAGCAGAGCAGAAAAAGTTAACAGCCCACTCCCAGCTGCCTGTAAAAATATTTTAGATGTATAATGAGGAAGGTGAAATGTCCTCATATGATGTCTAAAACTGAGGGAGTGTTGAGTGCCAAGACGTCTTCTGTTTTTTCTCAAACTGTTTGTAATGAAAGCAGATGGACTGCATTCATATACCCTTTAAGCCATACTGGCTATAATAAGCTGTAGATACTTTGACAGTCCCTTTAACCAGTGGACCAGTATATATTTGCTTGTAAACCGGTTAGTTAAAAGACCACTATAGTGCCAGGAAAACAAACTCGGGGTCCCCTCCAGCCAGGCTGAAGGGGTTAATCCCTTACCTTTTTTCCAGTGCCGGGTTCCCTCGGCGTAGGGACTCTCCTCCCTCTTCTGATGTCATCGGCTGAATGTGCATGCGTGGCAAGAGCCGCGTGCATTCAGCCAGTCTCATAGGAAAGCATTCTCAATGCTTTCCAATAGACGCTGTTGTCTTCTCACTGTGAAAATCAATGAGACAGCCACTAGCGGCTGGATTAACCCATAGGTAAACATAGCAGTTTCTCTTAAACTGCTATATTTACAGCAGAAAGGGTTAATCCTAGAGGGGCCTGGCACCCAGACCACTTCAGTAAGCTGAAGGGGTCTGGATGCCTATAGTGGTCCTTTAATCAACTAGATAATTTATATTACTTAAAAACTATTGGCTTATGTGGCTGACTCTAGCAGACTTGGAAAATGTACCATATATGATTTGAGGGCCAAGTTCATGCATTGCAACAAAAACAAAGAATATGAGAACTCAGGAGCTTGCTATTCGGTAAATCTCCATTTTAGGTTTCAAAATCATTTTTGCTCGCTTGTGCCATTGCAGAGAGAACATATTCTATAGCATATTCGACTGATCCCACCAATTAGAGCAGTCCAGAACCGAAATGCCAGCAAGTTCTCTCTGCACGAGAGATACAGCAAACCGAGACGTTCGTTTTATCCTTATTTGGGCCTCGCCAGTGAGGTGTAGCTGATACCCCTCTAGGCACAGTGAGCACGTGGTCCATGTCTGGCTTACCCTTTTAATTTGAAGAGAGCCAAGTTAACGCATTGCAACAAACACAAAGAATATGAGAACTCTGAGGTAATTGTCAATGAAACACAAAATAAAATAAATCAAAAGTAGTAAGAAAAACAGAAAAGAACATATTTATTAACATTATATTTCATGTCCTTTCGAGAACCAACGAAGAGACTTAATACTGTTGTTCTTTTTGTCACTGAATGATTTAGGGGCATTGCCTGGAAGAAAAAAAAAGGGGAGTAGGACATAGTCTAAAAAAAAACTAATAGACTGTTATCCCAGATTTTAACATCATTATGGAATTGTAAGACAGGCAGTTGTAAGTTCTGTCTATATGCTTCAGGAACTAAGTATATAGAATCAGAGAGGGACTAAACTAAGTTAAATCTATGTTCTGCATTATTTAGTGAATAATGTGTTGTTAAAGGACCACTATAGTGCCAGGAAAACAAACTCGTTTTCCTGGCACTATAGTGCCCTGAGGGTGCCCCCACCCTCAGTGTCCCACTCCCGCCAGGCTGAAGGGGTTAATCCCTTACCTTTTTCCAGTGCCGGGCTCCCTCAGTGCTGGGACTCTCCTCCCTCTTCTGATGTTATCGGCTGAATGCGCATGCGCGGCAAGAGACGTGCGCACATTCAGCCAGTCTCATAGGAAAGCATTCACAATGCTTTCCAATAGAGACTGGAGTCTTCTCACTGTGAAAATCAATGAGACAGCCACTAGAGGCTGGATTAACCCATAGGTAAACATAGCAGTTTCTCAGAAACTGCTATGTTTACAGCAGAAAGGGTAAATCCTAGATGGACCTGGCACCCAGACCACTTCATTAAGCTGAAGTGGTCTGGGTGCCTATAGTGGTCCTTTAATTGGCTTTACATTCTCAGATAGCGAACTCACAAGATCTGCACTAGGAGAAGAGGAGATGCAATCTGACAATAGTTAAATGACGGTACATTTACCATCCCTGTTCTATAGATGTTTCCCATAATGCATTGTTCTCTCTAGGAGCGGAGACTGATTCTGCCCTCCGAGGTGCCGTTCACATAACTCCATTCTTAGTCATTTATTTCTTGTTGTGTATTTGCAGCTTGTGTTTGTGATCCAATAGAGGGCAGTAAATCATCAATATTGATGTAAACCTGGTAAACAGCAACTCTGATTGACGGGTTTCTCTGCTCTGATGTATGCATTTCGCTGCCCTTGCTATCCTTCATCCTTTATACTGTGCTGTCGATTTTTCATCAAAACATATCAATAGTATATCTTTACATTTATATCACAAATAAATATGCAAACAGCATTTCGATTGTGATAAAATGTATCTGTTTATGGCTTTATTTTGGCCTCAATTAAAGGTAAATGTATTTTTTATACAGGTGTCTAATTTAATCACTCACAGATTAAAGGGACACCTATGAACAGGCTTTAAGGGATTATGAATTTAATGCATTAATAAATGCAAAATACATAAGAAATTAAATATATATTTATGCTTTAATGGGCTTTGTTTTCTATAAATCTGCAGCTTCTGTAAAGATATCCAGAGGGCCTTAAAGCTTTGGCCAATACTGTTTCCACCATTGAAAATAATCCAATACTCAATGAACCCTTTCCAGAACCCTGATCCACTTCTGACGGAAATGTCCATTAATAAGGTTACTTTGACATAAGATCCGTCAAAATATTCAACAGTTCTCTAAATCCTCTCCAGCCTGATGCTGTCTGTTCTAACTATAAATAAAAGGAAAAAAAAATAGAATTCAGAATGTTGCCTAACAGCTAATACATATGCTTTGGAAACCAACCTTTTCCCTATTATAATTTGGTTTACAAAATTAGAGGTGCTGTGTGTTCTGTTGAGGAACTGTTTTTAGCGCAACCCACAGGAATGTGGTCATCCTGGCTGATTATGACAACCATTGACCAAGTGTTGCAACATGGTATCTCCAAATACAAATCAAGATCTTTATTGGACTTGTGCTTTTGGTCTCAAACAAAATAGTAAATTTGGGTGATTAACAATTTGTCCAAAATGACAAACTCTAAAATGCTACATGGACAAATCACAAAACACAGACAATGGACAAACCATTTTACTTTCGTCCATGACATCAACAACAAAAATAAATAAAGAAATGACTGTTATGGGACAGCACCTAAATGATGATAATATTAAGATCAAGTGAGAAGTCACTAACAGAATGAAATTAATTAAAAGCAGTAAAAAAAAATATGTAAGGTTTGAAGAAATTACAAAGATTTTAAGAGTCACTAACACAGCCCAATTGAAACTAAATATCAGAAGATCTGTGGGTCATCAGCAAAAAGAAGGTAAGGCGAATAAAATAGTTTTCAAAGCTAACTTTTCGGCATAATATTTAAATGGGATGTAGGAAAAAATTACAGAAGACTAGATACTCATTCAGAAATAGTAGAGTGGTGTCTGTGATTTCAGATAGGAATTCTGTGTTTGGTTTCAAACTAATTGTGTTGAGATTTTGGGCAATCGTTAGTACCCTATCTGGGCGAATCCCAAAACGAACAAAATGGACAGTGGCTAAAACCATTTGATTTGTTTTGTGATTTAGAGTTCCATCCGAGGTGCCAAAATAAGAGATGATTGATGGGAAAGAAAGATGATTGATGGAAGAAAGATGATTGATGGTTAGGGGGCAGCCACTAATTTTAGATTTCATGTACAGTTCAAGTCAGAAGTGGACAAAAGAGAGAAAACGAGGAGGAGCAGTGAAAAAAATCCTATATTTTTATTATGTAAATAGAAAAAAAATCACTATAACTCTGGGAATTACCCCCTCCCTCTTCCCCAAATTATGTTCTTTTTTTATTAAAGGAGCACGAGAGAGTCAGGAACACAAACATTTATTCCAGACCCTATAGTGTTACAACCACCATCTAGCCCCTTCCTGACCCCCCTAAATATATTAAAATCTTAACTGGAGGCAGATCAGGGGCAGAGCCAGCACAAGTTAACCACAGCCCTGGCCAATCAGTATCTCCTCAAAGAGAGGAATTGAATCAATGCATTTCTATGAGGAAAGTTCGGAGTCTGCATGCAGAGGGTGGAGACACTGAATGTCTGTCACACTGTGCAGCACTGTCCCAGGAAGCACCTGTAGCAGCCATTTGAGGAGTGACCGGTGAAGTTATCACTAGGCTGTAATATAAACACTGCATTTTCTCTGAAAATACAGTGTTTACTGCAAAAAGCCTGAAACAAATACAAAAAGTTGGGAACTTTTCTCAGGACAGAAAATTGTATCAGTCTAATGCAAATTATATACATAAAATTTTAATGCCATTTTGGTCATCCTAATAAAAGTTCGTCTGAACCACCACATGACAGGTGCATAGTCGCCATACGGGCAGGGGAGGGATCCATTAACCTGAACCCATCCCGCCCAGGCACCGTGCCTGCCCCGCGTCACTGTCACCCACTTCCCGTGGATTGCAGGCCGGAGAAGTGGGCTGGGTGTGGACATTCATCTCAACCAGGGCAGCTCCTCCCGCACCTGAGAACACTGCCGTACCAGGAGACCCCCCAAGGACCCTAGGGGGCTCTGCAGCTTGTCTGAGCTCTCTCCTGGCTGCACCTCCCTTCTGCAATAGGCCTTCCATGCTCCCCCTGGTGGGCATCCCCAAGGAACCCATTACCACTGGCTGCCAGGTGCCCTTGCACGGGGTTAATGACACCCCTCCAAAGCAGAGGAGCGCACTGCCTGCCTCACCCCTGGGGAACCGGAATGCACCGCGGGTAAAGCCCTAGAAGGCCTGCTCCCGTCCCCTGCAGCACCCCCTGCACTAGAGGGTCCTGCTGCTAACCCACCAGGGCCAGTACTTGCCTGACAGCTGTTAGTCCCTCCGGGGACCTGGTGCCGACCAGACCTGGGACCCTCCTCCCATCCGACAGAGAGAACACCTCCAGGGGCCCCCTCACCACCAGGGTGCCCCGCCGCCGCCGGAACTTACAGGACCTGCCTGCGGCCCACGGGAGCCTGCTCTCCAAGCGTGGCACCTGCCAGACTGGGTGCCGGAGCTACTGATGTTCACATCGTGTGCGGTTGGGATACCTCACGGCCAGTTACAGCCAGGTCCGTCGCTAATGTGGGGGACTCCCCCTTCTCCACCCCCGGGCTAAGATGTTGCGGCGGCCTCGGCATCCGCGTTGGGCGCCTTGCTCCACAGTCATCTTTCTCCATGATCTTCATGATCAAAACTGAATTGTCTGAATTCACAAATCTAATTTTTTCAACATGCAATAGCCAAATGTCTATGCTGCTATGTTACACCCATTTGCTTTGATGGCTTGTTTGTGCACTTTCTAAAACAATAAAGTCATATTTAAAAACGTATATAGTTTTCTTGCTCTTAGTGTTTGTTTGGGAAGAACAGAGAGACAGGATAAATGTTTTTTAGCACAGAGATAAGGGATTAGCTATATAACATTAATATAACTAACAGTAAGTGCTGGTCTCCCACTCAAATTAATTCACTATTATGTTATTCTTGTTAAGCTGAAGCATGTTTAACACATGTCATTTGAAAGTTTATACACTTTGATCTTCAAAGAAAGTTGGATTTATTTCCATGTAATGTTCCTTTGGTAAAAGTGAAGCATTCTATTAGAATTGTCTTAATAGCTGATTTATTGGACTCCAGCTGTTATGGTAATAGCTTAACACACAGAACTATTTACTGTCTCCAGCACAGAGTAATACAGACTGGAATCAGCACAAAGTAATACAGTGTCACCACAGCACGCAGTGTAATACAGACTGGGATCAGCAGCACGCAGTGTAATACAGACTGGGATCAGCATGCAATGTAATACAGCCTGGGATTAGCACGCAGTGTAATACAGCCTGGGATCAGCATGCAATGTAATACAGCCTGGGATTAGCACTCAGTGTAATACCAATTTGATTCAGCACGCAGTGTAATACCAACTGGAATTAGCACGCAGTGTAATACAGCCTGGGATCAGCACGCAGTGTAATACAGACTGGGATCAGCATGCAGTGTAATACAGACTGTGATCAGCACGCAATGTAATATAGACTGGGATCAGCATGCAGTGTAATACCAATTTGATTCAGCATGCAGTGTAATACCAACTGGAATTAGCATGCAGTGTAATACAGACTGTGATCAGCACGCAGTGTAATACCAACTGGAATTAGCACGCAGTGTAATACAGACTGGGATCAGCATGCAGTGTAATACAGACTGGGATCAGCACGCAGTGTAATACAGCCTAGGATCAGCACGCAGTGTAATACAGACTGGGATCAGCACCCAGTGTAATACAGACTGTGATCAGCACGCAATGTAATATAGACTGGGATCAGCACGCAGTGTAAAACAGTGTCACCACAGCACACATTTTAACAGTTTCAACCAAAAATTCCCTGTTCATTTCTCCACAAGTCACAGCTCATGTATCTGACCAGCTAGTATAGACACAGAGTCCACAACACACATCAGCCTCAGGCAGCACCCAAATAACCAAGGCAATTTGAGCAGACAGACAGGAGATAGATTCGCCATAAAAACATATACTATTGTAGTCCTCAGCCTGGGACAGAATGGAGCTATACACAAATTTCTTGTTATTGCTAAACTTCTCACAAAACAGTGAAACAATATGTGAATTACTAAACTCCCTAATGCCACTTAGCAATAAAGTAAACCATTACTTCAATAGATTTATTAGTGTCTGTGATTAATAAAAAATAATGGGCCAGCCTCGGGAAATTGACATAGCAGACGTAGGTACTGTTTACTGGCCCATAAGGTTAACAAGAAACACTTGTGTTTTGTTATAAGTGTCAAATCACAACTAATGAGATTCGTACACTAGACGTAGGTGGAAAAACATTTCCAATGTATAGTAAACAGACACGGAATTAAAAGAGTCATTAAAAATCATTCTGTTGTTTTTTTGGGGTTTTTTTATATTGAAATTTCACATAATTCCGGCAAGAGAAATGTAGTTAGTTATATGAATTTTAGTGAAACTTCAAGTCAGGACCACTTGAAGAATATATTATAACTTTTTTATAATTAGTGTCTTTCAGTAGATATAGCTTTCATTTTTCCTCATTTATTAATTCATTCATGTGAAGTCTAGAACATTCGAAAATGTGTAGGTAGTGGATAAGTGATATTCAAACTTGTTAGACACACCCGGCTCTTCCTCCAATACTATATTATAGCTTGTTTAAGTGATTGGAAAAAATAGCAGTCAGTGATTTGCCTAGTTAACTGTGTTTAGTAAAACATTAAAACAGTAGTAGCTTTAAAAATGAAATTATCATAATGTTATTTTACTTTTTTTAATTATACGTGTGCCTATTAAATATAGTCCCATAAACCTTTAAATTTATTTGGTTTCATTTTATATCTCTATTTTGCTTGGAGCTGTGTACGATGTGATCTGAGATAATGTGATTTTCCCTACATGCTGACAAGTTAACCGATGAATGTGTTAGAATGCAAAATAAATCAATATTTGGTGAGTAATAAGTTAATTGTCATGTTTTACATTCATTAATGAAGAATTAATCAAAAATTTGCTGCGTTGGCCGGGAATCGAACCCGGGTCAACTGCTTGGAAGGCAGCTATGCTCACCACTATACCACCAACGCTGCTTATGTGTCTGTGCTCTGAATTCCTCTCTACATGCTCAGTCTGGCTGTTCATCCTGTCCATGCACGTCTTTCATTTTTTTGTGTAACCCTTCGCATTTTTTCTGCTGTTGGAATGAAAAGAGAACTACAAGCAATTACAACATCCCACTGTTTCTTCTTGATTTCTTTAAGAGTAAGGCACAAATCACCCCATGATCGAAATTCTAATTATACATTCAAAACAGAACGCGGCAGATTTAACATCAAAATAGTAAATAGACTTCAAAGGATCAAGTTCTTTCTAATGGAGTGTTCCTGTGTTTTATTTAGATTTAGTGACCTGCCACTATGTCCTGAAAAAAAACCAAGTTACTTACCTCTAATCCAGGAGAGAGACCATCTTCTTGATGCAGCTCTGTCCTTCCCTTAAAGGACCACTCTAGGCACCCAGATCACTTCAGCTTAATGAAGTGGTCTGGGTGCCAGGTCCAGCTAGGGTTAACCCATTTTTTCATAAACATAGCAGTTTCAGAGAAACTGCTATGTTTATGAATGGGTTAAGCCTTCCCCCTAATCCTCTAGTGGCTGTCTCATTGACAGCCGCTAGAGGCGCTTGCGTGCTTCTCACTGTGATTTTCACATTGAGAGCACGCAAGCGTCCATAGGAAAGCATTATGAATGCTTTCCTATGTGACCGGCTGAATGCGCGCGCAGCTCTTGCCGCGCGTGCGCATTCAGCCGACGGGGAGGAACGGAGGAGGATCGGAGGAGGAGAGCTCCCCGCCCAGCGCTGGAAAAAGGTAAGTTTTACCCCCTTTCCCCTTTCCAGAGCCGGGCGGGTGGGGGGAACCTGAGGGTGGGGGCACCCTTAGGGCACTATAGTGCCAGGAAAACGAGTATGTTTATAGTGGTCCTTTAAAAGACTATATTTTATGATTGTCACCTGGCTAATCAAATGCTTCTCATGGAGATGCACGGACAGGAAGATGAGCCTCGCCGCCGCATTCATTATGGACTGTAACGGGGCAATTTTGGAACATGTAAGACCACTGAGAAGGCAAGAGAGGATAGCGGCATGGACAAACCAAACCTTCTCTTTGAAAAGCTCTCACTTTGCTCTGAGTGAGCACTCAAAGCAAGTGAGGACGGAAATCCTCCAGGCTGTTTGGTTGACACCTGTTATCAAGGAGGTTTATAAAAGTTCTGATTTTCCCTATAGAAAACAAGATAACGCCTAAAGCACTGCAGCAAACCAAGTGTTTAAGGGTTTGGCGTTTTCCTTTGACATAGATGCCATAACTCAGATGTGATTTGGTTTCTTTGAGCTAGCTCACGATGCTTATGTTTATGTTAGATCAGCTGTTACTGTCCATAGAAGGGTTAATACCGAGCGTTGGTTACTTTAGTGCATTTATTACAATACATTCAAAGTTTGTATAAATGTTAGTGGCTCGGTCTATTTCCCATTAGGCAGAATAGGCACCTGACTTATAGATGGAGCCTGTTTTCAGCACTTAATATGTGCTTTTTTAGCTTAAAGGGATACTCCAACCACCATATCCACATCAGCGGTTTGAAGTGGTCATTGTAGTAAAAGTCTGAATGTGCTGCATTTTGGTTTGAAATGCTGCAAAACCAGAGACATTTGCACTTGTGTGCCAGCGGGCGCCATTTTTCTCGGAGCCATTAAAATGATCCAATCAAAGGCTTCTCTATGACTGGACTAATCAAATGCTGGGGTGACGCTGGATGGAACATTGAGTTTGGCGCCAGGCGCTTCGCTCAGATCTGGATTTCAGGTAAGTTTTTCATGTTTTCTTACGGGTTTTAATGGGGGGCTATTAGTAATAGAGCAGGGGTTCCCAACCCAGTCCTCAAGTACCCTCTAACAGTCCAAGATTTAGGTATCACCCTGTTGTGACTAAGATGTTTTTAGAACAAGAAAAAAAAACACTTTAGACACAACAGGCTAATCCCTAGATCCTGGACTGATAGGGAGTAATTGAGGACTAAGTTGGGAACCCCTGTAATAGAGCATTGTAAAGTAAAAAATAAGTGGTCAAAAAGTGTTGGAGTAACCTTTTAAATAGATTGAGATAAATAAAAGCTATAATTACCAAGAGCCGTGGCCAGTGTCCTCTGAAGTCCAGTCAGACTTAATAGCAGACCTGCCGGACCAGTTACAGAGTGTGTAAAACTAAGTGCTGCCCCAGATCCTCCAGTGTCTGAATGTGAGGCTGGACAGGAAGTGGAAGGGATCACTTCCTATCTGCCCACTAACAGCCTCTCACACAGGAATTTACATTTACACAGCAGCACACACTCACTACACTCACAGATTCACACAATATATTACAAGCAGAATTATATTTATTTACATACATTTATACATATGCCGTTGTCAAATTTGAACTCCAATGTCCAGTTAATAAATACAATATACTTTATCTGCCTTATTGTGGGCTTGGGGAGGAAACAGAATTATGTCCCTATAGAAACGTGACATTTAAGTCCGGCCCTGGTTAGAGGTGCTGAGCAATTGAGATTTCGCTGCCAATTATTTGACAGGTGAATAAGCTCATTGTATTGTAGTGGTTGAGTTTTCATAGACCAATTCAGGAGACATTAGCCTGTGTATGCATGAATTCTGCCCCTGAAAATTTGCTTGACGTCTTTGCACCTGCTTTGTACCAATCCCATCTACCTGTAAAATAGTATTTTTTTGTGTGCACTCATGACTTGTAATAGAGCAGGGATTCCCAATTAATTTTTACCATGGAACTCTTTGACATAGTGTGCCAACACCGTGGAACGTACCTGAGTGATCTTTCAGCCTCACTGGCTTAAGTAAATATGAGAAGTGCTATTGCGGATAGAATAAGGTCATTCTTAACCAGATTTTATCCATCCGAACAAAATCCAGTGTTTAGTAAACAGCCCTGATTTTCTTGTATTCACAATAACAACAGTTATAGCACTAAACTACCATATCTACTAACAAAGCTGCATCCAAATATAGTGTATTAGTGGCACCAAAACTGTTTTGCATCGTAGGGAGAAAATCATCCAAAGGTCACCCACGGCAAAGTCCAGTAATTCAGGATTATATTTAAAAACTGGTGCCCAACCGAGTCAGTTGTCTGTAGAGTAATGTATTCATTTCAAGAGGATTTAGTAAAAGGGGGTCTTGTCTTTTCACCCTTATTAAGTATAAATACCCTGAGCTGTTTATTTATATTTGATCTGTGGTGCCACTTGTTTTTTTTTTTCTTTAAACTGTCTTGGCAACTGAATAAATCATTTCTCTGGGGGCTCGCATCACTCAGTTGTGGCTCTGGATTTTAACCAGAAATTTCTCATTAGAGAGGAAAGGGCTGTCAGCAGTAGGAGAATGGATGCAAACCCTCTTGCCATTGAGACATTCACATCCTGTCTCTTAGCCGCGTAACTTAGACACAAGGTAAATTCTGGGGGAGGGGGGTACGCATCAAAGTTTACAAGACGTATCGCTGCAGTAAAGGAAAAAAACTGAAATTCCCATTGAAACCAATAAGATTGTATCCTGGTCAGGAACAGGCTTTACTAGAGGAAGTGATTGTCATTGTCCTAATTACCCCCTGCCTGTAAAGAGTGTGCTGGATAACCCATTTATTTATCTCTCTTGTCCAATTTCATGGAGGACAACTGCTATAAAATGTTCACTTCTAAGTAAATACTACTCAACCTAATGGTTGAATCTGAACTAAAATGGCTGCTCAGCCAGATTTAAAAAAGGGAAAATGTTCTCAAAAAAAGTAAATATACACATAAAAATAAACAACTTTTACTTATTAAATGTATCAAACTTTTATAAAATGAGAAGTGAAAATTTTACTACAGCTGCCCTTTAAAAGTTGCAAGTTGCAAAGAACTGCAATGCTCAAAGTTCTTTAAAATCAAAAATCCCAACAGCACAGGTTGGCTATTTCCTAAAACAGCTGAGGTAATAGGGCAAGCACTTTTTTTTTTTATCTCTTCCACTATCTATGACCTACTACCATGTACGTGGCCTTAATGTGCATTTATTAATACGTGAAAGGCTAAAGCCCTAGATACACAGCGGATAATATTTATTCTGCCGCACACATAGGGTAGGAGTGCACAGCACATTTCAACATGTTGTGCACTCCAGAACAATTATCAGGGTTATTTATTTACTAATGTAAGAATTGCCAGTGAATTTCAACATTTTCGCCTAATAGCCTGATAGGTACATCCATTCCACTCACCAATGTTTGGGCATATACTAAAAAAAAGATGAGTTATCACTAGTGATGTCCCGAACTGTTCGCCAAACTGTTCGTGAACTGTTCACCACGGTTAGCCGCGAACGGTTCGCCACGAACTCCGGTCAGCAGACACATTCCAGCCAATCAGCAGCAGACCCTCCCTTCCAGACCCTCCCAACTCCTGGACAGCATCCATTTTGAAGCTGCATTCTTAGTGAGCTGTCCAGGAGGTGGGAGGGTCTGGGAGGGAGGGTCTGCTGCTGATTGGCTGGAATGTGTCTGCTGACTGGAGTCCGTGGCGAACCGTTCGTGGCGAACCGTTCGTGGCGAACCGTTCGGCGAACAGTTCAGGACATCACTAGATATCACACTGTGGAAAATCACAGTCAAAATGGGGCTTAGTGACATTGTAAACACGTTGTGTGCTACATAGAATATCTGTCAAATTGAATATGTATTAAATTTACTAGCTGCATTATGCAAATCCACATTGTATAAATATGCATGCATGCATAAAAAAAAAGAAACAGTGGAAAAGTGTTTTCTTCAAAAATTTGTAATAGGTTCACATTACACACAAAATAAATTGTATTTAAAATATAACTAAAGTATATTATCAAACAAGTAATTAACTATTTTTTTAGTATACTTTTTTATTACTTGCAAGTGTGCTGTCTTTCAAATAATAGTGAACTGCTTAATAGGTACTCACTACAGAATAAAATGCCAAATATCAGGAGTCTTAATATAAACGCTGCCCATTTTTCATTGGGGTGTTGTAAACAAAGTATCATATATCTAACCATGTATTGATTATTCATTTTATTCTAAACATAAAAATAACCTACTATTACTGAACATGTAACTTAGCAGTTATTTAATCCTGTAGACCAAAACAGTCTTCTAGTTCCCTAATTCAATAACTTTCATTTTAATTTGTAATAATACAATTGTATACCCTTTGTTTAGTAGAGCAATCAATCACGTAGAGCAATCAATCAATTTTGATTTGATTTGACCCACGTGGTGTTAGGGTCAGGCACGTGGGCTGGTAAACTGTAAGCAAGTTAAATTTATTAGACCTAAAAGTAGATTTGTGTTTATTTAAGTGGCTCAATATTTTTATGATTTCTCAAGATAGAAATACTGAGGTTTTTGGAGGTACATAATAAATGACAAATATTATGTGGCATGACTAGAATTGGGTAGTTTACGCTTACCCTGAGATTGATAAACATAGATCATTTACAAAAACAGTATTATAATAAATACATGGCCAAAAAAAAAAAATTGTTTCGGTCAGCACAGGATTCCATTTAAAATTTCAGTTTGGACATATTTTACTCATGCAACTGTATTGGAGAAAACGATTCGGAGAAACCAAAATGATGCGAAAGTGAGATAATCTGTGTACTGTAAAATATATATATAATGTAAATATCATTTGTATATTTTGCAGTGTATTAAGAGGCGCATTTTTCCACCATTTGGTTCACAGATCAAGCGAAAAGAAGTAACAGAGAGAAAAAAGAAAGGAGGAGCGGTAGAAAATCTATATTTATATATTAGATATTTAGTAAATACTAAATTCTATACAAATATATAATATAGATTTTTTAAATACTCCTCCTTTTCTCCCTCTATTGGCCACTTCTGACTTGAACTGTTCATAGAATCTAAACTGTCCATTAACCATCAATCATCTTTCTTTCCCATCAATCAACTCTTTTTTTAGTGCTACGGATGGAATTTCGAGTCACAACACAAATGAAATAGTTTCGACCACTGTCCATTTTGTTAGTTTTGTGATTCGTCTAAAGAGTGTTTTGGACTTTGGAAGTACTGACCATCTCCCAAAATGTAGACACAAATCGTATGAAACCAAATGCACAAGTCTAATTCATATCTCAAGTTCCTGACACCACTCTGCTATTCCTGAATGGGTACCTGTTCTTCAGTGACATTTTTTTTTCTATATCACATGTGATTACTATGCCAAAAAGTTAGATTTAGAAACCATTTTATTCCCCTTACTTTCTTTTTGTTGAGGGCCCACAGCTCTTCTGATATTAAGTTTTAATCTCTCTGTGTTAGTGTCCTAACCTCCTTTCAGGAAATCCTCTCTCTTAAAATATTTTTGTAATTTCTTCCAATCTCAATTTCACTTTCCAGTCTGTGGTACAACTTTCGTAGTTCTTGTGATCTGCCTGTTGACAAATCAGCTTGTCCAGCAAGTCCATACTTTGTAACTCTACAAGTTACCATTGGTGACAAACACCTAATATCTTCCAAAAGCATTGAAAGATTAAAATCATGAAATAGACTTTACCACACCAGTGATATACCATTTTTTAAGGTAAATTCACCTTTTATTGAATAACCCTCACTCTTTGAATAAGCCTGTAAGACCATAATAGACATGGGAGTTAGAACCGAGTGCCCCACTGTTTGTGATATTAACACGTTATCACATACCATTATTGGTGGTGTTTCTACTAATTATGAGAATATAATAATAATTATAATGATATAAAAGTATTGAACCATGAAAGATACATTTAGCAACTCACCAATTTTCAACTTCACCACAGGGTCTACATGTTATTGGTGCCTAACTTAATAGCATTTAGTTGATCAACCTCGGAAGGATCGAATAGTAAACTGACTATTAAAAGGAACTAAAACCTGTATGTGTGAGATACATTAGGTGGAGCCTTATCTACTGAGCTTCCTCCCATGTTTTGCCTCCTGATAATACATATGAAGTAAGGATAATGTTACTTATCCCTCACTACACAACAAACCCCACTACTCACTGTAGTGAAGAGACCTGTCAACAGTAAAAAAGTTAGATTTTATTTCCCCACGAAATGAAACAGACAAATAGATTTAAGATAATGGGTTCTTTACAGGTTATGTTTCAAAAATCTATTGCGAATCATGCCGTAAGTGCAGAAGGAAATTGTTTTGGGCAATTCCTCTTGTGGACTGCACACAAAGACTGTTATGCAATGTTATGTAGAATAATGGCCAAATTCACACGCGAGATGCATAAACTGTGCAATTTAAATGCTCAGTAACAATTTACTGGCCACTTGGTAGATAAAAATAAATAAAATAATAATAATAATACAGACAGCTCCCCGCTATGTGAATAGACACTATAACAATACAAAAATAAAGCAAATTCTATATATATTTTTTCTCCATTTTTAAAAGCACACAATGTATTTATTACACTTTAATTTGTCTTTAGTGACAAATATACTTCCACTCTCGACCCTTTCTTTTTATGAAGGTTAAACAGTGCACTTCATTTTTCAAGTATTATAAAGTTTACTAGCAAATATATTAAGTGGCTTTTAAGTTGTTATGATATTATGTAAAATAAATTGTCAATTTCCTACTGGCTGAAGGAAAATATTTTTGCTGAACCAAAACTACTTAATAATTATAGTAAGGAGTGGAGTGAATGGGTAAGTATAACCAGGGATTTAATGGGTTTCCTTGGTTTTTATATTAGTGAAGTAATCCCTTGCCAATTAACACATCCTTTCAAGGTCTAGACCAACATCGGAGGTATTCTTATCATCTGGCCAAAGTGGATGTTTGTGTTTTCCCCTGAAACCTTATTTCTGTTTGTTGAATAAGATTTACGAGGAACTATTTCAGGGCTGCTTTATTACTAGTGCCTTTTTCTCAGAGTACGGTAATTGCCTTTGTAAGCCAGCCTCTGGCCTGGACCACAGCCTAAAGAGTAAATAAGATGAATTGACCCAAATAGGTCATTAGCTGGTGTTAATTGCCAGGCATTAACACCCACCTCTTAAACCCAAGGGCGGTTACTTAGTGAGAAGTGACAAACAGACCACGAATAGCAGATATCTCAATCATGACTTTGGAGGTTTGTGGTATTTCAATTAGAACGTTCATGGAAACATTGTTTCTTTTTACTCTTCCACCCTCAGACCACTATTTAACGTTAGAAGGACGTGGTACAACGTGTTTTTAGAGTGATTTCAGTGTAGAACCACAATCAGTTAGCTAAGTTAAGTCCAACACAGAAGAAATGTCATTATCATTTATCGTACATTTATCGTACATTTATCGTACATTGTGTCGATCTACAGTAAGGGAAAAAAGTATTTGATCCCCTGCTGATTTTGATTGTTTGTCCACTAACAAAGAAAGGATCAGTCTATAATTTTAATGGTAGGTGTATTTTAACAGTGAGAGCCAAAATAACAACAACAAAAAATCCAGAAAAACGCATGTCAAAAACGTTATAAATTGATTTGCATGTCAATGAGTGAAATAAGTATTTGACCCCCTTTCAATTAGCAAGATTTTCTTATAGAGGGAACAAGCTGAGATTAGGAGCACTCTCATAAAAGACACCTGTCCACAGAAGCAATCATTTAATCAGATTTGAAGCTCTCCACCATGGCCAAGACCAAAGAACTGTCCAAGGATGTTAAGGACAAGATTGTAGACCTACACAAGGCTGGAATGGGCTACAAGACCATTGCCAAGCAGCTTGGTGAGAAGGTGACAATAGTTGGTGCGATTATTCGCAAATGGAAAAAACACAAAATAACTGTCAGTCTCCCTCGGTCTGGTGCTCCATGCAAGATCTCACCTTGTGGAGTTTGAATTATCATGAGAACGGTGAGGAATCAGTCCAGAACGATACGTGGGGATCTTGTTAATGATCTCAATGCAGTTGGGAACATAGTCGACAAGAAAACAATTGATACACTACACAGTGAAGGACTGAAATACTGCAGGGTCTGCAAGGTCCCCTTGCTCAAGCAAGCACATGTACAGGCCCTTTTGAAGTTTGCCAATGAACATCTGAATGGTTCAGAGGAGAACTGGGTGAAAATGTTGTGGTCAGATGAGACCAAAATCAAGCTCTTTGGCATCAACTCAACTCGCAGTGTTTGCAGGAGGAGAAATGCTGCCTATTACCTCAAGAACATCACCCCCATCGTCAAACATGAAGGTGGAAACATTATGCTTTGCAGATCTTTTCTGCTAAGGGGACAGGACAACTGCAACACAACCAGGTGCCGATGAACAGGGCCATGTACTGTCAAATCTTGAGTGAGAACCTCCATCCCTTAGCCAGGGCACTGAAAATGGGTTGTGAATGGGTATTCCCGGAGGAAAATGACCTAAAACACACAGCCAAGGCAACAAAGGAGTGGTTTAAGAAGAAGCACATTAAGGTCCTGGAGTGGCCTAGCCAGTCTCCTGACCTGAAGGTTCGAGTTGCCAAACGTCAGCCTTGAAACCTTAATGACTTGGAGAGGATCTGCAAAGAGGAGTGGGACAAATCCCTCCTGAGATGTGTGCAAACCTGGTGGCCAACTACAAGAAACGTCTGACCTCTATGATTGCCAACAAGGGTTTTGCCACCAAGTACTAAGTCGAAGGGATCAAATACTTATTTCACTCATTGACATGCAAATCAATTTATAACTTTTTTGACATGCGTTTTTCTGGATTTTTTATTTTTATTCTCTCACTGTTAAAATACACATACCATTAACATTCTAGACTGATCATTTTGGTGTCAGTGGGCAAACATTCAAAATCAGCAGGGGATCAAATACTTTTTTCCCTCATTATATACTTTGTTTTAATATTCTTAACCTGTTAGACATGTTGTTATGTTAATTAAAGTGTCCTGCTGAAGGCTTTTTTTTTCTTTACTATCATAAATTCTACATACTTTAGTTATCAAATTAGGTTTTATTCACTAAAAAGTGAATTGTGGTGAATTGCTGCTCCAACCTACCTATATATACCTATATCCTCTGTCCGTACTCTCACTTCTAACGCTCGCCTCCAAGACTTTTCCAGGGCTGCACCTCTTCTGTGGAACTCCCTTCCTTCCACCATAAGAATTTCACCCAGTCTCCACTCATTCAAAAAATCCCTGAAAACTCACTTTTTCAAGAAAGCATATCAATTAAATTGTTAGCAGGTTTTTATCCTCCACTTTCCATGACTCCTCTCTTGCAACTGTTAAATATTACCTTCTAAGCCCTCAGCGTATATTTTTCTAACAACTTTCTTCATACCCCTACTTTTACCCTTTGTGTCACTATACCCCACTCCCTCTAGAATGTAAGCTCATTGAGCAGGGCCCTCCACCTCTCTGTTCCTGTACGTCCAATTGTCTGGTTACAATTAAATGTCTGTTAGTCCATCCTTTGTACAGCGCTACGGAATCTGATGGTGCTATATAAATAATAAAAAATAATAATAATAATAATTGCAAACTGAATCGCAAAATATGGGCAAAAATTGCGAAAGTGAAACTAATTCTCAGGTCATTTTCTAACTTAGCAACTTTCCTTTCCTTTTTGCATCTAGACTTTCAATTCTCAACCCACTATTAAATGAATAAATCCCGGTTTGTTCCATAGTATTTAAATGCTACGGTTATAATTCCATTTGATAACTGGATACAAATACTGAGGTGTAAAAATAAATATTCCCAAATTTTGCTATAGATTGGCTATTTTAGTATTGATGGGGAAACTGTCAGATCTTTTGCAATTCTACTTTGAAAGTCTTTTATAACTTGTGTTATTCTTTTTTTCATAATTTGTTCAGTTTTCTTTTAAATATAGTATTAAAGATTTAACAGATGACAAAGAACAGGTACATTTTAATGGTAACTCTGTTTAATATCTACTTTGCAAAACACAATACTCATATACACAACCTCCATTGTTCCATTTCTACTATTCCTGAATGCTTTCTTGTGTATGTTGAGTGCCAGGTGCAAACGACAGAGCTTGTAACAATGATTGACAGGGAAGTAAGATAGAGGCACACAGTCACAGGATAAATAGGAGTGTATTTCATTTCATTTTTTACACATCAGAAAGACATATTTGTTAAATATAGGAGATAAGAAAACATAGGATCAAAAATACTAGGACGTGACAGTTTCACTCCAATTTTGCTGATTGGATTTCAATTCACGACAATCCGGAGTTTGCGGAATTAATCCTGATTTACAGGATTTACACTAAACATCAGATAAATAGAGAATGACTGGACTACAACATTCAATTCACCCTTTAGACTGTAAGCTCATTTAAGTCAAATTAGCCTTGTTGAATTTTCTTAAATGCCTCGTCCATCGATGGTACAGAGTTAAGCTAACACTTTACAAATAGTAACCATCAGCTAGAACCTTTGTACCATTACCATTTATAAAATTTGTTTCTAGCGAATTTGCGTATCCACTTTATAACACTGACCAGATGTTTATATCCCCGAGAAAGGTAAATGAATGAAGTAATGTCTGATTGACATGATGTGTTTTTTTTTTTCATTTGGGAACTCAAAGAATGACATCACCAATTGTTTTTTAATGAAGCATATACTATGAAAATGCAAGTTAACGAATGAAAATAAATATTCTATCGTTAGGAATACAAACATGCTAATGCTATACGGTCCTAATATATCTATTCAGCACCCCACAAGATGCTAATTAGGGTACTGGTATTTTAAAGAACCAACATATTCCACAGCGCTGTACAATTAAGAAAAAGACAGTACAATATAAAGAGTTCGACACAATAGGCAAAGAGGGCTCTGCCAGTGAGCTTACAATCTTATGTCCCTTGTATTGTAATGATTACACTTCCCACTTTACCACTTGTCTTTATTTGTATTTATTAATAATTATCTTTTCTTTCTGCCCTGGATTTTAAAACCTAAACGCCATAATTTTGTTCTCCTCTGTTCGTGAAGTCTGCAGTTTGCCGTTCTCTGTGATTCTTCTGACTGATGGATTGTGGGTAAATTAGCTTAGCAATTCAAATGGAACTTTTCTTAAGTTCTGATTATTGCCAAAATTTGCCAAAGATCACTCTCACCACACCATGAGAAAAAAAAAGTAGTCCCTAATTTTTCTTCTGTATAACCAAAAAAACTAAGATGAATTTCAAAAAAAAATAAAAACAAGGGGAAATAGAGAGAGACTAAAAAAGTATCAATTCCGAGTGGCAGAACAGCGTTAAGCAAAAATAGACAGATTCTCCAACTCCCATCATTTTACAGCTCTATATAGTCACATGCTGCTCAAACCTCACCTATTCTAACCGGCTCTGTAAGAGAGCTCGATACCCGACTGATGGAGATACTTCCTGGTCTGAACAGAACTCATTGCTGCTTGCCTGTGGATTTGCAGCAGCTGCAGGGCTTTTAAATGGAAGTAACATTTTAATTTATTTATTTATTTGTTTGTTTATTAACAGAGAGGAGGACGGTTAATATACTATATTTAACTTTGAATAGTTCGAGATGGGCTACTATAAGAGTCAGTAAAACTATAAGACAACGTCCATTTAAAATGTAAATCAATGGAGCTACTCAATTCATGGAGCTACAACAGAAACTTGAAAGGTTTAGCCAATATAGACATATCGGACAGATTCTACAACTCGGCTAAAAGATTAAAGTCATTATTTTTACATGTTTAGCACAGGGTCTAAAAATGCATTTTATTGTCCAGTTTTCTGACACCAACAGGTTAATAAGAAAATGAGAATTCAAAGTGAGTTTTCCAGTTTGGCTATTTGCACATTAAATCTTAAATTCACTTTTAATTCTCACTTTGGTGAATAACTTTATAAAAGTGTTAATGTTGTTTTGCGGGATGTAGGTACAATGGATGAGATGCGGTAAACGTAGATGATAAATGATAAACACTTGGGAGATTCATATGATTTTGTACCATCCTTGGAATGATAATCTGTATTTCCTCTTATGCTTTACCCACTAAGTACTCTACCTAGTCTGCTCATAAAACAAAGAGTTATGGGTTATAATGTATTTGCCAAATTTTGCAAAAGTATGAGAGCTAAAATAAAACTCTACTAAAGCTGACTTGGGATTTTTTTCTCAATTAGGCTATTGTACTTTATACCCCTGCATAATCACTGCTCAATTCTCTGCCATTTATGAGTTAAATCACTTTTGGTTTCTGTTTGTTCAGCAATTGGCACACCCTCTTGTTGGATCTAGAAGGTTATTAACAGAGCAGGAGATAAGAACTTCTAGATTAAACACACTGTACAATACAGAAGCCTAAAATATCTAGGTTCTTTTTAGGAAGTGTTTAGGAAGGCTGTGCAAGTCACATACAGGGAGGTCTAGGGCTGTATAGACAAAGTGATTTAACTCCTAAATGGCAGAGAATTGAGCAGAGAGACTGCAGGGACGTAATCCATGCACAAAACTGCTTCATCAAGCTAAAGTTGTGTTTGTGACTATAGTGTCCTTTAAACGTTCTATTTATTGCAATACATACATCCTATTCAATACAAAAAATTAAGAGAATCAGGTGAGATGAAGCCTGATGAAAGTGGGTGAAACCCATCACCGTAGACATCATTGGGAGGCAGAGCAGAGAACCCGAGGTGTTCGAAGTAGAGAAAAGCCCGTAAGGAACTGGTTTTGGTTGGCGTTTATTCATCTGTTTAAGTGAGATTGTAGGTACTCTATTGGGAGGCTCACCATTATTTTAAATAAACTGCTTTTATTGTGTATTTTAAGTATAAAGTGTATTGATTCTGTGCCATTGGGTTCCTCTTGTCTCTCCCTGTTCATTAGTGAAGACAAAGACACTGTTTGACTTGAGACACTGGGAGCTGTGGGATATAGTCCTCTCAAGTGTAGCCATTAATACCGCAAGCCAGGGTAGATTAGTTGAGTGTGACCATTGGCTATATTACTACATTTACATATGTACATTATGAGTTTGTATTATGATTTACAGAGTTTATTGTGAGAAGATTGTTTGTTACTTATAATTCTTACGTGCTCCACTATTTTGGGTATTTTAGCAGAATCAAACCTCACTAACTCACACCTTTCTTAACTTAATCTCCTACGATGCTTAGCGAGGCAAAACATTCCTGAGCTTCATGGGAATTTTACAGTTATTTACAATGATCTGATTTCACAAGTTTAGCCATTTCTAGGTAACAGTAATATGTTGCTGATTTCTAAATAAATAGATATACATGAATAATAAAATTTAGAAATTTTCATTACAGTGAAGAAATTCGCAATTTATAGAGAAACAATCTGCAACTGCAACTTCTCTTGTTTTCTTTTATCACAGGTTGTCCATAACCCCCTCTAAATTATGTTCCTTCACGATGGTTTACAGAATATCTCCTGTTACTTTGGTCTGCTGCGGGTGTTTTCTTTGCTAGTGATGGTACCAGGAAAAAGCACGCCGTGCTGTGCAGTCCGCAGTGTGCATTACATACAATTTCAACTATGCAGAGAAAGGGCCCATTGTAACTCAAGCCCTCTGCCAGTTCAGTGAATAGCTGAAATATGTTTGGATTAACGTACAGTAGGTACAGTTACCAGATGGCTCCAGGTCATTAGGGAAACTCTATGCTAATGGATTTCTGTGCCCGATACACTACACATTCTTCACAACGCATTGTAAGTTTTATGAAAATAGAGAATTCTGTTTAGGTATCAAACTGTCACGACGAGGCCTCTAATGTGTATTCAGGATATCCTGCTGTGGTATTTAGTGTTAGCTTTGGTAATAGGGCTCGCGTGCTGCCACTGAATGGGTCATTAGAAATTGATGGTTTTACCTGGTTTTATAATGTATAAGCTTTGGTACTTCAGTTTTCTTGGAATATTTTCCAATTCGTCAGAATCAATGTGCTGTTTTTTAATTCCTCCAATGCTGCTAAATCATTTCCCTCTTTACCGTACTTACCTTCAATAGTTGGGAAGGCCACATTTTCGAAGGAAAAGTTCTAGGCAGGGTCAGATTTGCCAAAAGGCCAGTGTGACCACAAGGCCTTGGGGCAGTAGGCAAGAGATGAGCGGCACGGCAGGTGGGTAGATCAAAGATGTCCCTCACTGGCTAGCTCACTCTCCTGCAGTGGGGCCAAACCGATGGAGAGATCATCTCCTACACCTGCTCAACCTCCTTCTATTGAATCAGAGCATTGCCGAGCTTTATTGTGGCAATATGTTCCCCCACGGGGTGCAGACAGAAACATCTCCCACTGAACCACCAAGGATAAGAAACTTCAATTTTTCTTTTTTTTTTCAATTAAATATGTTTTTCTTCCCAATGCAGCCCCTTAGCCACTCTCTTCCCTCCCCCCACCAGAGCCACTAGCCCTCTACTACTGCCCTTAAATCCCCAGTATAATTCCTACACCCAAACTACAATCACTATCCCACCCATTTTACCTATTATGTCCCAACTTCAGCCCCTATCCCCCATACAGCCACTAACCTCCCACTGTAACCACTATCACACCCACTATAGCCACTATTCCACACCAACTGTAGCCATTATGACCTCAAAATAGCCCTATCCCCACTACAGATCCTATCCCCAACTATGTACCTTATCGCTACTACAGCCTCAACCCTCACTACAGCTCATAACCCTTGTTTAAAGCTTCTTTTACCTCTGCTATATCCTCTAATTGCCCACTACATCCCCTATCCACCGCTTCCATAGCTCATACCCCCTATTATAGCCATTATTCCCACTCTATAGCCCTTCTGCCACCCACCACAGCTTCTTTTTCCCACTCTACATCCTCTTTTTTCCCTCAGCATACCCACAAAATCCCCTAACAATCACAAACACACACTACAGCCTCTATCTCATGCATATATACACTACACTCCCAATTTCCCCACATACAATTAGCAGCCCTAAGTTTCTTCTCAAACACACCCTATAGTCTATATCCCACCAAATTCACCCTACTGCCCCTAGCCCCCCAAATATACCTTCTGCAACCTATGTTCAACAACACAAACACTAGAGCCCTATCAACATTCAGCTCCTATTTACGTGCACACACATGCTACACCACAAACAGACCTACCAACATCCACCACAGCCTCCCTCCCAGCAACCTTACAAGCAGCCTCCCCAACATATATAACCCCACAAGCAACATCCCCACACATGCACAGAACCCACAAGCAGCATCGCCAGAAACAAACAACCTCACAAGCAGCATCCCCACAAAGATACAACACCAACAGCAGCATCCTCAAAAGCAGCTTCCTCCACAAACACACCAGCACAAGCAACCTCCATGCACATATGCACTGACCCTCTCCCTGCACTTATCATCCAACCACCCACCTAGTCACATTCATTATTTAATCAAACCCCAAACTAATTGCATTAACTTATCCTATCGCATACCCCAAACTTCTATATGTATATGCATCAAGGAAACTGGTCTTAGGACAGCAAGCAGGGTAAACCCGGCCCTCGTTCGAGTAGTTCTGCAGCTTATGTGCGTGGGTTTGAAACACTAGCTGATACATTTGTTGAAAGTCATCCCCTTCTTATGTTAAACAGTTGTGTGATTGTTATTTTTCTTATTTTATGGTGGAGGTCTAGTATCAATGATCTCCTCCGATATGTGACATGCAGGATGTCCATAACCTTAATTTGAGCATTTTTTCTACTATTCCCACATCTAGATTAGACTGGGGTACAGCGTTTCATATACAAATACCCAGTCTCCATCAATATACTTGTAGGGGACCCCGGGTAACTTAACTACCTCCGCTAATTCTCCTCTCAGCCAGACTGGAACCTTGTGTGATTATAACTCGCTTTTTCCCAGTAACTAGGCGAGACATAGTTCTGGGAGGGATCTGGTTTATTCAGGCAAGACACACTCTTTTTATACACAGACCCCCAGGGGTCTCCATCCAAAGTCACACAAACTCCTCCCAGGCGTCCCTGTTTCTGGGAGATAATTGAGTCAAAGACCGGTAACTCAAATATCTCTCAGTTATAAGGAACCATACAGAAAATGCACAAAACAAAAACACCCTCAAACTACACAGGAACCCTACATGTATTATATCCCTGGATAGACTGAATCTGAGCACTCAAGTTGTCCAAATAGCGCTCAGATTCGTCCGGTATAATGAAATCGCAAGCCAGGTAAAGTTCTGACTGGTCGGCCACGAGGTGGTAGCCCAAAGTAGTTCCTGGGAAAAAGAGGCAGCACCCAGAAGAACCAGAAGAGCACTCTACTAACTTGCCAGGGAGCGGAGCAGGCAGTGGTACCATTTCCCGGGGTTTGCAAGGTAGCGTATCCGAAACGAGTTTCAGGCACTCGACAACCAGGTACCGCTGCCTGCGTTCAGGAGGCAGAATGGCCGCCATTCCCTAGACTATGTGGGTTCGGTTATATGAATGGCGGCCACTCAGGGAAACCACTTGAATTAATCAATTCCCTTGAAGTCAAGGAGCCAGAGGGATGGTCAGTGTTCGGTAAATATAAAAAAGGGGAAACAAGTCCACGTCTGGGAACCGAACAAGGGTGATACAGGCAAGATACTCCTGAATGGTGTAAAGTCCACCTTTTGTGTGTAGGAACATAAACTAGTCTATAACATAATGTCATGGTCCGCCACAATACTATCACCAGGGAGGGACTTCATACAAACTGGCTCTCCTATAACTAGATCATACATATCATAAAATCAATTTGGAGATCTGTTTCCTCCAATGCAGTTTATCCAGTACTCCTGTTAATACACCGAGTTCAGGTAACGTGTTGGCTAATTGTAGAAAGTCTTCAGATTTCTTGACACCTCTTGCAGGTTAGCCAAGCGCTTACAATTTGCCTAACTGATTTCATCTTGAAGGTGATGACAGAACGGGGTCATTTTATGAACACCTTCAAATTAATAAACCCTTAATAGATGCCTGAGGTATTGTGCCCATTGAGCGTGGATAAGGTCGGCTGATGGCGGGCATTGGAATGGTATGATTTATGACGAGGGGGAGGTGAGAGGAAGTGGTGATTAGGAACCACGGTAGGTTTATTGGCAAGGATGGTTGGGATACTGTATGTTGTTATATATGTATATATGTTAATTTATGCTTATTTATGTTTAATAATTTTGGTTACAGAAAGAAGATTTTGAATAAATAAAGTTATGGATGTGTTATGCAGTATTTATTTATGTTATAATAAATGCTGTGGCCTGTTTCATCCATACTAAGTTGTCTGTCCTTATTGGGAGGGTTTAATGAGGTTAATTTATGTATAAGGTAGCATTGGAAAATTCCCCACTACGTACATACATGTCAGTTCCAACTCACCACATTTTCTTTGCTAAAAGGAACTCCATGGTGTTAGGAACTGAAACATGTATCTTACTAACTATTTAGGTTCCCCCCTGTGCACTAGAAAAAAGATGATTTACTCACCTTGTAGCCCTCATCGCAGTGGTCCCACATCCTACTCGATGATCTCAGAAAATGAAATGCTTCTCCACAGAGAAGCATTGGGAGGCTGGTGCGCAAAACGCTGAGCTGCGCCAATCAAATGCTTTCTAGGTGCAGCATTTTAGTAAGAACCCAGTCTGACTTGCTTCTCATAGGGGAGCGCCCTCTAGTGCCTGTCAGGAAGACCCAATAAAAACGGTAATTTTTTACATTGTACAACCACAGGACCACCACACCAAGACCACTACATTGAGATGACGTGGTCAGGGTGCCTTTAATGATCCTTTAATAATTGTCTATGGGATTTCAAATTAGTTGTGTTAGAAAAGCTCAGTTTCTATTTCAGCTTAACCTAAAATGTTAAAATCCCTATCCATTTCATGGTTTAGAGAATAACCCTGGCCATTAAGTTCATTTTATTTACCCCTTCATAGCTGATAACATAGCTGTCCTGATGCTGTGTTTGCCTAACCCTTTAAATCGTTTTATTAGTAGTAGTAAAATTTGTTATTTTATTTAGTTTGATTTGAATTTTAAATCACTCTTTTTCGATGGGTATAGAATGGATAAACGTAGCGTGCACCGGACCTGTGGATTATCTATGTAAAACAAAAACAGATGAGACGTGGTGAAAATGAATTTAGCTGTGTAAGATAAATACAGTTGATCCCGTTCAGTGAAACCACTAGGGATTTAGGCTGTTTCCTTTTCAATAAACCTGCTGACAAAACCTTAACTGTAATTGATTAATCCTGACAATTCGCAATCATTCATAACTTTAAATCGAAGGAAATGATGTGTCAAGGTAAGCAAATGTTATCTATGTTAGGGGTGGAACATTTATGTCCACGTGTTTCACTGAGGACCATGGGAGTTGTAGTTTGAAGACCACTACAAGCCTAACTTTTTTGCCCAATATCTTTTTGTTCCATTAAAAAAGCAATCAGCTCACTGCGTTTTGACTAAGTACAGTGAGAACAGTTTTATGGCGCTCCCCAGTTCTGTATAACCTCAAGTCTACAGAGACTTTTTTCCCCCACCACCCTTTCTTCAGCACCCTAAGTCAAACGGTCACAGAATATGAGGGTATGTAGCAAAGTTTCCTGTCTGGTGAGTATATTAACCAGTCACTGTTAATTTAGTACATGTAAATTGAAGGAAGACGGACTATATGCTGACTGTAACAAAGTCATTCTATGAACTTCCCACTCAGTTCTATTAGCCTTCACATAGAGAGAGGACATGCCCTGATTTACATGACTGGTGCTTGTAGGCGCAGAATATGCAGGTGTCCATACTACCCTCCAAAATATCAGTTCTTTGTTACTCGTTTCATGATTTTGTGGATCTCTCACTACATCTCTCTAAAATAAAAAACAATTGCAAGTACCCCATAGCAAAATGAAAAGTACGTAGAAAGAGGAAACATGGCGCATTTGAAGCCATGATGGTGCCCCTTGTAGAGGCACTTGTAGACAGCGATCTACTCAGATTTTTCGGCCAAGCATGTTTCTCTAACAAAAGTGTGATATTATTCTCACTTATGTCAAATCCCTATTTAGGAGGCCAGTCCAAAATGGGGACAGCCCCCCTCAATAGGGACACTTGAAAGTAAAAAGCGTACCTAGCTGCCCACTATATACACCATATAGGAACATTGTATCAATGAGGAAAGCAGCTGATGCTGGGTACATTTCCACGGAGCTGTTTCCCCTCCCAAACCTCTATTGTCAATAAGCAAGCTGAGAATTTCTACAAACCTTTAGGCAACAAATTGTTGCCGTTATAGCACACTGTATCTATAGAGAACAGTGTAGGGGTGCTACTTACTCGATAACCTGTGCAACCAGCATATTGCTATTTTTGCTAAGTTTTGTGTCTCTAACTCCTCCTCTAGTGGCTGTCTACTAGATTTTCTGTGCTATAGCATCGCTGGATGTCCTCACGCTATGTGACGACCTCCAGCGTCGCTGAAATCCCTATAGGAAAGCATTGAAAGCATTTTCAATGCTTTCCTATGGGGAGGTTTTATGCTCGTGCGCGGCATTGCGCATTAGGTCTCCCCCGACGCCGGCTGCGCATGCGCACTAGGCCTCCCCCACCAGGTGAGGTGGGCCGGGAGGAGCGTGGGCGGACCCTGAACCAGCGCCGAGGGACAGGGGTTTTAACCCCTTCAGCAACTTGGGATGGGGGGTGGGAGGGAGAGGGGACCTGCAGTGTCCCCTTAAGGACACAGCTTCAGAAGCTTAAGCTGTATGTTAAATACAGAATTATTTATCATGAGAAGAAAGTCCAACTCTACAGCCTGTCAGAGCGAGCACCGGTGCGATCACGCCGATCTGGGGTTAACTTTAGTAAATGATGGAAATTTTCCGTCAACGGTCCTTAACTGAAGGACAAGGTTGACGGAAAATTTCCGTCTGCGGTCGGGAAGGGGTTAACTACAGTTTACTGTTTAATAACGTCACTGTATGAAATACAGAATTATTTATCATGAGAAGAAAGTCCAACTCTAGCACCCTGTGTCAGATGTCTGCTGGACATTCATTAGGGGTTATGTTTAAAATGTTTCCTGTTCTGGAAAGTGGTTCAAAGGACAAAAAATGGGACAAATACTATGGCAAACAGTAGAACCAGCAGGCATGTTCCATTGGTGACTCGGCCTCTTTTATATCTCTGCAATACGTTTCATAACACAGCACTTTTCATACATACACCCCTGCATCTTTACTGCCCTTAAAATAAAGAATAGCACTATGAAAAATGCTGACACATACTCATGCAAATGGTGTGAAGGAACAGGACTATGGATAGCATTGCAGTGAATTCATTGGAATAATTGAAATAATTATTGGACCACTCCGGTCACCAGAAACAACTTAATAAAAGTTAATAAGTTGTTATGGTGCCAGGAGACCCCCAAGCGCTTTCTTACCTTTAATGGTTTTAACCCAAAGGTCACCTCCAGCTCCGGATCTCCAGTATCCCACAGTTACATTTGGCTTCTGAAATTGACTTTTGTAAAGACACTCTAAGCCAATTAGGAGACCCCATTGAGAAAAAAAACAAAAAACTGGGCCGCTCTAGTCAATCAACGGTTCCCTTGCCCGGCGGCACTCCGCGCTTCCTGAAAGTAAATTTTAAAAGCCTGATGCCGCTGGGGAAACTGGAGAGATGACACTGGAGGCAACCATTGGGGTGAAACCATTCAAGAAAAGTTTAACCCCTTCAGGTAAGAAAGCTCCTGGGGCCTTCTGGCACTATAGCAACTTCATTTTGATGATGTTGTTATGGTGCCTGTGGTGTTCTTCTAAATTACAGGAGGTAGATAAAGCAAGAGTCTAAAGAAGAAAACCTATTATTATAATTCATATTTTGGCAACATATTCCTCTGCACACTACAGTTGTACAAAATACAACAGGTTTTTAGCAGAATTCATATCATCAACACAGCTACAAAATGATTGTTTCCAACTTTCTCTCTATGCAATGTATTTCTGTTTTTTTATTTAAACATTTCATAATTAACTCATGTAGGATTTTCTGTGAAAAAAATAATCATGAACCTAAATCAAAGTAAAGCAAAAAAATATAATAAACGCATTGCGTGTGACTTATTAAGATCACTTCGGTGGCAAAATTCTAAAATGATGTCATTACCATGGAAACCAATAAGATCTTTCTGTTAATTGTTACAAAATTTGCCCCAGGCTTGTCATCACACAAATTCTTCACTGTATTTACATGCTGAATAATCCTATATCCTTTCTATGAGATAAATAATTAACTTATTCTCTGCCTGAAAAGGGAAAAGTTGGGTTAAAAGTGACAAAAGAAAGTCATCCCAGTTTTACAATGTATTGTTCATCATGCCTCTGAATTACACTTTATTTTTACTTACTTTTTATTCTCGCAGTTTTAGAGATTTTTACCAAATGTTTAAAATTTTATTTTTCTGTTAAAATTGTATATTTCTGTAATTATGCTTTTTTTTCTAATTGTTGTGCTGTCCTTGCTTGTTTTACAACAATTTCTTAAGCCTTTTGAAAACCGTAAATATTTACAAAAATGAAAAGAAAGTCGGTTCATTTGTACACGTTTTTCAGAATCATTAATAGAAAATCTCTGCATCTGTAGACATTCAACCAGCAAATAGGTTACGCGGTCTGTTTATATAAAAGGCCTGACTGATTAACCACAAAATCACTTTGCGGTGGTTTGTTAAATAGTTTGGGCAATCTGAAGTCAGATCAACAATTGTGTCCAACAGATATTAATCAAGCGCGCCAACGGGTCCGCAAATTATCGTCATTTAAATCAAGGCCTTAAAAATGACTCTGGAAAAATAAAACTGAGATTGAAACAATTGCGGTGCGGAATTAACCAACTAGTAAGATATATGAAGTCCATAATTGCCTATAATTTTTAGAACAAATGATGCAATAAAGCACATTCAATTACACCTATTTAAAGCATTTTATCGAAGGCTCAAAGCTGAAATTTATTGTCCGCCATTCTCTGTTCATACTTGCTAAGTAACCCCAGCTGTTATTCGCCGTAGCCCAGAAACACTGAATCTTTTTAAAAAAAAAACATTCCAATAATTCTAAGTTATTGTTGCCTTCTTATGCCTTTATGGAAGAGATGATATACTTTAAAGAGAAACTGACACAACTAAAATAAGAAGAGCATTAAGCTAGCTATTACTGACAATAATACTTTTTTATACGTGCCATCATTTGTTATATTTCACGTTGTTAAACTGCATTGTGATGTCATTTTGCAGAGATACAAGAGGTTTATTTACTGAACAGTAAACTACAGTAAATGTAAATTAATCAAGGTGCAGAATTTGGGGTAAAGTCATCAAGATGTGACTATAGGGCAGTTGGAGAATGTTTACTACAAAGCACAATTTTGCGAATAAACGCAAAACAGGGCTTTTTCAAGGAGCAAATCATGTTACTTTTAATATGTTCAACAAGGACAGACAGGATAAACACCTACTTGTCTGTCTCTCTGTCTATGGAGTCTATTATGTTCCTTTGCTCTCTCTGTCTGTCTACCTATCATCACCTAATGCCATTAAGTTAGATCGTTCGAGAAAGGAAAAAAAAAAATGTAAATTAAAAAAGTCAGAAGTTGCATTTCGATTTCAAAACAGCAGTCAGATGTCTCCAATATTACAAAGTTTTTTTTTTTTTTCTTTAACAATGTTCAAATAGCCGATATTGGCCACCCCGATCCTTCTTAGATAAAAATGCATTAGACCTATTTTAAAGGCATCTGTAATAGCACAACTTCTCTAGGAAGTGAATTACATTTTTGATTTGTCCTTTCTGAACCTTAAAAATCTTTTCTGCAGTTCTAGGTAAAATCTCATTTGGAATGAATTATTTACCGGTCTGAGCGTCAAGCAGTAATTCTAAATAATCAGTGGATTGTGTATTCATTAATGTTTGTTTACCTATAAATATTTTTTTTTGTTTTCTGTTTGTTTCCATTTTGACTTCTGTTTAATGCTGTTAGAGCTACTTATTCTGCAGTTATATACAATACCATAAACATACCTAGCTAGCAGTTTGTGATAAAAGTTCAGAATTCTCATTTAATTGTATCCATTTTAAACTATGATGTTTTTAAGATTAGTATTTAGTCTTACTTAAACATAAGAAACAGGTGTTTTCTATTAACAATTTTTAAGATGTCTTTTTACTAAACAACATGTGGATCAATTCTCCTGTATTCAGTTGAAATGTCCTTATAATTCCCTAACAACCGAATGGTAACTGAACAGGATGGACCCCTGCTATCTTCGAATCAATCTCATTGATGCAGTGAGGTTTGTTTAATAAAACAATCTCAGTTGAATTGCAACTGAATTTTCATGTTACAAGAAAAACTGAAAAGATTCTGGTTAGATAAAGATTAGGATGTGAGGAGGATTTACGGTTGAGGTTTTCAGAATAGAGTTAGGGGAGGTTTGGTTTGTATTAGAGTAATTTAAGATCAGGAAGTCACAGACCCAAATATGCAGTCTATCTATCTATCTATCTATCTATCTATCTATCTATCTCTTTCTCTCTGACTGCCTCTTTGGGTTATTATATTTGAGAGAAGGGAATTAAACTGCAATATATGGAGATGAAGTTAATTTCAACATTCAACGAACTCCAGATGGATATTGACACAAATTATATTGAAATAACCAAACTTGCCTTTTCTGTATAGCCAAATGGGTTGAAACTGTTGAATTGTGACAAACAGAGGTTAGCTTGCAGTGAATTGATCCCTAAGTGTCTAAATTTTTGTGTTAAAATGATTTTACTAAAATGCTTTTAATTTATGTTTAAATACTTTTTGCAGAAATGTTGATGAAAAGTCTTAAAAGTAGTAAAAAAAAATAAAGAGTTATAAAAATCTGGAAGGATCATTTGTAGAGTCCTGTTAATGAATAGGCTACTGGAAGCAATTTGCATTTTCTTTGCTGTGTAGATTGGTATATGTCTATTCCCAGGGAGTATGCTGTGTGATGCCTTGCAAGGCACGGAAAGGGTTTAATACAAAGTGCTTTATTTAGATCTGACGCCATTTGCCAAGCATTTGGAAAAATATTGTTTTAAGCCTAGAATTGTTCTCTGTCTGCAACACATTGCAAATAATAACTAATCTGTACAGATAACAGGAATGGTTTCTGGCATATATATGCATATATTTTGCTGAACTATATTTCATAAAGTCCAGCCTTAGACTTTGTCATTCTAATCTTGGTCTTTAATAAGATACATGTCCAAGATACTGCACTTTGCTTCAATGCCGTATCAGTCTTTGTGGCATTTGTACACTTAAATAGAATTTATTAGCATGCAGACAGATGATCCGAATGCTCCCACAATGCACTGCCAACCTTTAGGACATGTTCTGCCGTCATACTGATAGGACTTATTCCAACAAAGGGAAAATTTTCCTGACAAAGATATTGAACTGAATTCAAAAATGTTTAAGTATAATGTGTTTGTTGATAAATGTTACCATTAAGAGAAAGAAATAAGGAGGCTGGAATTTAGTCAGATAAATACTTTAAACCATAGCCCACTCAATAACAGCCAAACACGCAATGTCTATTAGGCTGTGATGTATTTACGGGAGAATCTTCGCCATTTGGCCTGCTTTTCTCTCATAAAAGACAGACTCTTGCGTGTAAACTGAGTTCACTGTTACTTTAAAAAGACTTATTCGTAACATATTTTTCATTAGTTAATCTAACGTATTATGTTAACTATGTTTAACATTTCTCATGCGATTCTCAATAAATATTCTTAGTAATCTTGTGCCACTTGGGCCTCTTCTCAGGGTTTTTTTCGTATTGGAAAGTAACTCAAATGGTTGAGCCTAAAAGATAAGAAAAATAACAAAGCATCCACTTTTGAATTATGGTTTATGTGATAAAACTTAAAACATACATAGGCAGCTCTACTAGGAGAAAGGAGCACAATTCATGGATAATGTGCGAAGTGCACAAAACATTAGAATATGCAAAACATTAGAACTATTAACTGGTTAGGTCATTGGTAAGACCAACTTTAACAGTAAGTGTACCTGGGCAAGACACCCAATAATATATATCATCAAATTTTCATCTATTGTAAGCTTGTTTGAGCAAGGACGTCTTCACCTTTAAATATCCCCCTTTTTATAATTGTACTGCGCTAAGGAATATGTTGGTGCTGTATAAATAATTATGACAAATACTAGAGAGGGTAAAAATGTAAATCCAGCATACTCCCTTATCTACTAAACAGCTACTTTGGTGCTGACCCCAGTAGCACCCTATTTAAGCATGTTTAGTTGAGTGCAGCCAACCCCTTGTTTTCTCATATATAAATACTAGAAAAAGTGGGATTTCTTGTGCCATTCAACATCTGCAAAACATAGACACTCATTTTCTGTGTATTTATTCTGTATTTCCTTTTCCAGAACATGCGCACGAGTTATGAAAAGTCCAACACAATCTCAAAGTAAGTGTTTGCAACTCAGAATTGTAAGAACAGTTGAATATTATTTGTAATACCATTGTATTCCACAAGAGTGCCATGGCTTTCACGTCACAGTGACATGGTCACTCTCACTATCCAACATTTCACAGCCTTTCACGTGACTGCTTTGTTATGCTAGAGAGCAAACTGTGTCCAGCAAGTGTGCCATGTTTTGCAGTTAGTAGTCTGTGGCGAAAGGGACCTTGCCACTAGTTTTTGGAGGGGACTGATTGCCAGCCTCATGCCTTGGGACTATGGCCCTTGGGAGATTGGGCACTTTAAAAAAAATATTGGGGCTTATGGACTTGTATTGGTGTTTAATAGACCGTTCTGGTCATTTAATTGGAACAGGCTGCTTTGTCCCTCCTCAATCTCTATATCAGCCCTTGCTAAACTTAAACCCCATGGAGATTTGACTGTGTTCGTGGGATCTGAGCGCTGTTTGGATATATTGAGCGCTCAGATCCAAGCTATCTGGGGATAGGTTGAATGTGGGGGTTCTGTTCAGTATGATAGGAATTATGTATTTTCGTGTATTTTTGCTGTTGTTGTGAGTAGAGATATTTTCTGTATGCTGGAGATAATTGGCTTACCACACCCAAGCCATGCTTGCAGTCGGTCAAATAGGACTTCCATCTAACTTTTGAACCACTGGACCAATTTGTATGATTTCGACATATGTTTGTATTTGGAGTATGCGCATGTGATGTATACTTTTAAAGTTATGAATATTGTGTAAAACTGTGTATTTTCCTGCCTGTGATAATTACGTTAGCCCATTGTGTTCAGAAATTATATCACAGGCAGAGGGGAGGATTTTGTGGGAATGAATGGGAGTGTTTTACTATATACTACGTGTTTGATTGGTTGGCCTTCAAAACCCTGTGGGCGGTACTAGGTGTGTAAAATGTGCATAAAAGCAGAGTGTTTCATTAAAACTCCAGTTCTACTTCACCCTCAATTTGGAGTTCTGTCTCTTATTGGGGGGATCTGCTACAAGGGATTGCTATGCTAGTCATACTCCCTTGCTATAATCACTACTAAGCTCTTGTAAGAGCTTGTTCCTGCTTCACTCTGAAGGAAGAGAGGTTCGGTCTGCGGTGGTTATGGTGTCTGCTGGAGTGCTTGGAGCCCACAGGAAGCGCTAGGAACATTCTTTAATGGAGGTACCCAGTCGGGGTGCCAGGTGATCCGTTACATAGTCACATGCTCATTCTCACTGTTCCCGACACTTTGCAAAAAAATACTTCAGTTGTGAGTGGCAGGTGATGGGTTAAATATTGGAGCAGTATTGGAGTCAGTATTTGCAGTAACACCAAATGCAAGATATAAAACAGGACACCCATCGCTACTATCATATATTGCATTCCAGTTTGTATTATTTAACACAATTGCAAATAATTATCTAGGGAAATGTCACATTCCTGCTGTTATGCTCAATGTGTCTATTTGTGAGACTCAAATGATCTATTTCTGTCATCATATGCTAAAGGATATTCCTGGTCACAAAATATTGATAATGTAAATACCAATAATAATAACAGTTTCATTTGTCTGGAAGAGGATATGTAAAAATGAGATAGCAGATTTAGCATAAAATATGTAGTAATAGTTGGACAAGAAAACAGCTTTTGAAAAACATCCAAGTATGTCTCGAAACCAGACAGAATTCAATGTACGCGATAAGTTGAAATAGATTTACATTACAATACATTTTTTAGGGACGTAACCAACCCTTTTACCTACAGATGCATGTATTTCAGAGCCTGAACAATCTTCACTAGAGCTCAAACAGGGAGAAAGTGCTGCCAGTGTAACCTGCATAAAATGGGAAATAGCGAAATGGAGACTACGGTTATTTGATCCATTTTTTGGTATATCTGAAAAAGTAGTCTATAATGCCCCACTTTGCTTTTTGTCGGTTTTTGTGATTTTTAGACAGATTGCATTGACACTTCTTCTGCTTTTCATCCCAGGGTCTACAGGAAACAATTAATGTCTGAAAATAATAAGGATAAAATGTATATACCAGTATACGTAGCTGAACTTGGTGACATCCTTATAACCGTGCCTGAGCGTATTTGACTTCTGTATCTTTAAAGCATACTTTGCAATGACCCCGATGGTGACATCTTTGGTTAGGTTCTGCCATACTCAGGGTATAGAGGAAAAAGTATTTTTCCTTGAGACCTTTTTCAGTTGCTGGCAATTCCTCGGCCGACATTGAAGTATGTACCCTGTGTAATACACAGGGATGTTTTGATATGCTCTATCACCCTGGTGTCTGTTTTGGGGGCCTTTTTTCACATAACCCCCGAGCACTATTTAGTCAATTTTGCAGTTTTTATTATTTACACAGCTTCCTAGGCTCAATAAAGGTGGGGTCCCTTTCCCCCTTTTTTGGTCATTCACCCTTGGGTTCCTATATCTTGTATATGTATTACCCCCTCCTTTTAAGAGTTTGACCATAGGCTTAGAGACAATCCATTAGCCCTTGATTCCTGGATTGTACTCTTTCTATGTCTATTATAATTATTAAAGCGTTGCAATTGATGCAATTAATTAATATACAGATTTTGTAAATCAGACCCTGAACTGGCCTGAATTTGGTCTGGATTTCAGTCTGACCAAATGCCGCTAGGCAGCTTAAATCTAGACCAAATTAATTATATCCTTGCCTAGAGGCTTCAACTCCAGGCCCGGATTTAAAAAACAAAAAATCTGATCTAAATGATTTTAGAAGAGGAGGAGTGAAGGCACCACCAACACCAGAACAGTGCTGTATAAAAGCGAGTTTAAGGTCTTTTATCACTTTAACAGAGATGGTCATAATCTAAAGAAGAAAACGTGCACTCTTAATTTTATAAAAAAGCAGTGTATATTAATTTAGAGTGTTAGAATTTTCCTTTAAAAACGCTTGCTTGAATCTATGTAGATGTGTAAAACTTTAATTCCATGAGTCATTTTTTCGAAGCAAACAAAGGTTTTTAAAAATTATTTTTTCGTATTATTGGGGGGAGGGGATCTAGGGGGGTTCTCAGGGGGTATGTGTAACATTTTCTAGTCTATATCAACACTTTCTATTCATTGGTATTACAGGAAGTTAGTGGCCCTCTGCCAAATAAATATAGAATGTGCTTGGCAAAAATTCTACCTACTACAGTTATGAAATGTTTGTGGAGAGATTTAAAAAAACACACACATTTAATATTTGTTTCTGTTTTATTTGAACTGAGTGCCTGGAACATTTAAGAACAAGTTGACGAATATAATTACATATTTTGTGTTGTTGTTTTTTTTTTAAATGCTTGTTAGTTACTGTTTCTTAGTGGAACTTCCACAAATTCCACTTTTTTTAAGGGGAAATTTGTCAAACTTATTGAAGGAAGCTGTTTAACAAAATGTTCTGTTTCCCTCTAAGGCGATGTTTGCAAATCTCCCAATTCAGCAAGTCTACAGACACCACAATATTAGTCATTCATTTAATATTGGCAGAAAATAAACATTTTACAGGTGTAATTACAGCATTGACCTATTAACACAAGTAGCAAGGAATGAAACATAAAAACAACGTTTTTTCAAAAGTCCGTAACAAACATGACTGGAGAAAGCTAGAATTTTTGGAAAACCAGAGCATTATTTCATACAATTGATCTGTTTTAGTAAAATACTAAATCTTTATTAACTTTTACATTAGTTGAGTCCTTTATACGTATTTATACGGTATTCTGTACTAGAAATATATCAATTTAGTTTGGTCCTAAAGAAGAGAACTTCACGTTCAATATTTACTATCTCATTTCCATCCAACTTACTGTGTCCTATTCTAGTACCAATTTAGTGCGTTCCTTATTCCCGTCTGTTATTGCTGGTATTGACCTTGGCTAGTTCTTGACATTTTTGTAGTATTTCTGTAACCCTTAATCGGCTAGTTTTCATGTCTTCTTAATATTGGGCAGCTGTTTCATAGATAACTGTCTTATTTGCTATCCTTAAATTTTGCAATCACACATAAGGATATTAAATTAGGGAGTTATCTACTAAGCAGCTAGTAGATCAACATTGAGAAAAGCTCTTTTCTTAATGTTTGGTCTTTCAGTAGTTTCGTAGATAATTCCCTAATTTGGTACCATTATGTGGGATTGCAAAATGTAAAGATTGGAAATAAGGGAGTTACCTATGAAACAGCTTCTAAATTGGTACCCCTAAAGGAGCACTATGGCTTTTAAATACATATTTTAGTGTCTTCCCACCATGTGAGGGTTTGAAAGATGACCTTTACGTACCATCATTGCACCAGTCAACTTCCTGCTGGTCCGTATCTTTGGCTGATATTATCAGTGTAGATTATCTCAGCCAATCCAATGCTTCCCCGTGCTTGGAAGATATTTATTTATTATACAATTAGTTCATTCTTCCATCGTGCCATTCGTAGATTCGGAATTTCAACAAATTTGCTGATTTTCTAAATTGCAATTCTTCCAAAAACGAATACTAAAGCTTACTGTCTGATGTATTTTACAAGTTCTTCCTCAAAGAGCCACGGGATGATCAGCATTGTCTGACTAATTTCAGCAATTTCCTGGTTTTCAGAAATTTATATGGTTTTCAACATTTCCAAACATGTTTATTCACACACTGAAATACTCCTCTGAAGAAACCTTTAGAACTTGTTCATCATGGCGTGGAGAAGCAATGGGATCTAAATCTGGAAATGACAGATGCTAACTTCAAATAAAAGTCACTACTTGACTGATACAATACATAATTAATAATGCAATCAGAATTGGAAGGGGAGTGGGAGTGATATGAGCCATATATTATAGACAATATTATTTCAGTAAATGTAAATTATTGAGGACAATGAAAAAAATATACCACCATTGTTATAAAAAATACAAAAAAAGGGCTGCGCTTAAGTAATAAATGAATAAAAGTCCAGATAAAATAAATAAATAAATAAATAAAACAGAAGAGGTCTTATCTTGTAATGTCCGTAATACTTAATCAGAGGTAATAATCTTGCTTTCTTGCTTTCTGTCTTGCTTTCTGTCTTTCTTGTGGATTGTCTCTTATGTAAGATATAAAAACAAATATAAAACCACAATGGTGCAGTATATCTATATGTGTAAGAAATAAAATATAAAGGCTTGATTGCGAACTTACATATCCAAGAGCTAGGACCTGCTCTGGTATAGAAGGCGTACAGCGGTTTAGATCCCCGCTTATGGGATATAGGATGGTTATCCTCCACGTGTTTCCTCCTTCCGTGGTGTAAAAGATGCTCAAATAAAAAGAGACAGCCAATAGTGTTCTCTGCGTAAAATTAAAATCCAATATAAAACAAAATAAAAAATGGATACTCACAAGACAGGAGCAGGTCAACTGCTCCTGGTATTTCGCACTGGTGGAATAAACCCCACCTAGGATTGCTTGGAGTCCAGCGAATGATGCCAGGTAACAATAATAATTATATGTGTATTAAAAGATAAGTAGTACAATAAAAGATTATAAAATATACTTTAATTGTAACATTACACACTAATGTTATAACCTTAAAATCCCATGGAGGAAATTTAGTCCTAAATATTAATACCCTTCATTCATTTTACAAAAAAAAAAATGTGATTTAATTTTTTTAACATACACAGTTTATAAATTGAACTCCAAGGTATATTTTTATTACAGAGAAGCTTTTAATGTGTTTTGATGGCACACAAGTGGTTAATTTATTAGAAACCTATTCAGTAAGAATCCAACATCTGTATAGTAGCAGGCAGTAATATAGTGCAGAGCTATGTGAACACTGTAAAAACTATGCTCGTTATCGTTCTATAGTGATAGGTTTGATTTTCAAGCTAACCGAGATGTAATAAAAAATGAAAGGTAAGGAAATGGGGAGAGTGGGTGGTGAGTAATGTAAAAAGCATGTTGAATGCCTCTGAGGGAAGATAGACGATAATAGATGAGCTGGAAAAATACATGAATATATAAAGGTTTCGAAATGAGCTATTATGACTTAAAAGTTCCTTCCAAACTTTAATAAATAACCCTACTAATGGTATGGTCCATAGAGTGAACCTTTAAAGGAAAATTGTCAAGGAATTTTAATTTCTGTTACAACTCTGTTACCCAGAAAACTCCCAGCACCTTTAAATACAACACCCATATGACATGCATTAGTGTCACAGCACCCAACTGACATATTGCACCCATATGCTAAGCAAAGCAGAAGAACTTGCAACCACTATATGAGCATAAAGTTCTAAACCATTTGTGCAACTCACGAAAAGATTAAACAGATAAAAGCAAGACTTAGACATACCTTCTCTTCAAGGGAGGTCTCTCTGTCATACGCATGTGTGTACTAATGCAAAAGTATGAAATCTTTTTTTTAATCTTCTAAGTAATAACTTCTGTGCCAATTGCTTTTTCTAGGGATACACATCAAAACAGTTTAGAGAATGTGTGGCTGACGGCTTATTTTACAGAACAGGAGAGAGCAAGAACTAAATCATTGTCTGTACAGTATGTATAACTCTTCATCCGATCGATTTTATGGAGAAGTTAAAACATAACTTCGTATCAGAGGCTTTCACATTTTTTAAAATCGGTATTGCAGTGTATGCAGATTTTGTTATAATGTAAAACATTACTCCTTCCATATATTTAATGTTTACAAAAAGGTGGATATAGATACATTTTTATTATTGTGTGTGTATTTAGAATATATATTATACAATTTCATATTTACAAAATATCTACATTACACAGTATATAGTCTACGTGTACCGGCTTATTCAATAAATACAAACATTTATACAGATGTTTGGATTCCAAAGAGGAAGTACGGTTGGAGCGGAACTGCATTGGGATATGCTTGGCATTGAAGGAGTTAATACCAAAGGGAAGGAATCGGCAGTCGCGCAAGAGCTAAAACTCCCAGCATGGAAAGACAACCAAAGGCTGATTGTGTATATAACGGATGATAAAGTAAAAAGTATGGGAGTTTGTCCGTTCTGGCAATTGGTTTTAAATAAAAAGCAACTCGTGACTGAGCTCTACAATCGTAGCAGCGGATTGATTGCGTGTGAATTACTGAATAGGATCAAACCACAAATATTTCCTTCTCATTAAATTTGGAGATTTCACCAAAGCTTTGCCTTTTTAATGTTTTAGGGAATAAGATTGTAATTTTAATCCTATCCTCACCGGAAGAAAATTCACTGCATACCCAACTTTTATTATCCCTGAGCAGGCAGTCTGCTACCTCTCTGCTTATCCACCAATAGACAGGTGCAGGTCGTCGATAATTGGGAATTGTTATTATTATTATACGGTATTTATAAAGCACCAACGCATTCCGCAGCACTGTATATGAGTATAATTGGTACAAGTAAAAAGACAAAGGAGATAATCCATTGAGAGAGAAATGTATAGAAGCTCCTAGTAAGCTCAGCCATCACATGCAGTAAAAAAATCTGCTGTGACCTCTTAAGTGGTCTGCATGTGCTGAGCGGCTGATTTTTTTTTCATGCCATTAACGACGGTTCTGAATTAATGCACATAAAATGATAAATATGATGGAAAAATACAGATATGCGATTATTTAAAAAAGTCATATAGTCACTGCTGGTTCATCAATCAATAAATTGCCAAAAACTGACATCACTACTGTTGCAAATAGATGTAATTCTTGTTTGCTTTTAACTCCCACTTCAAACGATCATTTGACTAGGGACTTCCTAACTAAAAAGGAAAGACCCCGTGTAACTGGAGGGGTGTCAGCTACACCTGCTGTTTCTCGCATGCATTTCTAAACTGAACTGTTGTTATGGTTGGATTAAGTCTGAGATGCAATAGGTATAGATTCTATTTGTCATGACACAAGTAATCGAAAACTTGCATCAAAAATTCACTAACTGAATAGCAAGCTATAAAGTTTTTGTCCATTTGTGGTGCGCTCATAAACCCTGTTTACACCTCCCTCTTCTGCTAGAAATTGAAAGTCAATATCCTAAAATACTATACATTTATGCTACAGTAGAAATCACTCAAATTGTTGTAACAGGATGCAGCGGAATCTTGCACAATATGTATCCAAACTGCATCGCAATCCTCTCTTTGATCTGTCTTTCCCAAAAATGTTTATAACACGATTTCCCAGTAAAATTGAATCATGCTATAGATTTTCATTTTTCATCTTCTGTACGGTCTTTATAAACCAATACAACCCCCTGACATGGAAGATCACAGAACACAAATGAGTATTTCATAAGAGACATGCCAGAATATGTTATACAGATACAATACTCTTTGTGGTGATTCAAAATAAAACAACAATCTTAGACCTTTGGTGACTCAGTGGACCTCAGGGAGTTGCCTCCGGGAATCCACTGTATGAGGGATTGTTATAAGAATTCCACATCCAGAATAGAGTCTATTTCACAGATTTTGTCAAATATTAGTATTTTTCTATGAAACACCTTTTAGAACTTTCCAGTGAAATTTGCCAGATAAAGAGAGACTGCGTCTCTTCCAAGAAATGAATGGAATAGCTGCATAACTTACGAGAAATGTCATTAGATCAATTTATGTGGGCACATTGCTTTATTTGGCAGGAACAATGTTAAATACATCCATCAGTTTACAGGCCCCTTTTTCTTAAAAAATAAGCCACATTAGTGACCTGTGTCTGTCCAGGACTAAAAATATATCAGGGGGGATTTATAAATGTGTCTCAGCACTAACATTAAAGCAGGGCAAAGTAGGAACCGTGGAGCAATCACCATGACAACTAACGACTCATTGTGAATATTACAATTACAGGTTTAGACTTTCACAGCATATTTTTCTTAGAAATTTTTTAGACTTAAAATACCTGTACAGGTAATAGGAGATCACATTTGTTGAATATCCCGGAATCTAACATTTTGCCATTCATAGATGGTTTAGAAAAGACGTTTTTTTTTTTTTCGAAACTATCAGGGTTATTTCACAAATTGAAAATTCCAAGTGAATTTCAAATTTATGACCGAGTAACTAAACTGAAACACACCCGAGTTAGAGAATTTTTCCAGTTCAGCTATTTTCACATTAAATTTGAAATTCACTTTGAATTCACCTTGAATTCTCAATTTAGTGGTTAAAGTCAAATTCAGAGAAAAATATATGATGTTCAAAAATATATATAGATATTTCACATTTCAACACATAAACATTGTAACCATATTCTGTCCATCATAGTATAGTTAACAGAAACGAACACACAACACAATCTACATAACAGTTGAGACTTATGGAGCTTTCACACCTTCATTGTCCCTTTCATTTGTAAGTTACATTTCTCCTGGGTCACGTACCTAGACATTATCATCATTCATGATCGTAGGTTAGATTTCATGATAACCTTAAAGTTTTCAGTCACATTGGAGGCTGTGCGATGTCAGATCGTCTAAATGACTATGTAAATTGGACAATATCATATCCAGAAGACTATTCATATAAGAAATAGGCCAGGTCCCAGATGGAGTGGACTTAGGTCTCACAAAATACAAAAAAGGTTAGCTATTACCCCAATCATATATCTGGAAAAAAGTTATGCTTAGAACTTGACTAAAGTTATGTAGAGAATGAACTTCCACTCACTTTGCCAGTTTAGAGAGTGAACATGCGCCCTGGGTTAAATTGTACATCACATGATTCCCTATGAGTAGAAACATAGAATGTGACGGCACATAAGGACTATTCAGCCCATCTAGTCTGCCCAATTTTCTGAATACTTTTAATTAGTCTCTGGCCTAGCTCATCTTTAGGATAGCCTTATGCCTATCCCACGCATGCTTAAACTCCTTTACTGTGTTAACCTCTACCACTTCAGCTGGAAGGCTATTCCATGCATCCACTACCCTCTCTGTAAAGTAATACTTCCTGATATTATTTTTAAACCTTTGTCCCTCTAATTTAAGACTCTGTCCTCTTGTTGTGGTAGTTTTTCTCCTTCTTTTAAATATAGTCTCCTCCTTTACTGTGTTGATTCCCTTTATATATTTAAATGTTTCTATCATATCCCCACTGTCTAGTCTTTCCTCCAAGCTATACATGTTAAGTTCCTTCAACCTTTCCTGGTAACTTTTATCCTGCAATCCATGAACCAGTTTAGTAGCCCTTCTCTGAACTCTCTCTAAAATATCAATATCCTTCTGAAGATACGGTCTCTAGTACTGCGTACAATACTCCAAGTGAGGTCTCACCAGTGTACAATGGCATGAGCACTTCCCTCTTTCTACTGCTAATACCTCTCCCTGTACAACCAAGCATTCTGCCAGCATTTCCAGCTGCTCTATTACATTGTCTGTCTACCTTTAAGTCCTCAGAAATAATCACCTCTAAATCCCTTTCCTCGGATGTTGAGGTTAGGACTCTATTAAATATTCTGTACTCTGCCCGGTAAAGTAGCTTTAGATGGACCTCCAGGGAGATATGCCCGGATTTGGATTAAGGTAAATTAACATTATTTTAGAACACTTTTTCAATGTTTTCCTTGGGTGGAGGGGGGAGACTAATAGAATAATGCCAAAAGGACATTATTCTATCATAAAAGAAACTGTGCTGGAGAAACCCTTTAATCTTTTTAACACTATACACAATATGTAATCCAATGTCGCCATTAACCCCTCTCTAACCTTAAACCCCTGCTTTACCATAACCACTTCTAACATTATCTTTAACCCTGCCTTCATTTACACAGCTGCAAACAATCACTATACTCATGGATTCCCAAAATGCATTACAAGCAGAGCTGTGCACACACATATACATTTTTACATATGCAGTGGTCAATCAAATTTTCAATCACATTTTTTTTTCTCAATTAAATTATTTATTGAGTGGAAAGATCACATTCCAATATTAAATATCGCAGAACAACCAAGTATGTTAAGACATGGGATAAAATGCTGTTTGTAGGGGTGGAGCCTAACTGCGGAACAGACGCCATACTGCTGAGCTCCTACAATACTGCACAAATACCTCAAATATCTGCTGAAACACGCATCCGTGCCGGATGAAACGGATCCAGACGGCTACCGGACATCTCCACCTCCTGATAGATGCCCTTCTTGTTCGGCCCGGGCACGAAACTGCCACGACACAAGGTAGGGACCTATATCACCCCATACGTCCTCTGTTCAGGACCCGGCATAGCCCGCACAGAGACCGGGGGGATCCCCACTCAGCCTGGGACCCCACAAAGGTGCCCACAAACCTCCACACAAATGGGACGGAGGTTGTAGAAACCCACAGTGCCGGCCCCTGCCCATACTAGGGACATTGGCACCATGCTGCAGCAACAGGTGCCAGACAAGATGGCCGCCGGCAATGGCCACAAGGCCTGCCACGAATCCCCAGAGGCCAGCAGCCAGACCCAACAGCCAGAATCACAACAACCAGGGGCAGGGGCCGGGACTCAGGAACGGGAACCTAAACACAGACCCCTACCCACCACAGATGTTTAATTTCTCATACTGTTTAATTTTTCTTACTATTTTACTATTTATATTCTCATTTAAATCCGTGCAGTTACGTTAGGCTATATGTTTGTAACACGGGTTACACTATATACAGGAGACAGCTCAGCATATGGATATGGTCCCGTAAAGGACCAGTGGCATGGCGCCACAACTAGCTCTATCAGCCCAGCCTCAACTTAACCCACTCGCCCTCCCCCCCCCCGCTGGCCCCAAGGTTAGGGGCACCACATCACCCAGCCCATTCCGAGTACATCCAGACTCCAAACCAAAAATCACCACATAAGTACCAAAATGAAGCCCTCGGTCCCCACACCTCTCATGACACTCACTGACATAGGATCACCTACGCCTCCTCCACACTCTGACACGCAGTGGGCTCAAGAACATAACAGCCTACTGGGTCGAACAGATTATAGGCAAACACCTCTACCACACTGTGTCATCGTCAGCAAGGTTAGGCCAACATCTTAGTCAAAACAGTGTGACCGGGATGAGATGTCTAGTTATTACGCTCTTCTATATTAAGTTTCCGAACCTTACTCAAGCGACATAAGTACCTAGGAAATGAATTCACTTTAACTAAACCTCTGTCCAATTCAACCATACACATGGTAGATATTTTCCATTGTTATTTTTCCTGTTACTACTGTGCTGTGTATATGACAATTCCCGATAATCTACCTCTTAACCTCATGATCTTGCTATATATCAAATGTCAATGTAAGTCTGTTTACCTATGCACTGCAAAAATAAAGAATTATAAAAAAAATAAATAAAAAAAAAATGCTGTTTGTATGGGCTGAGTTGCCACTCATTTATTTTGTAATATAAGAAAAACAAGGCTAGACATCTCATCATATGTGTAAGAAGGTCTAAGAGGCACAAGCAGCAGTTCACATGTAGGTTAGTAAGAGGTGTCCTGTTTGGTAGCTATATATTAGATTGGACGTAATATGATGATGAAGTGGGTAGTTAACAGTTAAGTAACTGTAAAAAGAATTCCAACAGCAGTAATCAATAGAACTAACCCCCCTGGGGGAACCCTAGATAGTGGGCAAGTGTCTAGAGTAATGCTTAACTGTGATATCATGAGCGACAAATTTAATAAGTTAAAGAAAAAGTAAACATCAACAAATTAAGCAACATAAAATAAGGGTTGCATTGCAGTTGCTCTTGGAGAAAGAACGATGAAAGTAAGATGTAACTGACCCAAGGCCAAGGAAAGTTCAGGTCACAAAACCTACCGTCCAAGGGGGGTGGGGGGTAACGGGGCACTGGTATGACGTTGTAGACGATCAGCTAACTCCAGATTGGAAGAATGGCCACCTGTCCTTCCTGGTGTACACTAGGCTGCACTGTCCAATGTGTCCAGTGGATGACCTCTCACCGAGTCGATGGCCGCTACAATGTTAGTCACCAGGTCAATGACCAGGTAAGTTGTTTTTTCTTTCAGAAATCAGACTAAATGATGATATCAAACCCTCTATATAGCAGGATAGGTGACAATACAATACAATGACAGGTAGGCCCTGCGAATTAGAATTTTGTGCCTACATTCAGCCCTGCCCCCAGCCATATAAAAAGAACTTATGGAATGGTAGCATTTAGAATCACTAGTAAAAACTGAAGATAGGTCATGCAGTTCTGAAGCCATATTTATCATTTTTATTTGTTCTTAGCTCAAAAGAAAAGCTGACAAAATATATAAATAAAATGTCATCTATATATTTGCTAACAACTTGACTCATAAAATGTGCAGATTAAATTTGATTTCTGTACACCGTCATACAGTGTACAACCAGAATGACCGGTACACGTAATACATTTCTACAATACTGGGTTTCACTTTTATTATTTAATTCTTTCACTCCAGTGGCCCAAACAGTAAAGTAGCCATATCTGTTTATGTAACATCATTTACATTGTGTTGAACTGTTAATGCATCTAGAAATGGAGACCATATGGATTATTTACTAAATCCGAAATTGTGTGAAAAAAAAATTACAAGATATTTTCACATTTTTAGATCGATATTAGGCATGCTAAAAAATAGAAGGTGGATAATTTTCCCAATTTGGCTTTTTTAGCCTACACGTGCACTTACCTTCTCATTTGTACACAAAGTCTGCAAATCTGTGAAAAAGGAAACCCGCACAGGGTCGAGATGGAGACTGTATTATTGAATTGGTTCTAATAAACTTAAGATAGTTAGGCAAATGCACGCTGCAATCACCCATTCTAATAAACTTAAGATAGTTAGGCAAATGCACGCTGCAATCACCCATTCCAGGGACTATGCATCTTCAGCGTCCTGCCATTGTTTATTTGCATGTGACAAGAACCAGATCTGCATTCATGGTTATACTGTGCAAAAACACGACCTGGAGCTACTTCTGTGCTGAGGCTTCCCCTTTCATGTCCAAGTGGTGGTTGCTTCCTATAAACCACATTCAAATCATACAGACTTAGAGGACCCCTGTGTGGCAATCACAGCAGCAACACAACATACATTATGCCGTTATTGTCTATTGAGTGGAAACCCCTTCAAAGCCAACGGGAAACAAGCAAACTGCTTGAAGAACAAGAGTTAGTTGAAGCATAATTCAGTTAATGTCACATCCTGCTTCCCGTCTGATTCCATTCCTGACTTTCTTGTGGGAAGCAGGTTAAGTCCTGCAGAATAAAACATGAGAGGGGGGTAAGATGCATCTGGTCTGGGGAGAGCACGTTTTGCTGTAAATACAGAAGGAGCAGTCTTCATTCATCAGAGTAACAGAGAAAGGTCAGGCCATTATGTGCTTTCATGGTACCATAATATTCTTCCTGCGTTTTAGACACAGACCAGGAATTTTTCACCGGCAATATATATATATATATACATACATCTATATGTAATGCACCTATGTGTGCATATTAAACTCTTCGAGCACTTGTGAAATTTATAATATGTACTGAAACGTAGCTTTTATAGCTGGAGATAGTTGTGGCAAACTTCACTGAGACCTTGCTGTGTGGTCTCTAACACAAATAAGGAAATGCGACTCTAGATTTAAAGGACAAAAATATAGCATAACACGGTTTAGTAAATAAACTACCTACGCAACCAAATTAACTCACCAGATGTAGGAATTAGCAGGCGTATCAGGGAGCCTCTCTAGGTGATGTGATTTTTTACAAGCTAGAAAAATTGCTGAGCTTGAATTTTTTTTTTTCAATCTTGGATATTTTAGCACAAAATGTGCAGTTTGCTTATTCACTGTTTATTTACTAAATTCACAATTTAATGAGTAAATCGTGGTCTACAATCGCGAGTTAGTACATAACTGTTACTGTTCTCTTCAAAATGTGAAAATTCTTCATGGAGTTGGGTCTAATGGAAAATTTCTAACGTCTGGCACTTCAGCGGCTCTGGAGTACATTTCCCACAATGCCTCGAGTAAAATGTAGCCATCGGGTCTTAGGCAGTATAAAGTATAATACATCCTTTTTTTTATCTTTTTTTATCTACTTGAAAAAGCCTTGCAAGATGAAATGCATTGTAGATTATTTTATATATTTTTGTATCAATAAAATACTCTTTTACACCTTTTATACCTGGCATCCTGAATTCATCACTCCCAGTGAGAACCAAAGAATCAGAGGTGGGGATTATACCAACGGCGCCCTATTCATCGAGCAGTAAGTCTGCTCTCAAAAGTGTGAGTACGTCTCCTCTGTATATATTTTATTGTGATTTTATACAGTGAGCACTATATTTGCTACTCTCTTCTCTTCCCGGTTTGAAACTACCAATATTGGAAATATCTGGAAGTACTATCTGCCACACATATCCCAGAAGTGGGGATCATTCATCTTCACGCTATATATACGAGAGCAGGATATAGCTCTGGTAAATGTGAGTAATATACTATCCAGTTTTTATTATATATTATAATTTATTTTATACTGTGCCATGTCTTGCATGTTGCTCTGGAACTACAAGAACTTCTCTACCAAGAACGTCTAGTGCAATCAAGCTGAGCCACTTTTCTCAAAGACTTTTATCCAACATATATTTTATATAAACATATTTTTATCCTTCTATTTTATTGTATTTTATCTGTTTTATAGGACACTTTATTTTTGAATATTCCTACCCTTTTAGGCACATCCTTATCTCCTTTGCATTTTTTTCTCTGTAATACATATAAGCTTTTATTTAAAAAAAATATATAACATTAATTACAGATTTCCTTTAACTGAGTGAAAACTAATGTCAATTGTTTTCTAGTGTCCTTACCCTGTACATTGTTTGCAGAGAACTCTGGGAAATATACCCCAACATGGGAGGATGATCATGATCAATGCACGGTCTCTGTGCTTTTTTGTTTGAGAATATGTGCACACTGCGCAGTGTAATATCTGATGATTTATTAACTCGGTAGCTGCAAATGAAGTGCTAAAATAATTATTGCTTTTCTAAGGAACCATTAACCAGTAAGCATTCCAATCAGGAAGCGCACCTATAACGGTAACATCAAAGCTGACAAGTGCAAAAAAAAATGGGGGTGGATAGGGATTTTGGAATTAAGAATTTTCAATTATATTTTAACTTCCCTCCATCTGTTCAGCTTCAGAGAGGCAGATATTTTCTTTGGCATTACTTTACATGTAATCCTTTATCTAAATCTAGCTAAAAAGAAAATACCACTATGTAATTAAGAAGGTTTAACCTTTTTAGGCGATAATTGAAAAATGGACCCAATATGGCATTGTCCGGTGTCAATAGGGTTTTCAGATGCAAAGCAACTTTAGCTATTCATGTTTTGAATATGCATGAAGACCTATATACAACATATACGTTAACAATACACACACACACACACACACATATATATACACAAATACATATACAAAAATACTTTCACATACATACATACACTCAAAATACAAATATACATACACAAGCACCGATACATATACCTACATATGTACAAATGTGCACACACATACAGAAAATATATATGCATATGTACATATACATTTAAACACATACAGTTTAAAGACACATTACTGTGAGTATTATTGCGGTGGAGATTTGTTATCCACTAAAACACTCACACTGTGGAACTCCTAGAAAAGAGGGGCAGAGGATAAAGCACGGACTGTTCCTCTTATATCGGTACATAGTTACATAGCTGAAAAGAGACTTGCGTGCATCAAGTTCAGCCTTCCTCACATTTGTTTTTGCTGTTGATCCAAAAGAAGGCAAAAAACCCAGTCTGAAGCGCTTCCAATTTTGCAACAAACTAGGAAAAAAATTCCTTCTTGACCCACTTGGGATGTATGCTGCCCTGTAGTATGTAGTGTTTTATGCAGCAGGATTTCTGGTTGATTTTCACCTAATTTACTACCTGCAGCGTTTGACTTCTACATACTACAGGTCTGTACTCTCTGTATGTTGTTCATTAATTTGTGTTAGTGAAAAGTATCCCAGAAAACGAAGTGGATGTGGCATTCCTATATTTATTTATATTGATTACGTTATTGTCATCACTGAAACAGACACCATTCTTTCTTGGCAGACACAGAGAGAGACATAGGTAGAGTATATAGACAAACAGGTAAACAGACATAGACAGGCAGAGATAAACGGGAAGAGAAACATGTGGCTCTAGAGGCCTACCCCAAAGGAGGAGCTTTGGATAGCACCTTGTTTTGCTGTAGTGGTTATGGTGCAAGGATTGTCCTGGCACACTCCCGGAATAAGTAGCCAAACCATTTAATATGATTTGATTAATTAATGGAAAAGAGGACAGATGGACAGGCTGACAGACAGATAGATGTACATAGTTCAGAGAGCATCACTTTAAAAAAATGGAATTAACTATTTTTTTGGAGCACACAGTATTTTTTTAAACAATCTGTCAAAATTTGGGTGCAATACCCCTCTAGCATAGTTCAGTAATTCAACAAGTATCTGTCTGCATTACGAACAGATTGGCCCAGGAGCTACATAACCAATCTATCAACTTGCAGTTCCACGTAGTGAAATAATTACTTGAGACTGGCCTCAGCTTCAAAACACGTTTTCCTGCTGTACTTCATTGCTTCTAAACCCTTAGGTAATCAGCACATTGCTGGTTAATTCGCAACAACATTGCATCCCTCTCATCAAATCTACAGCAACCAAGCCTGCGGAAATGTTGCTTTTTTTCGTTCTTGGAAACTTAGATTCCTCTATGTTCAATTGATCATGTATAACTGAGAAATCTTTCTGGATTAAGCTGACACATTTCCAAAAAAAGATTGAGTGAACATGTTCATAATCTGGGCTATGTCATATAAACCATATTCGCAAGTAAACGCTCTTTATTTTTATCATATCAACAGTGATAGAATAGTTTTAACATTTTCATCTCTTAATCTATTGTGTCATCACCATGCATCCTGGTATGACAATTAATTGATTTCCACCAATGATAGTGACCTTAAAAGTATCCCGATTGTTACATTCCACTGTAGCATTCTAAATAACATTATTGAGGTATACTCCCCAGTTGTCTTTATTTAGACACAGATGTTTAACGATGAATGTTTGCACATTGATGTAGTATTTTATTCTGTATGTGTGTAGTGCTTCAGTTTATTGAGAGGATCTGCTTGTGGAATATCTGTTTTGGATACAATACTTACTCCCATGCTGAAATAGTAAGGCCTTGGAAGTGACAATTCCTCTTTACTTTTCATATTTATATTATTATCTAATATATACAGTTTCTAATAAGTGTTTATACACAGTATAAACATCTCTGTAGCAAAAAAAGCAGGTTTAAATAAGATCAAATGGCTTGTAAATACTAAACAAATTAGTTTGGATGGTGAATTTATATTTAAAAAAAAAAAATCACGTCTAGTGAAATGTACCAGAAAGTCAGCAGGTTAAACGTCTTGATTTAATTAGAATTTCCAGTAAAAACGTGTATCGGTTACAGTTAGATGGAAAACATGTTTGAGATAAATCAGAAAGAAACTTTAGTGAACACTTAAAAAATTACTAATGCAGACATAAATAACAGTAACGCACACAAAGCTATAATCATTCCAGAGATGAAGAACTGCTAACAAGAACCTTGAAATGACATTTCAGACAGGGTCAAATAATTCCTGAGCGGGTCGTTTGTAAAGCAGAACAGTCAGGAGGAGATTCCCCAATTATATTCAAGTGGCGATATTGATAAAATTGAAGGACTTTGGGTAAAAGAGAGAACTGGTTTGGAACTCTCACTCATGGCTGTTTGAGAAGATGTTTTGATAAAGATTACATTATCTAGTTACGGATAGCCAATTTGTCCAGAATCCATATTCTAAGGGCTACACACACAGGAATGTTTTCAAATAAGATCTAGAGGAACAACTTCCCTGACCTGAATATTGATGTGTACTGGAAATATCCCATAGACTAAATAGTTTTTGAAGGAAAGATCAAGGAGGTCACGTTGCCGCTGACAGACACAGACACACACACTCTCTGGCAGACTCACACAGACACATACACACACTCTCTGAAAGACACACACACACACTCTCTGACAGACAGGCACACACACACTGACATGCACACACTGACAGACACACACACATTTCCACATTCTTGCACACACTAACATAATTTGATTTATTGCTTCCTACTTTTGGGAGCTGGTGTGGGGCCTCTTCTCTCTGGAGCTCAGCCTTCCTGCTCCTCACTGCTCCCTCATGCACACAGTTTAGTGATGCCGGGTGCTGGAATATGACGACATATGACTACAGAGGGTGCGCACGAGGGAGCAGAGAGGAGCTGGAAGACTGAGCTCCCTCGCTGCAGCCAGGGACCTCTCCTCTGGCCGGTACCAGGTAAATTTGAGCAGAGTAGGCACCTGAAATGTAAGGAGAGCAGGTGCCTACTCTGCCTCAGTTATCATGGCAAACTCGCTGCTTGTGGGCCGCAAATATATTCATTGTGGGCCGCATGCACGAGTTTGACATGCTTGCTCTAGGCATTCTTTTCTTGGATCCTTTGCTTTATATAATTTGGTTTGATTAGGGGTTTTCTAACAAAGCCCCATGTGAGAACTAAATTAAATATTGGATAGCCAGAGAATTACCATCTTGAGTTTTTATCTTTGCTCATTGGAATAGACAAGCAATGTGAGACTATAGGCAAGTGTGGCACTCTGTGTATACTCCACAAAGGTCCCTCTCCAAAAAGACTGGGACTGGTGTAATGTGTACAGTGGCAAGAGGTCTGTGCTATTGATGGTGGAGATCTAACTTTTCCATACCACTCCTCCTGTTTTGCTGTTTTGGCTGCTAAAGGCTCGGTTTCCCAGTTCTCCGTTCTGTCAGTGACCGATAAAGTCTTCTAGTGGATTAAGCTAATGATGAAGAGATTCTGCTATTTAGTAGTGGGATTCCAGAGGTGCCTAGATATTGCAGGCCAGATCTCAGCTGCACTCCCAGCAACATTAATAAAAAAAATGCTACGGCTGCAACAAACATTAATGTTATGGAATAATATATATTTGTTACGGCCAATTGAGCCCTATTTATTTTCCGTGTTATTTTTCTCCCCTTCTAGCTTGTAATGCGCACAACTAGTAAGGCTGCTCAAAATAATTTATTGGAGTTTTAGTTGATGCCGTAAGATTACACTCCATGCTGTTATCCTTCCACAAGCCCAGGAGAACTCACAATCGAAATAAAAAAGAAATATGAAGAGGGTTATAGGAACCGAGAGGAGGAGATAGAAGATATAAATTCCTGTGGATGACATATAACCAGCTATGCAGCTGGTATCTTTAGGGAAAAAAGGAAGGTCAACTGTACCTCGAGTGAATAATGGGCCAGCTGTGCGTCTAGTGTTCTAAAGTTTAAGGAAGTTAGATTTGTGAATTGATATATTCTACACCCATTCAATCCCATTTAAAACACGTGATAAAGATTTCTCTACAAAGCAGGCCAGCAGTATCTTGAGGAATTAAGTTTTGCCTTCATCTCTAATAGCGAATTGGTTAAAACCATGGTGTTGGAACCCGTGAGCCGATTTTCCTGATCCGTGGGAGTAATGTAGCCAGTAGCTGCAAGGAAAATTTATTGTCTGCTAAATAGGCAGTCTGCTGGATTTAAATACCTAAGAAATATCCATGAGGGAGCTTGCTTTATTTAGACCGTGTTACAATGATGAACAGTGTGACTTGAAACTCAGTCACAGTTTGACTTCATTACTTTGTGATCACAGTTAATGTATAACAGTTCCAGAACTGTAGTTAGTGTCGCAGGCCAGAATTGTTTCACAATCCTCTGTTTCCTACACAATTATTAATGTCAATTTTTGGCATGTTAAGAGAATACTGTAACTCTCTGGATCGTTGGATTTCTAATATATATATATATATATGTGTGTGAAACCAAGAGGCTGCACTCACCTGAACATGCATACATTATAGGGTGCTTCTGGGGCCAACTCATACATTATAGGGTGCTGCTGGGCCAATTTATACAACATACAAGATCCAGCGCACTCGCTAATTTACTAAACAGCAATTTCAAGTCTTACAGAATTTAATAGTTTTATTTAAAAACACCTCACCTAGGCAAAAAATAAGCCCACAATAAGCCTACGTGAGGTATTTTTAAATAAACTTTACATTCTGTGAGAAATTGCTGTTTTATGAATGAGTGCGCTGGATCTTGTATGTTATATATATATATATATATATATACATGTATACACAAGGTCTGTCCAGAAAAGTCCAGCCATTGTTAATATAAATGCAGAATAAATAATGGTTCAGGCACTCCAGGATAACAGAAATAGCAGCTTTATTGGGGGCAAAAGCAGCAACATTTTCGACCCTGCCGGATCTTTATCAAGCTCTTTATAAGCTTGAACATTACTCTGCGGAAACTATTCGGATGATTCAGAAGGCTTTCGGGGACGATGCAATAAGTGCAGCACAAATAAGAGTTTGGCACAAACACTTCAAAGATGGTTGGGCATCTGTTGAAAATGATCCACGTTCTGGAAGGCCTGCAACAAGCAGAACACCTGAGAATGTGGTTTAGTAAACAACAAAGATCGTCGACTGACAGCGTGAGAACTAGAAGCTGGTGGCGATTCCAATAAATCTGTTATGCATCACCTGCATATCTCAGGTTCAACTTTGAGGGCTCCTCCTTGGGTACAGAAACTCAAGAAATTTTGTTTGTATATATATATATAAAAAGTAGTATTGTGTACTCAGGCACTTAAAAGATGATATATAAGTGGACGGAATTGTGCTGCTACCACCAGTGTGCAATTCTCTCACGACTTGACACAAATAGATAGAGTGTAGTAGTTGACTGTGTGGTAAAAAACCAACACCAGTCAGTAGGTGGAGCGCTCAAAATAGAATAACTCACCCCCCCTTGGGCTTGTAAGTAACCTAGAGGTGGGGATGAGATAAAATGGAACAGAATAGTATAATACGTATTGATTAAGTGAGATTGTAGTAGAAATATATGGACCCATTCACATAGTACTGAGCCTCAACAGGACAGGCTCAGATCACTTGGGCAGGCGTGTTTGGGATAACACGAAACCTACAGGTGATGGTTGCTGTACTTTTCCTTTGAAGAGACAAAAACCAGAACATGGTGCAATACGTAGGTAAATTCCAATAGATAAAGTGAGATAAATAGAACTGCTCACCTTATTCAGAGCCTAAACCCTGGCTCTGAGCGTAATAGCTTATGTGTCACTAAGGGGACACAGAGCCCTACTTGCAGATGTCAGAAACACTGGATGCTCACGTCCACAGGAAGAGATGTTATAAAATAAAATGTATTTAAGATAAAAAATTAACAGTGTAAAAACAACAATAATAAAATGGTATTATTAATCTTCAATCCCGTAGACGGTCTGAGACGCGTTTCGACGCCGGTTTGTATATGTATATAGAAAATGCCACTAAAAACATATCTCCTTGCTAACTTATCCACAGAGTAGGTTTTACAGAGGTTGTTAGTACAAGTGTGTGTCCATAAACTGTAAGTCTTAGGTGAGTCGTTTGATAATTGTTATGACTTTTAACTCAAAGGCAAAATCTCTGATGTCAGAAATAGATTTTCTAATAAACCTTTAAAATCTAATCAAGCCGTAATCCTTGGAGTGGGCGGCAACACATTATTACAAGACTGTGAGAAACAGCAGTTTAAAAGGGGGCCTGCTTCTTTCCCTTCGAACTCTAGAGTAGGAGTGTTAAACTGTTAGCTACAGAATTTTTTTGGATGTCTCCAATTAAAATGATTCTCTGACATATTAAGTGTGGAACTGCATATTGATCCCCCTATGGGGGACAGCGTAAAAGGGGTGGGCCGGATGGAGACCATTGGTTTTAGTCAATGCCTTTTGTAAAGCCATTCCACAGATTCTCAATCAGACTGGGATATGACTGGGCCATTCTTGCACATGCATTGTCTTGTTTTAAAGGAACCCAGTGCAGCTTTGAATATGTTTAGAAGTATTACCCTGTTGGAAGGTTAACCCTTAAGGACTGAGCCAAATGTACACGTTTTGATCAAAATAAAACAGAAACAAAACTTGGAATTTGACTATATATCTGTTCAACCATAATTCACCTATTTCATATTAAGTGCATCCACACTTATTATTTATCATTTAATTCAGGAGAAATAGGGCTTTCATTTAACATCAAATATTTAGCTATGACACATAATTTAATATGAATAAAATGTAAAAAAATGTGAGAAATGAAGAAATGTTATTTGTTTAGTTCTGCATGAAATTTTAACTGTGAATGTCATAATACTGTTTGCTTTACTGCAATAAAATACACATATTTATATTCAGCGATGTCTCACATGTAAAACAGTACCCCCTATGTACAGGTTTTTTGGTGTTTTGGGAAGTTACAGGGTCAAATATAGCATATTACATTTTTCAGTTTCTTCACATTGAAATTCGCCAGATTGATTATGTTGCATTTGAGACCATATGGTAGCCCAGGAATAAGAATTACCCCCATGGTGGCATACAATTTGCAATAGTAGACAACCCATGGTATTGCAAATGGAGTATGTCCAGTCTTTTTTAATAGCCACTTGGTCACAAACACTGGCCAAAGTTAGTGTTAATGTTTGTTTGTGTGTGAAAAATGCAAAAAAACTAATTTGAACGCCAATTTTGGCCAGTGTTTGTGACTAAGTGGCTACTAAAAAAGACTGGACATACCCCATTTGCAATACCTTGGGTTATCTGCTTTTGCAAATGGTATGCCATCATGGGGGTAATTCTCATTCCTGGGTTACCATACGGTCTCAAAGACAACGTAGCCAATCTGGCGAATTTCAATGTGAAAAAAATAAAACACAAGCCTTATATTTGACTCTGTAACTTTTGAAAACACTATAAAACCTGTACATGACGGGAACTGTTATACTCAGGAGACTTCGCTGAACACAAAAATGAGTGTTTCAAAAACCATAAAACTTATTACAAGAATTATATCGTCAGTGTAAGTGCCATTTGTGTGTGAAAAATAAAAAACTTTACTTTTACTGATGATATTATCATTGTAATACATTTTACTGTTTTGAAACACTAATATTTGTGTTCAGCGAAGTTTCCTGAGTAAACCAGTACACCTATGTACAGATTTATGGTGTCTTGGAAAGTTACAGGGTTAAATAAAGTGCTAGCAAATTAAATTCTCTGGACTTTCTGCTTGGGTTATCAGGCAGGTTCCGCAAATTATAATTAATAAAATAACTTAATTCTGTAAAAATATTACATAAATATACATGTAGAATTAAAAAATAAATAAATTTAAAAAAATAGAAATTATATTTATTTATATATAGAAATATAGTGATATATATATACATATATATTTATGCATATATATATATATATATATAATTTTGTTCTAAGTGTATTTTGATATCTATATCTATATATATATATATATATATATATCCATATAGATAATAAAATAGAACGAAATTACATATATATAGATATATATATATATATTTAAATTATTATTTTTTATTTTTTATTATTTTTCATTTTTAACATATTTATATATTTTTTTATTTTATATTATATATATAATTTTCATTATATATAAATGTATAAATATATATATATATTTGTATATATATATATATATATATATATTTAATCAGTATCATTCTACATGTATTTTGATATTAATATATATACAATTATTATAATTATGAAATTTAATTATAGGGCATTTAGAGCCAGGTCCCCAAGGACGGCATAGCATGCCCGCCGTCCTTAAGGGGTTAAATACAGCTTTGTTTTGCAAACCACAACAAGCAAATATGTTAGGTACAGCTGGAGATTTACCCCAAAAAGTTGCAATTACAGCCAAAGCCGATTCTGCCAAATTTTGACATACAGGTGAATATTTATGTTTGTTTGTTTGTCGAATGGCAATTTTTTTTTGTATAACATTGTATCACAATAATAATATTTAGCACCTTCTAAGTATTTGAAGGATCATGTATTCCTGACGCTATAGTTTTTGTCCTCATTTAGTTTTCCTGCTTTCTCCTAATCCAACTAAAAAATAAAATACGTTTTTACTCGCCCTTTTTTTCCCAACGCTGAGATCCGCCTCCTGCAACATGCATGCCCAGCGCTGTGCTCCTCTATTATATATATATATATATAAAAAAACATTTTAAAGCAATGCCACAAAAAGTATAAGCTATATATATAATTTAACATATAATAACATTATTTAACATATTATAACATATTATACATATATTCTACTTTTTGTTGCATTGCAATAAAATGTATAGATTATTTTCTAAAAATACAATTATAAAAATAAAATTTTATATATATATTTACTTTTTTTTATAAATAAGATTTTATTTTTATAATGGCAATAGACGTTTGCCATTTATAAAATAACCTAAACATAGAAGGCACGGGTTATAGTCTAAGTCTATACATTCAGGTTTGTTTTTGGTTCATTCTTTGTGAAAAAGCAAAACAAAAAAAATCAGTGAACTTTAACGAAACGATCGGTTTTCTTTAGTGGCAAAAGAAATATTGACTGTGGAATTTCTCTGATAACTTGCAATTTGTTTCAGTTGAATGCTCTCATGGCATTTGCAGGAACTACAGCCCGACTTTCCTGGTCTAACTGGAATACAGAGTAAAGTGATTATGTTTTATGTGTGTCACAAACTGTTGGTCTTTGAAGCCAAAAAACGTATTATTGTTTCTACTATCCTTCAGGAAGCAGTCGTGCTGCTGGTTTTGTTTGCATAAATATCTCTGGGATAGGAAGAGCTCGTGATGTGTAACTAGAACTCATCGCTGCATGCACAACTAAACACAACGATTGTTCCTTTTAGACAAAGTCTAGCCCCGTGCTGTCTGTAGACTTATTTCCCCACTTCGAGACGGTTTACTGCCTGCTTTATTTAATAAATACAATATAACGTTTGTACCAATTAAGCAGTCTAACAGTTCCTTCCTGTGGTAGTCACTTAGTTGCTGACACATCTGTGTGGCAACAATGTCTCCGGTGACCTGTACAGACACTCCACGAGTAAAGTTCAAGAGATCTCAGGTTATGACGTCTACATGGTTGGAGGACACGCAAGGAAAAACTAAAAGCAGTTTGGTTCTTGTGATAGGAACATTTTCTTTTTATTGTAGCATATTTAGGGCTGTTTTGAAAGCAAGCACAAAAAGAAAAAAACAGCCCTTTCCACCTTCACTGGGAAGAAAAAAAGTCAATAGCTCTCTTGTAGGGCATGTTATTATTATTATCGCCATTTATATAGCGCCAACAGATTCCGTAGTGCTTTAAAATATTATGAGAGGTGGGATTTAACTATAAATAGGACAATTACAAGAAAACTTACAGGACGATAGGTTGAAGAGGACCCTGCTCAAACGAGCTTACAGTCTATAGGAGGTGGGGTATAAGACACGTTAGGACAGGAAATAGCAATCAAATAGGGTGGGAGTGAAGCAGAGCTGGAGGAGAGAATAGAGTGCTGCCCTATAGGAGAGAGCAAGAGACAGGTATGTGAGGTAGAGGTTACTCTGGGAGGCCATAAGCTTTCCTAAAGAGATGGGTTTTAAGGCAAGACTGGGGGAGAGTCTGATGGAGGTAGGCAGGCTCTTCCATAGAAAGGGAGTCGCCCGCGAGAAGTCCTGCAAGCGTGAGTTCCCCGTACTGGTGTGAGCAGCGGACAGGAGAAGGTCATAGAGCAGAGCGGAGAGACAGAGAAGGGGCATACCTATGGATCTCTGAAGAGATATAAGCGGGGCTAGAATTGTTCAGTACTTTATAAGTATGGGTTAGCACGTTGAATTGACTCCTATAGGATACAGGCAGTGAATGTAAGGACTGCCAGAGGAGTGAGGTGTGAGAGGACCGACTAGAGAGGAAAATCAGTCTGGCAGCAGCATTCATTACAGACTGCAGTGGGGCAATACGGCTTTTGGGAAGAACAATTAGGTGAGGGTTACAATAGACCATGCAGGAAATTACTAGAGCATAGTCCTTATCACGCATAGAATATGGTATTCAGTAGATGCAAACCTAACTCCATAACACCTGAAATAAGCAAAGATTAGGTCTGCAGAGCTCTTTAGTTGTTGGGGGATCCTGGACCTTCAGACATTCACTTCTGCCCAGCTTTTTATACCCAGGGCCCTGGGGATATTAAGGTCAATGGTGTTACTAGTAGAGGGTGTGAGGGACAAAGCCTCGGATATGGGTCTTGGGGCCCAATATGACAAAAGTGAAAATACCGTCTTCAGGCCACTTGATTGTAGAAAACCTTCTGTGGCAGGGATATTCTTTTCTATTACTTGGTGTTATTTTTTTGTGCATCTCAATCTTGCCAGGCATCTCAGAATGTCTTTTCCAGATCATCCCTCAACCAAATGTAACTTTTTTCATACAAACTGCCAAGCAAGGCTGATCTAGTCATACGACCCATTCTGCAGCAGTCTATTGCTTCACAGTCAATGCCAGCTAAATGTAAAGCAGAACAGAGAAAGCTCCAGGTTGCTAAGACAGTATTTAAGTTATAGAAAAAGCAAGAGACCTGCAATGGAAAAACCTAAATTGTTCGCCTCTGCCTCCAGTGAACCTTCTATTGAGCCACAGATATATATATTTATTTCTATAAGTATAATTATTATTGGTGATGAGAATTTGGGGAATTTAAAGTGAATTTGAGAATATTTCCACTCTTATTATTTTGGCCTTTTTCAGTTAGAATTAACTTTCAATTCTCTAGAATTCTCACTAGTGATGTCCCGAACTGTTCGCCAAACGGTTCGCGAACGGTTCGCCAAGAAACGGTTCGCCACGGACTCATCATTGAGTAAACTTTGACCCTGTACCTCACAGTCAGCAGACACATTCCAGCCAATCAGCAGCAGACCCTCCCTCGAAGACCCTCCCACCTCCTGGACAGCATCCATTGTGAAGCTGCATTCTTAGTGAGCTGTCCAGGAGGTGGAAGGGTCTGGGAGGGAGGGTCTGCTGCTGATTGGCTGGAATGTGTCTGCTGACTGTGAGGTACAGGGTCAAAGTTTACTCAATGATGAGTCCGTGGCGAACCGTTCGCGAACTGTTCGGCGAAAAGTTTGGGACATCACTAATTCTCACTAGTGAATAACCCTGTTAATCAACTTTGTTTATCTTCACTTGCTTTTTTGTGAGTGAATGTGGAGTAGCAGAAGTTGATGAAGGCTACAAGTAGAACATTTGGTGATAAAATTCACCATGCAAAGTTACTCTAGACTTTAGATTTTCAACATTGCACAATTGGATTTTGTAATTTATATGGCTGGATTAAATAACTGCACCATACGTCTTTCTCAAATAGCATTCAAGGTTTAACAAATCCGTTTGTCCACTCAACCCCACCAGTAATAAATATTAACCTTTTTAGAATTATCATGGCTGGTCGGAAGATGTTACCTTATCTTGAAAAGAAATGGTGGAAATAACTGGATTTGGAGACCATAGTGGAACCATTTATTCACATATCAGATTTAACATTTTGTAAATATTATCGTCCTTCCGTTCTTTGCCCCAAAGTCAACATAGGTAAGTGGAAGAAACTTTATTTGAAACAGAAAGCAGCCGAATGATTAAACATCAAGGCTGTGGGCAGAATGCTAGATTTAAACGATGTCTGCAGATCAGAATGTGTGTTTTGGATTCAGTGAGTAGAAAGTTGCTTTGGTTGCCAACACTTTCCGCCTCATTTACCTTTGCAACAAAAGACAAACAATGCATCTTTTTCCATAAGCCTCAATATCCCGTGGCCTGAACACATCTTCCATACTGGGCAATCACAGATAGGTAATTCACTCTAACTCTGAGCTATGCTTTGATATGGGGCCAGCCAGCAGGAATGAGCTGTGAAACACTGAGTTTTATTTTTTCTTTCCGTTACACATATTTGCATTAATCACAAGTCCCACAGAGTGTCATTGCCAGCCGTTGGACCCTGCTAGGAAGGCAGGAGTAGTGAGATTAAGAGTGATAACTCTCGCAGGTGCAGCTGTTAAAGTTCACCTGCTGACAGCTGCAGGGGTTGGCTTGTAAGGGGCCGGATGACTCAACTTTGGCTTCAGATCAACCACCACTCTCTTCACAAAAATGTTATTTACATCTAGGACATCCTTTTTAGCAATACCACAGTAACTGAAAATGTTTTAATAATTACAATCTACACAACATACAGTAGTTTACAGTAAATATGAAATTATTCCTGTTTTTTTTTGAAACAATGTTTATGATCTTGTGGCATAATAGTGGACGTTTAGCCATATCTAAATAATTTAAAAGATGCATATGGTATATATGGTCAGTCTGTCTATATATCTATCTATCTATCTATCTATCTATCTATCTATCTATCTATCTATCTATCTATCTATCTTCAGTATCCATCTGTCTTTCTGTATGTCTGTCTGTCTGTCTATCTTTCTGTCACTCAGATGGTTAATATGTCTGTCAAGAGTCTGTTAGTTGGTCAGTTTGTTTATCTCCGTGGTTCTTGCAACTTAGGACCCACATTTGAGTCCACATGTTATTTTAAAGGACCACTATAGTGCCAGGAAAACATACTCGTTTTCCTGGCACTATAGTGCCCTGAGGGTGCCCCCACCCTCAGGGACCCCCTCCCGCCCGGCTCTGGAAGGGGGAAAGGGGTAAAAACTTACCTTTTTCCAGCGCTGGGCGGAGAGCTCTCCTCCTCCTCTCCGCCTCCGTTACGCCCCGCCGGCTGAATGCGCACGCGCGGCAAGAGCTGCGCGCGCATTCAGCCCGTCGCATAGGAAAGCATTTACAATGCTTTCCTATGGACGCTGCGTGCTCTCACTGTGATTTTCACAGTGAGAAGCACGCAAGCGCCTCTAGTGGCTGTCAATGAGACAGCTACTAGAGGATTAGGGGGAAGGCTTAACCCATTCATAATTATAGCAGTTTCTCTGAAACTGCTATAATTATGAAAAAATGGGTTAACCCTAGAAGGACCTGGCACCCAGACCACTTCATTAAGCTGAAGTGGTCTGGGTGCCTAGAGTGGTCCTTTAATGGGTCTTCAATAGTCCAGACCAACTTCTCTGAATAAATTAGTCCCTGTACCTGCCCTGACTTCCCTAATACAAGTAATTTCTGAAAATGGGTATCATCTAAAAAAGGCATTTTTCTAACATAAGTTTGTAATATATAATATTGCAGTTGAAGAATGGGTTACTGGGGAAATTTAAAAAAAGAAGAATTTACTGCCAAGCTGATACCACATAAATCATTAGGAGTTACTAATGACCTAATCGCTAAATCCAAAGGCCATTACTCCATACTAATTCTTCTTGACCTCTCTGCTGCCTTTGACACCTTTGATTATGCTCTCCTTCTTCAAACTCTTCAATCACTCGGTCTCTGTGACTCTGTCCTCTCGTGGTTTTCCTCTTATCTCTTCCAACGCTCATTCAGCATCTCCTTTTCTAATGATACCTCCTCCCCTCATCCTGTCTTGGTTGAAGTCCCCCAAGGCTCTGCCCTTGGTCCCCTTCTACTTTATACTGCCTCTCTTGGCAAACTTATTACCTCTTTTGGATTCCACTACCACCTGTACGCTGATGACACCCAGTTGTATATCTCCTCCCCAGACCTCTCCCCTGCCATCCTGCAACGTGTCACTGCTTGCCTTTCTTCCATCTCTGACTGGATGTCCTCCCGCTTTCTGAAACTCCATCTCTCTAAAGCTGAGCTCCTTGTCTTTCCTCCTCCTAATACTGATCCTATACTTTTGTTCTCCCTTCAAATTAGTGGTATCCACATAAGTCCGTCCTTGCAAACGCGCTGTCTTGGCATCATACTTGATTCTGGCCTCACCTTTGAGCCTCACATCCAGTATGTTGCCAAATCCTGTAGATTCCATCTTTAAAAAATAGCCCGCATGCGCCCCTTTCTTACGCAAGACGCTACCAAGGAACTTGTCCATGCTCTGGTAATTTCCTGCATGGATTATTGTAACCTTCTCCTAATTGGTCTTCCCAAAAGCCGTATTGCCCCACTACAGTCTGTAATGAATGCTACCACCAGACTGATTTTCCTCTGTAGTCGGTCGTCTCAGACTTCACGCCTCTGTCAGTTCTTACATTGGCTTCCTGTATCCTATAGGAGTTCAAAGTGCTAACCCATATTTATAAAGCACTGAACAATTCTAGCCCCTCTTATATCTCTTCACAGATCCATGGGTATACCCCTTCTCAGTCTTCCACTCTGCCTGTGACCTTCTCCTGTCCGCTGCTCGCACCCGTACGGCCAACTCACGCTTGCAGGACTTCTCGCGGGCTCACCTGGCTGCCGCCATCAGGCTCTCTCCTATTCTTCAGTCATTTAAAAAAAGTGCCTTAAAACTCATCTCTTTAGGAAAGCTTATGGCCTCCCAGAGTAATCTCTACCTCACATACCTGTTTCTTGCTCTCTCCTAAAGGGTAGCACTCTACTCTCTCCTCCAGCTCTTCTTCACTCCACCTTATTTGATTGCTATTGCTTGTCCTAATGTGTTTTAAAATCCACCTCCTATAGACTGTAAGCTCCTTTGAGCAGAGTCCTCTTCACACTATGGTTCCTGTATGTTTTCTTGTAATTGTCCTATTTATTGTTAAATCCCCCCTCTCATAATATTGTAAAGCGCTACAGAATCTGTTGGCACTATATAAATAGCAATAATAATAATAATAATAATAATAATGCTCAAGAAGCAGCGGTCGATCTAATTGAAATTATTTTTTTTCTCATTCGAGACTCTAATTAGGATTATTAAGTGGTTACTCCACTTGATACTCTGTTAAATGACTCCAAGATTCTATTTGAAGTAGAAATGTAGAAGAGCAATGGGTACCAAGTCCCCATTGTCAATATCCTGCCAATAGAATTCTTGGTTAAAAAGCAAGACAAACAATTTATAACACATAGAGATACATATACATTCTAATAGCAGATGTGTACTTGAAACACATAAATTAAAAAAGTGATTAATATATTTATATAATCAATACATTACCCATCACTGATATCTTGAACTCTTGCACACTGTGACTTTAGCCTACTCCAAGTCTCATAGCAGCCTTTTAAGTGTATCTGTCTAGTCCCCTTTCTCTGCTTATACATCAAATGGTTCATGAACTTTAGTCTCCAAAGAGATTCCATTAACTTTCAAATTGCGGCCTCCCCTGCGGAGCAAACTTCATGTGTCTTAGACCAGGTAAAATTATAAAGGTACAGAGCTCACAGTGGCTGGTCTGAAATGAAGAATAGTCTCATCTGGTACAGCAAATAAAAGTTAAAAAAGATCCCATCTTCGTGCTTCATTAAATCTTCACTTAAAGTATAACTATAACGTATAGTTTTCAGAAAATAAGTAAACGTTGACTCTGTTCCTGCAAACTTGGCTTTTTTTTGCTTTGAAATGGTTGCGTTCTGGTTCCCTTTTGCAAGTTGTAGATATCTTAATGTCCTACGGGAGAATAAAGAAAGGGGACTGATATTAAGAAATTTGCTGGAAGCTGGAATATTTTTAACTTTTCAATTCAGGAACAGTTTGCCAGGGTAATGCTAGACCTTTTAAAAGTGATGAAATCCTTTTTTAAAAGATTAATTCTACTCAATATACTTAATTTCACATAGTACATGATTTACTCTTCGGTTAATAGGTGACATGACATATGAATAAAATTAAAATTTACTTTAGAATGTATTATTAAAGGGACCCTCTAAGCACTATAACTATAACCACATTGTCTCATTGAGATGTTATAGTGCCTGACAACCCAGGTGCCATTTCTCCATTTAGTGTTAAACCACCAATGCATTAACACTAAATGAGAGCTCCAAGTCACTCACAGCTTGGCCCGTTTCTGCAGTTCCCGCTTTGAAATGCATATCAAATCTCTGTGCAACTTTTCATTCAACTTTTCATGCAACATCTGTAACATTTAAAAAAAAAAAATAGATGTAAAAGTATAAAATGCACTGAAAAACAGTAGTCCTTGCAAAGTTGTGTTGAAGCATCTCCTCAGTTGCTGTAGGTGGATCCAGTAATAGCAGACACGGTTAGGTGTACCAGTGAATTTGAGTCTTGGAGCAACCTCTATACGGGGAGAACACACTTCGAAACAATTTTGCAAAGACGTGTTAAGTGCATTGTCCAACGTTCTTGTTTGCACATTCATTTTCTGCTCTTAAACAGTTTTAGTTTTTTTTGTAATAAATAATCATTCACGATTGGAGGATCCTCTGTGTATGCTTGCTTCAAAAGGTGGGACCGCTGGTTGGTAAAACTGCAAAGGAGGACACCTAATTTAAAAGAGAAATTGGCAGAAAGAGTCTATTTTTATTTATTTACACTCTTACTATTAGGTATTTGACACAGTGGTATTCTATATGAGAATATGGGTGCAAATCCTGGACTTGGTATATTTATATATTTATATATTTAGTTTGTATTTTCATAAATAATTTGAAAAGCAGTTAAATACACCCTGGCTTACACTGGGACAACATTAACAGCCTTTTGATGCATACCAGCCCAATAGAGTGGAAGGGACAGAGATGGTGGACATTTCAGATCAGTGCCCCTCCAGGGAAAGCCAATCCGCATAGCCCTTCGGAAGAGCTCTTGCTTGGGTTAATGCCTCTTTTTGTTTACAGGGTGCAAATGTTTTTCTCTTTTCTGGAAAAGCTGGACTGGGCATGGATAGGGTGTTGTGTGTACATGTGTTTTCATGCTGCTTGTCATATTTTGTGTGTGTTTGGAAGCTGCTTGTGGGGTTACATGTGTGGAGGTGATTACTTTTGGTGTTATGTATGTGGGAGTAGGCTGTTTGTGGTGTTATGTATGTGGGAGTAGGCTGCTTGTAGTGTTATGTATGTGGGAATAGGCTGTTTGTGGTGTTATGTATGTGGAAGTAGGCTGTTTGTGGTGTTGCATGTTTGTGTGGCTGTTGCTTGTGGCTTTGTGTGGCTGCACGTATGGAGGGAACGCTATTTGTGTGGTTGCTTGTGTGAGGGGATGGGGCTGTTTTCAGTATAGTATATGTGTGCATGTAAATATGGGCTGTTTGAGTAGGAGCTGTAGAGTGGACATAAGGGCTGTACTATGTGTAGGGGGATAATAGGTGAAATGTGTGGGATTCCCCTTCTACCTCTTTTCTCAAATCCCCATTGTATCCTTTAGATTGTAAGCTCATGGGCCATCTAGCTAAGCACTTTGTATAAAAGAGCTCCAATGGCTAGATATCAGCTTATGGGCAGGACTCTCTCTACCTCTTGTATTTGTCTGTGTATATTGTACGTTCTCCACTAATTGAACAGCACTGCGGAATCTGTTGATGCTTTATTATTATTATTATGTTATTATTTATATAGCGCCAACAAATTCAAGAATGGGTGGACGAACAGACATGTAGTTGTAACCAGACAAGTTGGACACACAGGAACAGAGGGGTTGAGGGCCCTGCTCAATGACCTTACATGCTAGAGGGAGTGGGGTAAAATGACACAAAAAGGTAAGGATGGTATTAGACTATAGACAGTTGCAGAAGAGGAATCAGTCAGGAGCTATTAACAGTTTAATTGATACGCTTTTATGAAGAAGTGGGTTTTTAACAATTTTTTTGGAGACCGTGTGAGCATCTAACGGAGGAGGGAAGTGAGTTTCACAGGAACGGTGCAGCCCTCGAGAAATCTTGAAGGCGAGCATCAGAGGTGGGAGTACGGACAGAAGATAGACGTAAGTCTTCAGCATATCGTAAGGGCCTAGACGGGACATACTTGTGTATAAGGGAGGATAGATAGGTGAGAGCAGCATTATGTTGAGATTTGAAAGCAAGAATAAATGCCAGTAATAAATAAATAAATAAAAACAAGGGCTGTAATGTATATGGCGCTTGACAGTGGCTGTTTTGCAGTTAGAGGAAGGGGCTTTAGTGTTGGGAAATAGGGGATGTTGTGTGTGTTAAGCACAATAGGAGCTGTAGCATGTGGGGATAGAGTGTGTAGTGGGATAATGGTTGTGTTGTATGTATGGGTGACTGAGTTGTTGTGTGTGTAGAAGTGGAGATAGGGACTGTAGTGTTGTTGGAACATGTGCTGTTGTGTGTGTTGGGTCATGATAGGGGCTGAAGTGTTAGAGTTATAAGGCTGTTGGGTGTGTTGGGGATATATGATGTACGGTGCATTTTGGTTGAGACAGGGGCTGTAACATGAATGAATTACAAAAGCAAAGCAAAACATTATTAGGCCTAAAAATGTTAACTGTATTATCCCTCTTGCTTACCTTGGGCCAGGAAAGGGGAAATATTAATACTTGGTGATCCAGTGGGTGCATCATGTGGTCTGCTCCTCTGGTAGGTGCAGACTGCTCATATTGCTCCTCCACTGGAGCATTGTCATGCTAATCCATGACAATGCGCCCTCAGAATGTGCAGATCACAAGATCACATCTCCCTATGAGGCACAGTAAGCTGGTTGGCTGTCATGATTTCAGTTCTTCCATCACCCGTAAAGCTCACTCTATTGGCTTGTTTTGGGTAGCATCACCCCTCCAGAAGCTGACTAGGGAGATCACAGCCCACTAGGCATTTGCCAAATTTGCTAATGGAAATTTATGGTCTGGGTGCATTTGATACAACAATGGATGCACAGTTTAAAAAAGATTTGTGGACTGAGCAGTCAATAGGAAATATCAGAGAAAAGAAGCCCAAGTTCTGGATGTAAAAGAACACCCCACGACACAGGTTTTTTCACTTATAAAATCTGTTTAGAACACAGTGATAAACACCCAAATAACCAATGATGATACAATAAACCTACCAAAACTACTCTTTAAAAAATACCAGTTTCTCTGTACTTAGTATTTCTTCATAACAGCTAGTAAAGTTATTAATTTGTAGTCTAATGGTAGTTTAAAATGCACATGCTTGAAAAGCCTAACAAACCAAGCTATTATGACAAAATCACAGTTTTTATGACTCATTTACAATTGGCTTTCAAAGACTAGACATTCACACCTCATTGATGAAAGTGAAGTTAAATTACACTGAACTCCATTATTGAACTCTAAGTAGAACCTCTCAAGTTGAAGGAGGTCATTCTACCTCGTTGTGTGTGATTTATTGAAGCGTTCTCCGTCTTTTGTGTAGGTTCCCTAAACAATGTTTTCCTTCCTGAACTACGAGCTTGTTTCAAGTATCTTCAATTTTTATCTATCACCTCAACTTAAACATATATATAAATAAACAAAAATGCAATAATGTCACCAATTTGTGCCATTTACTTTTCTAGGAAATGACTGGTCAGTCTAATTATTTTTTTTTCCTTTATAGAGAAACTGTCCCTCCCCAAAATGTTCTAATATTATACGTACTAATTACCTATATTTAACAATTCTGTATTTGCGAGGTATGTAAAGTAAAATTAAATTTAGATATCCTCACCTGTTTCTCCTGCCACTGGGCGCCTCTACCTTGTCACTCAATGTCAAGTGCAACTGTTTGCACTTTGCCGTCCTCGTACAGAGAGCATACAGAGAAGAGGAGAAATGAAACAATGTTTCTACTTCTTCTCTTCCTTTGCATTGTGTGCCTAAGCTGTGCCTGGACTGCACTAGATTAGGATGTTATTTGCTAAATTGTTAACATAAGTTTTAAATAATTGGAATACGGCATGAAAAAGATGGATAAGTGATTTCAATATCAACATATTTCCCACTTATGTAATAAAATCCACATTTTTATTCTTCCTTTTCTATGCTATCGCTCTTATACATTGGTTCCTAAACTGGCACTGAATGTTTAAGTTGGCAATCTTGTGTGTTATTTAGAGACAGAAAAATTATATAAGTCAATATAATATTTATGAGCCAGTTATCTAAACAACGTTACGTGAGACATCCCATTAGTTTCCATGGTGACTGCCCATTTAAAGTTTTACCCCAGAATATCGCCTGCTACTGCCTTGTTACATCTCCCCCTGATAGACAATGTGTTACTAGCCCTAGCCATTACTAAGGCTATTATCTATAATTACTCTCTAAGCATTCTCATTTAAAGGGTCACTCCAATAGTTATTCAATGTATTCAACATTGTTTGTGATATTTAAACACACAAGCACTGATAATAAATGTAATGATATATATAATATTTATATATAATAAACTGTTTTTTTTTTCTATATTCTGATTAAAAACTTCTGGTTTTTAACAATATTTCAGCATGTTATCTGTCGATTAGAAATAGTTTTGTTCCAGCTAATGTCAGTGTAAGTAAGAATACAGTTAAAAAAAAAAACTAAGAAAAACATTTATGGACTGAAATATACCCTTTCCAGTACAGCACAATATCTTTACCTAAATGAGGCAGCCCATTTGTTTATTCTGTGAATGAAAACAGATTTATCTACTTTTAAAATGTAGTATTATTAATGTCTTATTATAATGAAATGATGCATTAAGGAAACCACACAAGTTATGCTTTGGAAGATTAGTAGTTTAATGGTACTTTAAACCCCGAATGTCCTTTCTAATAAAATTATTATATTTATTTTACATTTTTGTTTACATTCATACATTTAAATATCATCTTGATATTGCATTGTCAACCTTGTGTCCTTAAAAAGATTCTAAAGAAGTGTAATAAAATTAAAAAAAATGTACATTGTAGCAGACTTTTCATGCCTTCCAAGCTCTGAGGTTTGTCTCTGTGAAAACCACAAAAATGCTCATTAATTTAATCATTTCCTCTCTCAGTACCTTCAGTCGCTTTCTTAGACAGCATGGAACCCATAAAACTAGTTTGGGAAAAGCGATGCCTAGAGTGGGATTTCAGAAAACATGTAAGCGTTTGGGTGGTTTTGGCCATTGTCTTTAACTTTCCAATGGAGCTAGGCATCTCTGAAAGTCGTATATCTGTAATGCTAGTATGAAACTTCCAGTGGAGTTTGACGTGATTTAGAAGTGTTGGGTCACGGGGCTCCTATAAATATGAAATAGAACACAGAAGCCAAAATCTACAGCCTTTGATCCAAACATCTTTGGTGTTCTCCTTGACTTGATCCTGACCTATTCAATTTTATTGAGCATAACAATTTCATTAACTTGAAAAAAAGAAACATTTTAAGGTTCCTTAGAAAGTCTCTAAAAATATATGCACAAAAATAACATTTTGCTTACTGATTACTAATGTATTTTCTAAAAGAAATAGGCAGCCCTTCTATAACTTGAAGCTTAAATATTTGATATCCTGGAGAGTTTTCTGTAGAATATGGCATGTCTGACTTTCCACACAGCAAAAAAATCAGGAGATTACGGGCTAACAAATTCACAGATTTTATGTAAAATAAGATTTATGTACTTGAAACATGACATTATTCAGTTTTCAAATCCTGGGGACTTTTGGCACACCACATTAAAGGGACACACCGAGCTTCAAATAACTGTTTTGTAGAATATTGCACCATTAGCCTGCCTTCTTTACACACACCCTCGCACCAGAAAGACTTCTTTATTAAATGTATGCACTCAGTCTTAGCCATAGACAGCACTGAGTGAGTTGCTTTTAATTCACAGCCCGGCTGTAGACAGTCAGAGAAACTATAAGCAGATAGTAATATCCTAACTATGTGCCCCCCTAGATGCCTTCTGATTCTAATGTAGGTTGCTTTGTAGTTCATATAATTTAGTGCTGTCAGTAGCTGAGCTGTGTGCATACATTTGATAATGAAGTCTTTTAATGCAGTGAGGAGGCACGTCTAAAGAGGCAGGCTTATAGGGCAACATTCTGCAAAACATTTATTGGTGCCCGGATTGTCCCTTTAAGTCCTCAATGCACTTTTCTTGAGCATTTTGAGGTCTGGTCTGTTCTAAGGTGGGCCTGGGCCATGGGTCGTTGAACCTATAAACAACTATTCAGACACATACTCAAATGATCAAAATGAACAGGAATATATAGAATAGTACACTTGCTGTTTGTGGCATTAATTGCATGCACAATATTTGTAGATTGCATTTATGTAAAACATTTTCGTTATAATTATTAACAGATCAGGACCTAACACTTGTATTGATGCTATTCTCATGGTTCATAATTTCCACTCACCCTCTAATAATGGTTAATATTTCAGCCTTTTCATTGTGCATTGAATGGGGCGGGCTAACTTTACTCGCAGCCACATACCAAATGTTGTCATCGGACTTGTGCAACTCCTGGCGAGGATTTACACAGCTATAGGGAGACTAATCAATTACATTCAGGGATGCTTAAGCTGTGACATCACCACTCTCCACTGCAAGCCATCAGGGTGCAGCTCTGATCTCTATTTGATTAGGTAGAGCTTCATGCAGAGGCCTCATGGACCTGAGGTGGTAGTTGTGATACATGGAAAGCAGAGGCTGGGTGTAAGTAACATGGGAAGGATTATCAAATGAGACATGAGGAAAGGATAATGTTGGCCATAGGTGGCATAGAGAAGGGAAGAGCAGGCTGTAAGCAACTTGGGGAAGGGATAAGGCTGGCTGTAAGTGACATGGGTAGGAATTAGGGTTGTTGGATGTTATACAGGTAGGAATTAGGGTTGCTGGAGGTTACAAGAGTAGGGGTTGGTATATAACTCAGTATCTGCACATAAATACAGCCCTGCATACACACACTCCATATTCACATACCAGCATTCACACAGAACCCTGAATAAAATAAATCCATGCATTAACACACAGGCACACCATGGGTCCAAAACAAAATGTTGTTTACACAGTTTTGGGGTGATGAGTACTTTTAAGGTTGAATAGTAATCGGAGACTAGACATTTTGACTCTGCTCTTCTATCAATTATGTTATTGTGGATTTTTTTAAATCATTATATATATTTTTATCTATATCCCAAAAGTATATACTGTGGTCAATCAATTTTCTACTTTCAGTTGTTTAAAACATTTTGCAATGAGTCTAAAAATGTAATTTATTTAAATAGTTTTGGAGGCAATTCAAACAAGCAACGCCTTGCGCATTTCTGTTTTTTCTCGTTCAGGATAAGATACTGAACTGATATTGTATAAAAGACCTTGTGTTACAAGTTTTGCCCTTGTGTAGTCAAAGACTAAAGGGATTTTGGTTTTTGTTAGTATGTGTTTTCTTCCATAATGAATATTTGATGATGATTACTTATACATAGCAATTTCCTTGTTCATCCTTTTATTAATGAGCAGCAAGCCAAGACACGTAAGTGCTTAAACATGTGCGTTAATCCTTACTCAACGTTTCGCTCATTAAACACTGATCGTGCCATTAGAAACAAACTCAAATCTCAAACTTGCAGTATCTCAGTCCAGTGGATATCCTGCCCAGACTAATCTCAGCACCATCATTGCCTCCTAGCTGAATTTATATCTGATGAAGAAGAACTTCACAACTTGTCACAAAAATGTTCTCAACTTTACGAACAAGAACATTGATTTCCAACTTGTGATTGCATATCAGCTGTCAACAAATCAAACTCCAGAACTCCTCTTTGGCCTCTTTCCAGGTCTTCGGATTTATACGCATAAAAGCATATAATTATACTTTATGAACTCCAGGCCTGAAAGCTATTGAACTATTAACTCGTTCAGGTTTGGGTAGGTATGTGGAACATTCCACGATCTCTTTTTTCTGAGCCCACCAGAGCTGAACATGAAATTCTAAGTGAATTAAATGAGCTGACATTTTCACTTCCAGCTGTTCCCATTAAAATTTGAGGCTAGAAACAAATATCAATTTGGACTTTCACAGAGCATAACATCAATCAGTTTTCATTCTCACAGGCCTGGTACCAATTAAAACAAAATGAAGCTGATAACTGGACTCGTTTCTAAAATAACACCAAGGTCCTAATTGCTGATGTTTACACATCGCAGTCTGACAAATGTTACAACAACAAAAAATACGTTTTTAATTTGTATTGCGTGTGCAAGAAATCCTTTTTAAAGAAACAGAAGATATATTGCTTTAGAAATGTTTAACTAAAAATCTATCTATCCTTCCATTTCTCCATCTATCTATCTGATCACTCACCCGTACGTCTGCTTGTCTGCCTATCGGTCTGTCCATCCATCCAACTGTTTGTCTATCTGTTTATCTATTTATTCAATGTATTCATTTACTTTGGAAACGTACATTCCATAGCAAACCAAGCGATTTTAAGGAGAGGTGCCTTGAATAAATAGCATTTTACAGTCAATATAATGTAGCCCCCGATAGCATGTGCAGTCGAAGGCTGTATTAACGAGTTCATGTAATATTTTCAAGTTGCTTTAGATGCAAGGCTATGTTAACAGAGACTCACGTTTTATTAATATACAATAATAATAAAAAACAAAAATGAACTTTTAGTTAGACATTACAACGTGTCATGGCGTTTAAAGTGACAGTTTCTTCTTGAAGAAGAACCTGTCATGACTGGTTTACTTAAAAACAGCATCTCCTTATGCAGTCAACATATAATTTGTCTTAGTGATATAATGTATATTAAATTGCTTTAACATATGCAAGTTAAATACTTGTAACCTCTTCATTGCTTACTGTGTTGCTATTATACTGGGTTCATGATTATTACAATAATGTGATGCTTCTCCCTCACCATGTCCTAAACCCTGTAACTCACTTTGCCCTGCTCAGGAACAGGAAGAGAGAACTTTAACATCGTGTTTCTGTATTATTTTGGAATAATCACATCAACTACATTGTATGTGATGTGGTTGCTGTGACAGTTCTCCTAAAATTCCTTTTTTTTACACATAGAGGACTATGCCGTTGGCATTACTATCTGACGGGATATATTTCTGCAAAATCTATACATTTGCTAGGACTTTTGTTTTTACAACGTATAGGTGAAATTGCATTATCAGTGGATAAGTGATGGTTCAGCAACAGGAATACTTTAATTAAAATTACAGTATTGCCACTCTCACCAAGAATATAACTACACTGATTAGCCACACTATTAAAACCACCTGCCTAATATTATGAAGGGCCCCCTTGTACTACAAACAGCACTGACGTGTCCAGGCATGGGATCCACAAGACCTCTGAATGTGTCCTGTGGTATCTGGCACAAACACATTAGCACCAGATCCTTTAAGTCCTACAAATTTTGAGGTGGGGCCACATGAATCAGATTTGTTGTTTCAGCACATCCTAGATAATCAATCAGAGATCTGGGGAATTTAGAGTCCAAGACAACATCTAGAACTCTTTATCATGTTCCACAAACCATTCCTGAATGATTTGTGCAGTGTGGCAGCGTGCATTATCCTGCTGAATGAGGCCACTGCCATCAGGGATCACCATTCCAGTGCTGGGGTGTACGTGGTCTGCAACAATCTCTTGGTTAGCCTTCACTCCCTACGTGTATCAACGAGCCCTGGGTGTCCATGACCCTGATGCTGGTTCTCTTTTTGAATTTAGCTCCACCCAATTTGGTAGGTACTCACCACTAACCACTAACCCAGGCTTGCTGTTTTGGAGATGCTCTGACCAAGTCATCTAGCCATCACTGTCTGCCCTTGTCAAAGTCAATCACATCTTTTCAATTACCCATTTTTCCTGTTGCCAACACAAAATTCCAGAACTGACTGTTCACTTGCTGCCTCATATATCCCACCCCTTGACAGGTGCCATTGTGACAATATATTCAATGTTATTTACTTACCTGACAGTGATTTTAATGTTGTGGCTGATACATTTAGCCACTTACCTTAATCCAGCGTCGGGCTCCTTGGCGCTGGTGACCTCTCCTCCCCGCCGACGTCAGCTCCCGAGTATAGCCGAATGAACCTGCGCGGCAAGAAGCGCACACGCATTCAAACACACCCATAGGAAAGCATTACTCAATGGGGATCTTATTTGACGATGGACTCCGTGAGGACGTCCAGCGTCAAATAAGTGTGATTTACTCACTGAGAATCACGGGAGCGGCCTCTAGTGGCTGTCAGGGAGACAGTCACTAGAGGCTGGATTAACCCTGCAATGTAAACATTGAGTTGTGACATGCTTTCTCCATACTTTTTTCCAATTATTCTGGTGCAGGTCCAAAGAATACTGCTCCAGAACTGTGCTGACTTTTTTTTTTAGATGTTTTTGGCAAAGTCTAATTTGCCCTTTATATTCTTGAGGCTTATGAATGGTTTGCATCTTGTGGTGAGCCTTCTGTATATGCTCTCATGAAGTATTCTCTTTATGGTAGACTTGGATGAAGATAGTCCTACCTCCGGGAGAGTATTATTCACTTGATTGGAGGTTGTGAAGGGGTTTTTCCTTTCCATTGAAAGGACCCTACTATGATACACCACTGTTGTTGAATAGTTCACCAGTGCGTTTTTTTTCTCAGAATGTATCAAATTGTCAATTTGGCCACTCCTAATGTTCCTGCTATCTTTCTGGTGGATTTTTGAAGGCTAAGGATGGCCAGTTTCACTTGCATTGAGAGTTTGTTTGGCCACATGTTGTGGGTTCACAGCAACAGCTTCCAAATGCAAATACCAACTCCATGCCAAATCAACTCCAGACCTTTTACCTACTTAATTGATGAAGAAATAAGGAAGGAATGGCCCAAATCTGTCTATGAAACAGCCTTTGAGTCACTTGAAAAACAGGTGCCTACATATTAAAGAACTGTTATTCCTAAACCCTTTCTCCAATTTGGATTTGAGTACCCTCAAATTAAAGCTGAGAGAATGAATATTCATTATTTAATTGTAACTTGTGTCAGTGTTCAAATATTTCTGGGGATCATACCACCAACATTGATATCATAGAGCAGTAAATCTGCTCTATCTTTGTGAGTACTATTTTTTAAATCTATTTTATAAAGTTTTATCATCTTATTGAGAGCACTATCTGTTGCCTTCTCTACTTTTGCATGAGTTTACAGGCTTATTTCAGCTAGGATTACACAGCCGAGATACCTGTGCTAGATATTGGAGCTCCGCTACAGTCACACAAGCCACACTTGTACTGCACATAAGACATGAGGGCTCCAATTTAGACTGAAAGTACGGAGATTTAGCCTAAGGCAAAATAAATGGTTCTTTACTGTAAGAAAAACAAGGATATGGAATTCTCTGCCTAAAGAGGTTTGTGTTTATCAGAGTCTGGCAGATTTTTAAACAGCGGCTGGATTAATAATTGCAGAAACAAATTATTCATTGATTCAGATGAGGGTTAACCGTTTTCTTGATCCAAGGAGAGATCTGACTGCCATTCTGGGGTTAGATAATGATTTTTCTTCCAAGTTTGTTGCTAAATTGAAGAGAGTTTCAAACAGTGTTTTTTTTACTTTCTTTTGGACTAACAACAAAACAGGTATGAGAAAGGCTGAACTGGATAGACAGAAGTCTTTTTAGCCTATTTAACTATGTATAAGAAAGCAATGTGGGGCAAATATGACAGAAGTAGAACCCCCACATGAATGGTGTGAGTACGAGTGGGAGAAACGATGAATGTAATAAATGTAAGTTTTTCAATGTAAGAGAAAATCAACAGGCCCAGTGTTTTGAAGTTTGTGTTTAAACCTACTTGTTATCAACAATTATCAGAAACTTGTTTCTGTAAGCTGACACCACCCTTCTTAACGAAAGACTTAAGCCTTATCCTAGCTGTTCCTCACTCGAAGAGGTGCCAAACATCAAATCATGCAAAAAGCCTGATTGTACGGAATAGCTTGTACAAAATAGCTGGCTCTTCTAAATGGCTTGAAGAGGGAAATGAGTTCATTAAATATTTCCTCACAGAGTAAATAAGAAACACGTGTTTCCGTCTTGAGTTTAGTCTAGGCAACATGATCACAATCCCTTTGTGTCAAGATCAATATTACTTTGAAATAAAATCAATGAGGGTTCTTTATGATGTCCAAACAAATACTACAGCTAACGGGTTACAAAGATAAAATGAAGTGTATAACTAATTACCCTGAAAACATAATTTAACATATTCATTTTAGCTATTGCAATCTTTTCACATTCCATTATCTAAAAAGTCAGTGGAATTACTGATTTTCGACAAAAAGTAAGTGTTTCCATTTCTGTGGTGTACAGCTGTTTCTTTATATTTATTAGTAATCATATGCATTAAATCAAAAAGTCAAATAAGGTAGTATAGCATTTCTTGAGATCTTGATTAATATTTATTTATAATTATGATAAGCTGAAACAATGAACCCATCTAGAGGTCATACGGTGGAATGTAAAGCTTGTGACTGCTTTAAGTTCTCCACTTAAACCCCAATAGAACACACAACGGGTGTGGATCATTGTAATTTCTACAAAAATATCTATTTCACTGATTAGAGCTATAACCATCCTGATGTCAAGGCCTGAATATCTACCAGAACATAACATCTGGATATTGGTTCAATCTGATGGACTTAAATCATTTTATTTAGAGATGAGTAAAATTTTAGAATTCCACACTGCTGAAACAAGAACTTCATTAAGTATTGAAGTATATATAGGTATATGTAACATGGATTAACTGTGTCACTGGCAGTAATTACACTTTACTACTTGTATGTACTTTTTCTGAATATAAGATATTGTAAAGAAGCACTTCGCACCCAATTGCACTTAAATAATCAAAAGTTGTATAATAATTTGTTCATGCAATGTAGGATACTTTTCTACTTAAAAAGATGGATTTTACAATTTCCTTTAGTGAACACCAGAGGGTGATCTCTGTTCTTGCAGATGCCGCCCCAACTCCATTTTGGAATGCACGGAAGCGCCATGTGGAATGCAAAAGGGAAGTCATCACTGGTACGCACTGAAGTCCCTCTGTGCATCTCTTGCTCCCCTTTCCGAGCCCCTCCTTTGTCTCATTCCTCCCCAGCCCCTCTATTTGTCTCATTTCCCCCCCAGCTCCTCCGTGTGTCAGATCCTGCCAGGCCCTCCATGTGTCTCTCCCCCCCTCTTTCATGTGTCTCATTTGCCCCGCAGCCACTCCATGTGTCTTATTTCCCCCTTTCATGTGTCTCATTTCCCCCTGCCCATCCATATGTCTCATTTCTCCTCCTGCCCCTCTGTGTGTCTCATTTCCACCCTCATGTGCCTCACTCACCCCGATGTGTCTCATTCAGCCCTTCCCAGCCCCTCCTGTATGTTCTTGTAGCGTTACCGAGTAGACCGCAGTGAAGGAGCTTTTGTTCCTCTCCCCGGTATGACAGGAAGCAGTTTGGCACTTCCTGTCAGATCAGGTTGGGGAATAGAAGCTCTTCTACCACAGTATGCGGCTTTGCCAGGCTATATAGAATAACCGGAAGGAGGAGAGCGCTGTGCAGTGCATTGTACTCCCCTCCTGCCAGCCATAAGCCGATGCCCCCTGAAGGTATGTTGTCCCGCTGAGAATTTTCCCGATATCTTGATATGATAGGGCAGTTGGGGGGCAGAGGTTGACTAACATTTTTTGCCAGTGAAAGAGCCTAGAATGGTGTTTTCATACCTAGTAATCACAGTTTGAGTTTGTTACATTAACCCGGATGATAGGTGTGTACAATATTTTATTGGAGGCCATATATGTGGATTTAAGGAATGTGGGTTATTATTGGATATTTTCTTAATTTATCACATATTTATTTAATTGCATAGTCCATAATTAGCTAAAAAGAAAAATATTATATATATATATGCACAGAATAGTTATCACAAATTGTAATAATCGAGAAAACTTCTCATATCAGTCTTAGTTAGTGCTCATTTAGTCACGTTGTACACTATTTCCTTTTTATGAACAGGTGGATTTTATTTGCTTTTATGGTTCTGTTTCCTAAGTTAAGCAATTATAAGCTTAAATAGATTAAATGAAAACCAAATTCTGTAGAAACAAGAGGGTATAAAATCAAATCTGTCTTTAATCCAGTATGTAAAATGCAGAAGATGAAAGGACTATTCATGTGTTTGTTATACATTTCTTATTAGTAGTAGTATATTTTTAGGGGCAGGGGGGTTGGAAGCTGACTAGTGAAGTCAAAACCAAATAAGTACTCCTTCCTAGGCCATCTGAGATCCAGTCTGACTAATTAGTCTCATAACATAGGTTTTTGCATATTTGGAATATCACGGCCCCTGACCTAGGGTCATTGCAATTTGCTGCACCCCTCCTGGACTTCAAAGAATTCATTAACATTTTCTAAGTCACAGGGATCCACAGCCATTTACAAAGACTCATTAAGGAGATTCTCTTGTTGAACTTTAATCTTTAATAAAACTCGACTAATCTTTTCTTATTGATTAAAAATAAATAAGAACATGATGCCGAACATAATGCTGCAAACAAGTACCATAGCCATGGTGTAAGAATACAAGATATGAACGACACACACGTTTCATTAAAATTCAGCTGTAGCTAATCAATACATTATTTAATGGGTTTTGCTTATTACTCGTCAGCGTGCAAATAACCAAATAACCCTCAGCAGTGCAAGGGTTAATTATAATGCGGTTGGTCTGTGCTGCTAGCCAACCGCCACATTAAAAAAAGTAAAAATAAAAAGACACCCATATTACTATGAGGGAGGTTTAAAATCTGCACGGACATATTTCTCAAATGTTTACAACTTGAGACAGGGCAGTCATTTCTGCCCAGTCACTAGAGAGGCCCCATCCCATGGAACAGGGCTTGTAAAATAATTTGCGGCCAACAGATGGGAGCTATTTAATAAGAGAAAATGGGGGAGACATCCTAATGCAGCAGGTGATGCTCTAAATATGAAAAAGGGGGTTCCTGATGTCCTCCGCCCAGCCCCAATTCTACTAATCTAATTGCAGTATATAATGGGGGGCTGTCATTGTCATCCCTCTCCCCCTGGTTGGTTAGGGGTTCCTCAATAGCCTAGCAACTCCCCTTAAAATAAATTAGCTCTACCTACCCCCTTCACCTTCTGTCTTCATTAAACTGAATACCTGTGATAAAAATAAGTTATGGTTACCACAAAGTCTTCTTTCTTGTAAATCTTCTTATCTTCAGCCCCCCCCCCCAAAAAAACCCCCCATTATCCTGCAATGGCTGCTATCACTGCCAGCAGGCAAATAGAATTTAAAATAAATGCTTGCTTGTAAACAGTTAACAAGAAATTGTGAATATCAGTAAAACCGGTGCTTTGTGAATCTCAGAATCCTATTCTTTGTGTAGGATTCGGATGTGAAAGCATTGATAATTATTAACCTGGTAACTGAATGTATCTAATCTAATCAACCGGAGAATTGCCATTCCAGTCAGAATTCCATCATTGTTATTATTTTATCATTTATATAGCGCCATCAAAAACCATAGCGCTGTACAATAGCATACAGTGAATAACCCTTTTAAAGTTCCTATATTTTTTCTGTACCACTCCATGCTGTTCAGTATTTACAAATCGACAAACCAGGAAGCGAATGATGCTTCCTATACATTCTTAAACTTTTCTATCTCTATGCCCAGTGCTTTGTGAATAATGCAGGAGTTTCATGAAGTTGTAATTCAACTGTCAGCTGTCTGCGGTAGAAATCTAACAGAAGAACTATAACTACCATAAAACTAAGTCAAGACTATGTACCATAGTAAGGGGGGCTACCACAGAGTCCACAAACAAGGATAAAGTATGTGTGTGTGTGTGTGTATGAGTGGGTGCAGTGTGTTTATAATGGATGCATTATGTGTGTAGTGGGTGCAGAGAGTGTGTGTAGTACAGTTGTGTGTATGTAGTAGATGCATTGTGTGTAGTGTGCGTAGTGGATGCAATGTGTGTGTGTGTGTAGCACATATAGTGTATAGTGAATGTAGTGTGTGTTTGGTAGAAGCATTGTGTATAGTGGATGCAGTGTGTGTGTAGTGGATGCAATGTGTGTGTTTGTGTAGTGGATGCAGTGTGTGTAGTGTGCGTAGTGGATGCAATGTGTGTGTTTGTGTAGTGGATGCAGTGTGTGTAGTGTGCGTAGTGGATGCAATGTGTGTGTGTGTATAGCACATATAGTGTATAGTGAATGTAGTGTGTGTTTGGTAGAAGCATTGTGTATAGTGGATGCAGTGTGTGTGTAGTGGATGCAATGTGTGTGTTTGTGTAGTGGATGCAGTGTGTGTAGTGTGCGTAGTGGATGCAATGTGTGTGTGTATGTAGCGCATATAGTGTATAGTGAATGTAGTGTGTGTTTGGTAGAAGCATTGTGTATAGTGGATGCAATGTGTGTGTTTGTGTAGTGAATGCAGTGTGTGTAAATATGTGGGGTAGGGTAGGGGCCGTGGGCAAAAAAACATGTACTCATTTACTTTGTTTCCTTACCTCCTCATTGCGTCTTACCTGTGGCCAGGGAGAGAGGGCATTACACTCCCTGATAGTCCAGTGGTTTTGTGCAAGCCTCCAGCAGTTCATATACTGAAAGGGGGGCACAGGAGATTAGTTTACCTTTCTGGCAAAGAGCAGGTCCTCTTTCTCTCTCTTGCAAGCACGGCATGCGTGCTGCTTTGAAGCATTGATGTGGTAACCACGGCAACGGTCTTACTCGCAAGAGTTGATGCCAGCAGTAAAGATGTTGTCTGCTGGGCAAGGGGCATATATATATATATATATATATATATATCGATACTCGCTATATACACACTGATCAGCTAAAACCACCTGCCTACTATCGTGTAGGTTCCTCTTGCATGAACTCCATAGACTTCTGACCATGTCCTGTGGTATTTGGCGCCAAAACTTTAGCACCAGATCCTTTAAGTCCATGTAGGTGGGGCCTACATGGATTGGATTTGTAGTTCCAGCACATCCCACAGATGATCAATCTGAGTGAGATCTGGGAAATTTAGAGGCCACTCTTTGTCATGTCCCTCAATCGATTCCTGAACAATTTCTGCAGTGTGACAGGGTGCATTATCCTGCTGAAAGAGACCAGTGCCATCTGGGAACTCCATTGCCATTAAGGGGTGTATGTGGCCTGCAAGAATCTCTAGGTAGCTAGTATGTTTCTGTCACAGCTTACCTTAGTTGGGAGTCCGGTAGGCAGAGATTTCTGCTCACCCTCGCAATTAAACACAGGCCAAGGTGGTTAGGTGAGAATTCACCTGGCCTGTGAGTCTGTGCACGGGGGCTGTGCAGGATATTGCTCCAAGTCGCAATACAGGTAAGGACACAAGCAGGAGAATCATCGAGGGTAAGCCAAAGGTCAGAGGATGCCAGAAGTCAGGATACATTATGAGAAAGCCAAGGTCAGAAGCCAACTGTAGAACACTGGATCACATATACAAACTCAGGGAGAGTCAGTGTCTTATACCTGGCTAATTCGATATAAGCTACAGGTTGACCATAATTGACAGGAGCAGTCACAGGTAAATCCCAGCCCCCAGTGCTGGCTACAAGGCAAGAATAAACATTAGTTATTTAAAAGCGGTACACACAAAAATAACACAACAAAATTATAAAAAAAGCAGCTCCAAACCAACTCTAGCAACTTGATGAGTTGTACACTCAGAAATAGAAAATTGGGTGTGTGCACTTATAAATATAAACCTAAACAAATAAAATAAAATAATTAACAAATCATTTTATTAATTATCACATATATAAAAAAAATAATAATAAGCAGGGGGCTGATTCCAATCTCCGCTGTTAAATCTAACCAGACAAATAAATTCAAATGTATCGCTACAGAGAGCAACAAAATGTAAAACTAAATGTATCCACTAATTAGCTTCACTAAATAATAGCCATTAGAGGTGAAAAGACCTCAATAGAAAAATAAAGATCAACGACTAAGTGAAGATAGAGTGGATACAACAAATAGCGTAATGAAACACAAAAAATCTAAATACCACTATACACAATAATAATAATAAATATAAATATAAAAATACCTGACCTAGGTGTGGGCCCCCACCAGAGGTAAATATAATCAAAAGAAAAAATAATAATATTAAAAAACAACAAACATCCAGAAGACTTCCCTGGGTCGGCAAGATGAAAATACTACCGGGCAGATCCAAATAGCAGCCAGATAAACCCTATCAGGGGGACTCCAACTCCCTCACACCGCGGTCGAGATCTTCAAAAAAGAGAGCGGTGGAAATGGAGTAGGGAAGATAACTGGGTGCAGAGCGGTGAAAGAAAGATAATAACTGCCTGGATAGCAACAGCCCATAAACATATACCATGGAAACAATAACTGAATTGTGGCTCAGAGGCAAGGCAGCAAGACCAGGACACACCCCTGTTGGGCACTTCTGGGGCGACCACGTCTGAATGTCACAGCGAGAACTATGACAGTTTCAAAGTAGCATCCACATGAATGTCAAGTTTAACACTGCCTCCGCCAGCCAGCCTTCTCCCCATAGTGCATCCTGCTGCCAGCTCTTTCCCATGTAAACTATGCACATGCACCTGGCTATTCAACTGATCTAAAATAAAATGTGATTCATCAGACCAGGCAACCTTCTTCCATTGCTCCATGGTCCAGTTCAGATGTTCATGTCCCCAGTGAAGATGCTTTCAGCGGTCATTTCAGACCACCTGGACTGGTCTGTGGCTGTGCAGCCCCAAATGCAGCAAATTTTGAGGCACTATTTGTTCTGTCACCTTTCTATCATGGCCAACATTATGTTTTTTTTAAGCAGCTTAAGCTACAGTAGCTCTTCTGTGTGATTGGACATAGTATTTGCTCCCAACATGCATCAATGAGCCTTTGGTGCCCATGACCCTGATCATCCTTCGTTGCATCACTTTTGGTAGGTATAAACCACTTCATACGAGGAACATTACACAAAACTTGCAGTTTTGGAAATGCTCTGACCCATTTGGTCCTTGTCAAAGTCACTCAGATCTTTTCTCTTACCCATTTTTCCTGCTTCCAACACATGAAACTCGAGAACTGACTGTGCCATGTGACGATGCATTCAATGTTACTCACATCTGTCAGTGGTTTTAATGACGTGGCTGATCAGTGTATATATACACATTGGGTATATGGGGTCCATATTGGATGTACCCCCTGATGGAGGCCCTGACACTGCACAATGCAAATCAAGAGCAGAAAAGGCAGGCGTATGGATCAAAGCAAATTAGGAGTAATCAGTATTTTAAAAAAAAAAAATACATCGAAAAATTTTAGAAAAATGTCACTCAGTGTAATTAACCATAACATTAGATGGGACAGATGTTTCTTTTGACTTGTATTCACTCCTTCAATCTTACTGACTAGTGCACTAGGAATAAAATGTCAACTTGGTCAGTACCTTTACATCCTCACTAATGGTATTTCGAATTATACACATCAAGCCAGATGTTACAGCTTAAATTAATTTAGGTTCAGGGGGAGGCCATCTGCCATCAATGCATCAGCATTACATTTATGTATTTATATTTCCCATATTGACTTTGCGATATTTAACTAAATATAAACATGAAGTGAGAATCCTACTGTTTGTTCCCCAGACTGATAAATTCTGCTGGCTGTTTTGGGGACAGGAAGAAATAAAGAACATATAGTCACTAACATCTTAGGGCACTAGGAATCAAGTCTAGTTCAGGCCTGGTGAAGGGCATAAGTTGATGCGTAAAGGTGATCTGCCACTTTTTTGCAAAGACCCTCTAATGTGACATCTCTGGGTAGGGTCCAGTGGCCATGGGTGCAGTCCAAGGTTGATTTACTCACCTGAAGCTGTCCTTTGTGACTGCCACCGTCTTCTTAAGGTAGACCTTTTTTTGCTCCTGGTGTTTCATCTGCCAGGAGCTACGTTAGTGCTGAACTCTTGTGCACATGCAAGTGGACAACACCGAGATCTATGGAGATCTCTGTACAGTTGACTCCATAGATCAAGTCTCGCTGTGAGCGAGACCATGTCTGAATCCAATAGCTGTCTTTTGTTACAGCTGCTGGGATTGGACATAAGTCTACTTTTCAGCAAATTTTGTCATCCTCAAGCTTGCATGTAAAACAAAGTAATCCCTATTTTATCTTTTGGTATCTTTGGATTTTGTTGGGATTTCAACAAAATTCCAACCCAGTTAGCATGAATATTTCATAAAGATTATATCATACTTAAATACTCAGAAGTGAAAGAGCCACTTTAAGGAGTGACTTTGGTGTGCTTGACAATAAAACAAAAACAAGCTATTTGAAGTAAACTAAACTTTATAGGGGAATTGTCAAATTCAAAGCTCATCTAAGTCATCAAGAATATTTAGCTGGCTTTGCCAAAAATTTTGAATAATAGAATTTAACAGGTACTTTGCTAAATTACACGGTCTCCTTTGGGCAAATGAAACAGGCAGCCCTAAATCTTACCGCTCTAAATTTTAGGAGCGCACAACACAAGGCTTCATTCCATTGCCTACTGGCCTTGATTTTTTTTCTGGTCTACACAGAAGGAACTCATGTTCTTTGTCAGTATGCACCAAATCAAGAGATATGACAATTTGTTTACTGCTTGAAATATCTGGTAATGTAAGGAGGAAGTATTGTCATGTATCAGTTTCATTCATTAGACAAAATCATGTAGGACATTCTCGTCTCGGTTCATTTTCTCTGGACAGAAATAGTTATGTTCGTCGTCATATTTCCAGACAAAGTCTTTCAAAAGTCTTAGATTTTATCGAAAGCCTCCAAATTTTCAACTTCAATCTTCAATTAAAGCAAGTCTTTTAGCAAATCACACAGCCGTAAATGGACAGGGTATTTTGCATGAAAGAAATGTAACGTTAAAGATAGTAAAAATGAAAATCAGGCATTTTGTAACTGAAAACCCTACTTATACACCAATAAAAGTACATAATGTAACATTCTCCAGCCAACCAGGCAAATAAATAATGTAACCCTCTGTTCTAAAATGCGTTGCAGTTTATTCAATTTGCTCACAGAAACAGAGAGATTGATGACAGATAAGCTATACTAGGCCCACTTATACTGCCAATTTTCCTAGTCTGCAGGAGCCCCAGGACCTATTTGATAGTTGGCTCTCCCAATATTTAAAATACCTTTATATCTACCACAAAAATGTCTGGATTCCTTTATTATATCAGACCATGCTATTTCCGTTAAGAACTTGTACCACGGTCCCACTTTTTCATAACAGTTCTCATGTTCCTTTGAATTAAATATTTTAAATAAAAATGGCTGTATGTAGGAATAAATATAAAATACATACATTATCCCCCAAAAAATACCTTTTTTTCCCTGCTAGTGCGTATTTGATGTAGACTGTTCAGTTACTATTTAAGTTCTTCTGTAAGGTTCTAAATGAAATTAGTGGCATCTAACGTTATTACATTTTCAAATAAGATATGTTGTTACTGAAGCTACGGGGTCTGCCAGACCCCGTCAGAAACACGGTGTGCCATGGTATAGTTACCTATATACAGACAATGGCGACTATGCAAATAAAAAGTTTGAGGACAAGAAATTATATTACATATATCAAAAATGTTATTTATAATGGTCAATGTTTAGCTTATACTATGATGTCTGCTCTTCTGAATTCTGACTCCTGTACTGTCCGTGGAATTTCTATTTTGTAGTTAGTCCTATTGCAATCCTTTAACCACAAGTCGGTAATCATTAAAATAGCCGTTGCTATTATTAGTTATTACCATCAGCTCCACGCTGCAAGTTTTAACATTAATGACTGATAATTATTGGCTACCAAATGTTCTACTGACACTGGGTATGATTAAGGGGGGCAGGGGACTGGGTAAAGGTGACAGGGTATGATTAAGGGGGTCAGGGGACTAGCTATAGGTGACACTGGGTATGATTAAGGGGGGCAGGGGACTGGAGAAAAATGACTGGGACATAGCAATACCAGGGTACTCTTTATATAGGAAAGATAGGGAAGGCAAGAAAGGGGGAGGGGTGGCCTTGTATGTGAAGGATAGCATAAAATCTAGCCTAATAAAAGTTAGTGAGGCAAACATAGAGTCCGTTTGGGCTACGTTAGAATTTGGTAATCACACAGTAACTCGTGTAGGTGTGATTTATAGGCCCCCAGGACAAATTGAAGAGTTAGATAATCTACTAGTTGAGGAAATAGCTAAAATGACAATGAAGGGGGAAGTTATCATCATGGGTGACTTTAATCTTCCTGATGTAAATTGGAAAACAAAATTAGCTACTTGTGCCAGGAGCACACATATTCTAAACTCCCTACTGGGATTGTCTCTAAAACAAGTTGTTGAGGAGCCAACTCGTAAAGAGGCCATACTAGATTTAGTGTTAACAAATGGAGATTTGTACATCAGATATTACTGTAGGTGAAAGTTTAGGATCCAGTGATCATCAGTCAGTGTGGTTTAATATAAGAACAGTGACTGAATACGCACAAAAACAAAAGTTTTAGACTTTTTGAAAAACAGAAAGACTTTTCTAAAATTAGAATATGGAGTAGAGGTACGTATCTAGGGGCTGGGCAATTTAGTAGGTCAAGAAAAATAGAGTTATTTAAAAGTTGCACTATTGAAGTCAACAGAAAATTGCATTAGGCTTGTCAGTAAAAGCAAAAAATTCAAGAAACCACTGTGGTACTCCGCAGATGTGGCCAAAATAGTTAAAAACAAAAAGTTAGCATTTAGGAATTGTAAAAAAACCCAGAGTGAGGAAGACAAAATGATCTATAAGATTAGGCAGAAAGAGGCTAAGCAAGTTATAAGAGCTTCCAAATCACACACAGAAGAGAAAATAGCACAGTCAGTAAAAAAGGGATAAAACATTTTTTAGATACATAAATTAAGTAAAACAATGATTAGTTTGATTAAAAACAAAAGAAGGAAGGGAAAGGTATATATACCCAGAAAGAGGATAAAGGTCAGGCTGACTGCCTCCAATGAATATTTTTGTTCTGTATTTACAGGAAAGAAAGTGAGAAGAGGGAAGAAGAAAGAGGACCTCCAGGGTTGAGATAAATGAGTCATTTTGTACAGTGAGTTTACAGAGGAAGAAGGTTCTATCTCCAACTGTCAAAGTAAAGACAAAATAAGTCAATGGGACCTGATGGAATACACCCCAAAACTATTAAAAAGAGCTTGAAGTGGTGTACTAGCAAGGCTCATTAACAATTTATTTAACAATGTCATTGTTAGCAAAAATTGTAGTCCCAGAAGATTGGAAGTTAGCGAATGTTGTGCCCATTTACAAAGAAAGGTAATAGGGAGGAGTCGGGCAACTATAGGCCAGTAAGCCTTACTTCAGTAGTGGGGAAAGTGATGGAAACCATGTTAAAGGATAGGATTGATGAACATCTAAAAACACATGGATTTCAAGATCAGAGACAACATGGGTTTACTTCAAGGAGATCATGCCAAACTAATCTTATTGATTTTTTTGATTGGGTAACTAAAATTATAGATCAGGGTGGTGCAGTAGACATTGCTTACCTAGATTTCAGTAAGGCTTTTAACACTGTTGCACATAGAAGGCTTATCAATAAACTGCAATCTTTAAGTTTGGATTCAAATATTGTTGAATGGGTAAGGCAGTAGCTGAGTAACAGGCAACAGAGGGTTGTAGTTAATGGAATATATTCGAAGCTTGGACTTGTCACCAGTGGGGTACCTCAGGGATCTGTACTTGGACCCATTCTCTTTTAATATTTTTATTAGTGATATTGCAGAAGGTCTTGATGGTAAGGTATATCTTTTTGCTGATGATACTAAGATATGTAACAGGGTTGATGTTCCAGGAGGGATAAGCCAAATGACAAATGATTTAGGTAAACTAGAAAAATGGTCAGAATTGTGGCAACTGACATTTAATGTGGATAAGTGCAAGATAATGCATCTTGGGCGTAAAAACCCAAGGGCAGAGTACAGAATATTTGATAGAGTTCTAACCTCAACATATGAGGAAAGGGATTTAGGGGTGATTATTTCTAATGACTTAAAGGTAGGCAGACAATGTAATAGAGCAGCAGGAAATGCTAGCAGAATGCTTGGTTGTATAGGGAGAGGTATTAGCAGTAGAAAGAGGGAAGTACTCATGCCATTGTACAGAACACTGGTGAGACCTCACTTGGAGTATTGTACACAGTACTGGAGACCGTATCTTCAGAAAGATATTGATACCTTAGAGAGGGTTCAGAGAGGGGCTACTAAACTGGTTCATGGATTGCGGGATAAAACTTACCAGGAAAGGTTAAAGGATCTTAACATGTATAGCTTGGAGGAAAGATGAGACAGGGGGGATATGATAGAAACATTTAAATATATAAAAGGGAATCAACACAGTAAAGGAGGAGACTATATTTAAAAGAAGAAAAACTACCACAACAAGAGGACATAGTCTTAAATTAGAGGGACAAAGGTTTAAAAATAATATCAGGAAGTATTACTTTACTGAGAGGGTAGTGGATGCATGGAATAGCCTTCCAGCTGAAGTGGTAGAGGTTAACACAGTAAAGGAGTTTAAGCATGCATGGGATAGGCATAAGGCTATCCTAACCATAAGATAAGGCTAGGGACTAATGAAAGTTTTTAGAAAAATTGGGCAGACTAGATGGGCCGAATGGTTCTTATCTGCCGTCACATTCTATGTTTCTATGTTTCTATGGCTATGGGTGACACTGGGTATGATTAAGGGGGCAAGGGACTGGGTAAAGGTAACAGGGTATGATTAAGCGGGTCAGGGGACTGGTTATGGGTGACACTGGATATGATTAAGGGGGGAAGGGTCTAATTGAGGGGGCAGGGGACTGGGTAAGGGTGACACTGAGTATGATTAAAAAGGGCAGGGGACTGGGTAAGGGTGACAGGGTATGATTAAGGGGGGCAGGTAACTGGCTCTGGGTGACACTGGGTATGATTAGGGGGGCAGGGGACTGGTGAAAGGTGACAGGGTATGATTAAGGGGGCAAGGGACTGCCTATGGGTGACACTGGGTATGATTACAGGGGGCAGGGTCTAATTTAGGGGGCAGGGGACTGGGTAAGGGTGACAGGGTATGATTAAGGGGGGCAGTGGTCTGATTAAGGGGTGCAAAGGGTTGATGGAGGGGTGCAGCCTGGGGATTGATGAAGGGGTGCAGCCTGGGGATTGATGAAGGGGACATGGTCTGATGAATAGAGGCAGTATCTGATGAAGGGGGGCCAGGGTCTGATGAAGGGGGCAGGGGTTTTATTGAAGGAGTGGCCAAGGGTTTTGGTGAAGGGGGTGAAGGTGGCATATGTGCCTGAAATTGTCTAGAGGGGGCCAAACAAAGACGTGGGTTGAAGAAATGAAGGAGAGGCTATACATGCTTAGTGTGTTTTTGGAACAATATTTTGGAACACCAACACCTAGTGGTTTACAAATCACAGAAGAAAAAGATGAAGAAAGCTGCAGTAGCCAAAGTGATGTGCATCTTAAGCTCAGTGAGCCTTCAACATCTAAAACATCTTTGGAAGAGGATTCTAATACACCTTCTGGCTCGGTGGCTTTTGATGAAACAATAAACACATGTGAAAACTCAAGCTTCACAGATCCCGCTTTGTGGCCAAAATTGATTTCTAAGAATATTGATAGTATTTTAGATGTTGGTCCTGTACAAGTACAAGATGTTGATTTTAAAAAAGAGGCTTATAATCGGCACTTTTCTTCAGCTTTCTACAAAAGAAAATTAGACAGTGGTGAAGAACAAACACGGCGATGGTTGGTATACTCCTCATCTGCCAATAAAGTATTCTGTTTCTCTTGTAAATTATTTGATAAGAATCCTAAAACATCGCTTGCCCTTGGAGGATCAGATGACTGGGACACATATGTCAAATATTTTGAAATTGCATGAAACCTTGAGTGGTCATTTTACAGCCCAGCAGATGTGGACTGAAACACAACTGAGACGAAAATCAAAACACGCGATTGACCAAAACTATCAAAATCTCATGAGACGTGAAAGGCAACACTGGAGATCTGTGATGGAGAGGCTGTTAATTATTGTCCAGTTTTTAGCAGAGCGTAATCTGGCCTTCAGAGGCTCTTCAGATCGACTTTTTACAACCAATAATGGAAATTTTTTAGGTCTCGTGGAACTGTTAGGAAAATATGACGGCAGAACACTTACACAGGGTGGTATCAAAAGAGACTGCAGACCACTACTGCGGAAAAACTATTCAAAATGAAATAATAAATCTTATTGCAAAACAGGTAATTGAGGACATTTTACAACGCTGCAGAAATGCTAAATATTTTTCAATTATCCTTGATTGCACTCCAGATATTAACCATAAAGAGCAGATGTCTTTTACAATTCGATTTTTGGAAGACATTTCTGGAAATTTTCAAGTTAAGGAACATTTCCTTGGTTTCAATAAAGTAGAGGGTACAACTGGAAAAGGATTAAGTGATTTCCTCCTTGAATTTCTTTCAGGAAAAAATTTGGACATTGATAATTGTCATGGACAAGGTTATGACAATGGAGCCAGTTCAGTCCAAAATTTTAAACATAAACCCAAAAGCAGTATTTGTACCGTGTGGCTGTCATTGTCTTTGTCAGGTTATACCTGCCGTGCTTTTCGCCGTAGGAACCCACTTCCGGGTTCACGGAGCTTCGCCCCGCCCCTTTTTCTGACGCGGTCCTTCCACGCTACATAGGAAGACCGCGCCAGATTCAAAGGGCTGGATTATTGCACAGGTGTCTGCAAACACTTACCAGCTGCTCTATTTTGATCCTCCGTGTACCGAATAACGCTCTGGGACGACTACCCTTCTTCTCCACTCCTTGACCTCGGCTTGCTAAACGGACTTCTACCCCTCTTCACAACCATTGGATGTAATTAAGCTCTTCAATTCCAGAACTGCCTCTTAAGCTAAGTAATTGTTTCTACAATCAAGCTACTCTCTGATACTAATAAGAGACTGCTTCTAAGGCTCAATACTTTGTCATTCTCTCAAGTTACTCTCTGTTATACATAAGGAACTGCTTCTAAGGCTAAATTCTTCTTCCAACAATCAAATTATTCCTAGCTGCAATTCTGTCTTGCCTCATTGATAATTTTGCTTGCAGTTATTCTGTCACAATTAAGCTGAACCTAACTCTGCATATATTTTCTGCACTATTCCTAAATTGGGACTGTTTGGCTTGTGCAAATCTTCATTGGCTTATTCTTTACTCACAATTAACATCCTGCATGAAGGTTTAAAGCTACAGTAACCTCTCCTCCACATCAGTAACAAAAGGAGGTAAAACTAATAGTTACTGCAATTAAAAAATTCTGCAGTTGAGTTCCAAATAAAATTAGTATTACAGAATAATCCAGCCGTTTTCAATGGAACCAGCAGATATTAACGCTCAAGTTTCTGCCCTGACAAATAGAGTGGATACAATTGCTCAGGGTTTACAGGAATTGCACATTACAAATGAGAGAATATTAACCTATGTCAGAGACATGCAAGGTCATCTTCCTCATGCCGCTCTTCAATCGGCTAGCGATCCTGCTGTCTGTAATCCAGAAAAAATTTATGGAGATAGATCAAAGTACAGAGAGTTTTTGAATTCTTGCAAACTTCTAATAGCTTTAAGACCTAGATCTTATCTCACTGAAAGATCTAAAGTCTGTTCTGTGATCTCTTTTTTAAGAGGTGAACCTATGGCTTGGGCCCATTCCTTTTTAGAGAATGATGATCCCATATTAGATTCATTAGATGAGTTCTTTGAAGCTATGTCTTTATTATATGAAGATCCTTATAAACAAACTACTGCTGATTTAACCATCAGAACTCTACACCAAAAGAATAGACCTGTTGAAGATTATATTGCAGAATTTAAAAGATGGGCTACAGAAACCCAATGGAATGACATTACTTTACACAATCAATTCCGTCTCGGATTATCAGAAGCTGTGAAAGATGAACTCTCCCGTACCGAACTCCCTCCTACCTTAAATGCATTGATTCAACTTTCCATTAGTATTGATAGACGTCTAAGAGAAAGAAGGGCTGAAAAAGTTCTTACTAATTCTACTTGGAGAAAACCTTTCACTCCTCCAAAATTACCTGAAAAAATTCCTCCTCAAACTGAACCTATGGAAGTAGGTATAGTAAGAAGTCCTCTTACTTCTGAAGAAAGAATAAGAAGGAGACAACTAAACCTATGTATGTATTGTGCCTCAAAAGAACATCTAATTCCCGAATGTCCTCTACTGAAACATTCAAAAGGTGGTAAGCATCATTCATCTACTTCAATATTGAACGTCCTACAAAAAAAAAAAAACATCTACTTATTTTTCTATATCTCTCATATTACAGTGGGACACAAAAAGAATCGTGACTGAGGCCATAATTGATTCCGGTGCTAATGGAGCCTTCCTTGATTTTTCCTTTGTTAAAAAAAATAAAATTCCTTGTGTTCGAAAAACTAATTTTGTTCCAATCAGAGTTATTGATGGTTCATTTATATCCTCAGGACCCATAAAAGATGAGACAATTCCTCTAAGAATGATTACCAATAACGTACATACAGAATTCCTTACATTTGATGTTATTAAATCTCCACTTTATCCCGTCATTCTAGGAATTAATTGGTTAAAAACCCATAATCCGTTAATTAAATGGTCCCCCTTCACCATTTCTTTCTCCTCTGATTTTTGTAAAAAAACGTGCTTACAACATATTTCTAAAGAACCAGTTATCCCTCCATTCTACTCAGATTTCGCAGATGTCTTTTGTAAAAAAGAAGCCGAAACACTTCCACCTCATCGGGTATATGACTGCCCAATAGATCTCATACCCGGAGCTCCTATTCCTTATGGCCATATTTATCCACTCTCTGAAAAAGAGTTAGAAACCTTAAAAGAATATCTTAATGAAAATTTACGCAAAGGGTTCATCAGACCCTCGACCTCCCCAGCTGCTTCTAGTATTTTCTTTGTGAGAAATAAAGACCAAACCATACGTCCCATTATAGATTACAGAGCCTTAAACAAAATAACGATTAAAAATCGTTATCCTCTTCCTCTAATAAATGAATTAATTGAAAGGTTGAGAACCGCAACTATATTCACTAATCTAGACCTTCGTGGCGCATATAACCTCATTCGAATAAAACAGGATGATGAATGGAAGACCGCTTTCCGAACAAGATATGGTCTCTACGAATATCTTGTGATGCCTTTTGGGCTCTGTAATGCCCCCGCAACATTTCAACATTTTATAAATGATATCTTTAGAGATCCTTGGATGTATGTGTTATTATCTATTTAGATGATATCTTAATATATTCTAACAATCTGGATGAACATAGGAAGCATGTAAGATGGGTTCTATCTAGATTGAGAACACATAAATTATACGCTAAACCTGAGAAATGCCTTTTTGAGGTTACTGAATTCTCTTTTCTAGGATATATTATTTCACCTCATTCCTTGAAAATGGATAATTCCAAAATTGAATGTATTATTAACTGGCCCGTCCCTACTAGTACAAAAGAGTTGCAACGATTTCTTGGATTTGCAAATTTCTATAGAAAATTTATTAGAAATTACTCAGATGTATCGCATCCACTTAATCTCCTTAACAGTAGCAAACATCTTTTTAATTGGAATAAAAATGCACAAACAGCCTTCAACGAATTAAAAAGAAGATTTACAACTGCACCCATTCTTCAACTGCCTAATCCAACATTCTTATATGTTCTTGAAGTAGATGCATCAGATACAGCTATCGGAGCAGTTCTTTCTCAACAAAAGACACCTCAAGATCCACTTCATCCAGTTGCCTTCTTTTCAAGATCCTTGAGCTCTGCTGAGAAAAATTATCCTATTGGTGAAAAAGAATTGTTAAGTGTTAAAGCTGCCTTTGAAAATTGGCGTCATCTTCTCGAAGATACAAAACACCCTATAGTGGTTTATACTGATCATAAAAATCTTGAATATCTCTATACTAACAAAACCCTTACAGCTAGACAAGTTAGATGGAACCTTTTTTTCAACCGATTTAACTTCCAATTAGTATACAGACCTGGAACTAGAAATAAAAAGGCTGACGCTCTTTCTAGAATTCCTCATAAAACTACTATTGATGATTACCCTCCTAACAAAACAATTGGAATCCTTTCCTCTCTTCATGATGACATAAAGAATTTGAATCAAAAAGATCTTGAACTTCCCAATACACCTATGTTAACAAAAAAGGATGGCATATTCTATTTTAAAGATAGAATTTATATTCCTCCCATTTTTAGGAATAAATTACTTAAAATGGTGCATGATTCTCCCCTAGCTGGACATCCTGGGATCAAGAAAACTCTTGAATTAACTTCACGATATTATTGGTGGCCTCGCCAGGATAAAATTTTTGAATTATATGTCAAGACCTGCCCTATCTGTCAAAGGTCCAAACCTGAACATAATAAACCTTTTGGATTACTACTTAACTTACCTATTCCAGAAAAACCTTGGCAATCCATTTCTATGGATCTCCCACCTTCTCAACATTTCACCACTATCCTTGTCGTTGTGGACCGCTTCACAAAAATGTCCCATTTTATCTCTTTAAAAAAATTGCCCTCCTCCGCAGAATTGTCCAAAGTCTTTATAGATAATATTGTAAAACTTCATGGACTTCCTGAAGAAATTATTTCTGATAGGGGGACACAATTTACCTCCAAATTCTGGAAAGAGATGTGTCTCTCCCTTCAAATTCAACGCAAACTCTTATCCGCCTATCATCCCCAAACTAATGGACAAACAGAGAGGGTTAATCAATGTTTGGAACAGTATCTGCGATGTTATTGTTCATACCTACAAGATGACTGGACCACATGGTTACCTATGGCTGAATTTTCTTACAAGAATACTATTCACTCCAGTACGAAAATGACTCCTTTCTTCTCGAACTATGGGTTCCATCCGTCTTCATTTCCCATCCAAACTATTGCTTCATCCAATCCTACTGTTACATCAAAAAACGAATTTATGTCCTCCCTATTTCTCAAATTACGGGAGAATCTTCAACTCGCCCTAAATAACCAGAAAAAGTTTTTTGACAATAAAAGAAGAATTCCCCCTCCTTACAAAATAGGAGATCTTGTCTGGCTTTCTTCGAGGAATATTACCACAAACCACCCTTCAAAGAAATTGAGCTCTCTTTTTCTTGGTCCCTTTCAAGTAATTACAGTCATTAATGATAACGTTGTTAAACTAAAACTTCCTCCAAGTTTCAAACTTCATCCAGTATTCCATGTCTCCTTGCTTAAACCACACATCCCTGATCCTTTCAATAGAGATGTAGTGACAACTCCTGAACCTGTCATTGTCCACGGTGAAGAGGAATATGAAATACATAAAATTTTAGATTCACATATCCACCGTGGCTCCCTACAATACCTTATTAGATGGAAAGGTTATGGAGTTGATGAAGACACTTGGGAAGATTCATCTAATGTACATGCAAAGAGGTTAGTTGCTGCATTCCACAAGCTCTATCCCTCCAAACCGAAATGAAGTGCACCCAGAGGATGCCCCATGGGAAGGGGGTACTGTCAGGTTATACCTGCCGTGCTTTTCGCCGTAGGAACCCACTTCCGGGTTCACGGAGCTTCGCCCTGCCCCTTTTTCTGACGCGGTCCTTCCACGCTACATAGGAAGACCGCGCCAGATTCAAAGGGCTGGATTATTGCACAGGTGTCTGCAAACACTTACCAGCTGCTCTATTTTGATCCTCCGTGTACCGAATAACGCTCTGGGACGACTACCCTCCTTCTCCACTCCTTGACCTCGGCTTGCTAAACGGACTTCTACCCCTCTTCACAACCATTGGATGTAATTAAGCTCTTCAGTTCCAGAACTGCCTCTTAAGCTAAGTAATTGTTTCTACAATCAAGCTACTCTCTGATACTAATAAGAGACTGCTTCTAAGGCTCAATACTTTGTCATTCTCTCAAGTTACTCTCTGTTATACATAAGGAACTGCTTCTAAGGCTAAATTCTTCTTCCAACAATCAAATTATTCCTAGCTGCAATTCTGTCTTGCCTCATTGATAATTTTGCTTGCAGTTATTCTATCACAATTAAGCTGAACCTAACTCTGCATATATTTTCTGCACTATTTCTAAATTGGGACTGTTTGGCTTGTGCAAATCTTCAATGGCTTATTCTTTACTCACAATTAACATCCTGCTTGAAGGTTTAAAGCTACAGTAACCTCTCCTCCACATCAGTAACAAAAGGAGGTAAAACTAATAGTTACTGCAATTAAAAAATTCTGCAGTTGAGTTCCAAATAAAATTAGTATTACAGTCTTAATCTTGTCATTGGAGATGCAGTACGCTCCTGCAAGGAATCGATGCTACTATTTGGGATCATTCAGCGCCTTTATGTTCTATTCTCAGGATCCGTAAAGAGATGGAAAATTTTGTCTGACCACGTTTCTGGCCTCACTTTAAAGCCTTTGTGCACCACGCGGTGGGAACGCCCTATAAATTGTCTTAAACCGCTAAGACATAATCTCGGTGAAATACAAGAAGCACTGATTGTTTTGTCTGATGAAACCCACACTGAACCGAACATTTGTCATGAGGCTAACACACTATCTCAGCAGATTGTGGAGTTTAAATTTATTGTGTCATTGTGTGTTTGGTATGAGATATTGTACCAAGTTAATATTGTGAGCAAAGCTATGCGGAATGAGGCTGCTGATATCATTTTAGTCTCAAAATTGTATAATTTTTTGGAATAAATTGTTTTTTAAAGAACCCTGACACACTGGGTATTTATCCCTATTTTGAAACCAGTTAGAAGGGCACAAAAGGAACCACTCAACATTCAACACGCTGCCAAAGAAGGGTCTGGACAACCCCCAAATGGTCCAGAGGCTTATACCACCAGAGTCATATGAGGGTATGACTCCAGGCTTGTGAGTTTGACATATCTTCCAATCTATTTTTGATATAGTGTGTTACAGACATATTGCACTATTTTCTGTTCGTATTTTATTTTCACAGAAAGCCTGCTGAAATTTAAAAGCTCCACTTGTTTTATGTATGTATAATTCTATGTTTTAAGTGGTGTAGGGGATACCACTTTACAGGTGTTTTTGAGCTAGTGCATTACATCCACTTCCACGTTGTGCATACTTTTTGTTGCTTATCCAGAAATGTCACAATTTTTTAATACATTTCAGAGAGTCTGGATTTGAAAGCTCCTTCCAGCTTGCAAATGAACTAGCAGAAAAAGTGAATGTGGGGCCTGTTTTTAAAAAGCCTTCTCGTATCCACAGATAAAAAGCCTTGTTTGATTACGAAAGCCAAGATGAACCTTTAACCGATCCCACGAAGAAATTTAAGATTGATTTTTTTTTATGTTTTGGTTGATACTGCTGCTAAATCTTTGGAGGAGCGTTTTACTCAAATGGAACAACACAACAAAGTATGGAGATTTCTTTACAATATGAGACATCTTCCAGCAAGAGAAAACTTAAGAGACTGTTGCTTGCAGTTACAGAAGGCATTAGAGAAGAGCAGCCAATCGGACATTAATGGTCTAGATCTTTCAGAGGAGCTTTGGCATATTCAAAGCCTACTACCTCAAGATGCCACAGCACCCCACCATATACTCAATTTCATAGTGAGAAATGGCCTGACTGACACATTTCCAAACATTTGGATAGTGTTTCGGATTCTATTAACAATTCCTGTTTCTGTGGCATCAGGAGAACGCAGCTTTTCCAAGTTAAAACTCATTAAAACATATCTGAGATCATCAATGACTGATGACAGACTAACCTCTTTATCAGTATTATCAATGGAAAGCGATGTTTTGAAGACGTTGGACATGAACAACGTGATCGATGAGTTTGCAAAGACAAAAGCAAGTAAGATTGTATTTTCAGCTTCAGATTAATATTACTTGTCAGGAGGTGTAAATTTTGTTTACCAGTGTTCCCAGTTATTATTGCATTTGCACATTATATTATCTCTAAAAACCAATGTTAAAAAGATTGCAGTTAGCTGTTTTTTTTCTGTATTTAATGTATTTAATATACATTATTGTTACCAGTCAATCCAGTTATTCATTATTGTACTTGTTTGCACTTGCACTTAAATTATCTGTAATTAAAAAACTGTTTGTTACAAAGATTGTTTTCCTCTTTGTGTATGTTTAGGTGAACCGGGGGCGCCACAAGATTAGCTCGCACAGGACGCCTGAACACCTAAGGCCAGCCCTGCATGCACGGTTCAATCACAGAAACTGGTAGATCAGCAATGCAGTAGGCGGGTCTGTATGCTGACAAATATTGGCAGTGCCGAGGGGAACCGAGTGCCTCAAGTTAGGCCTTCTCCATAGGAATCAATACTTTCCTATGGGGGATTTGAAGTCACTGGATTTCCAGTGTCGTTTTACGTCAAAGGGCTAAGGGGGACAGACACACTGCACCCACACCACTACCATGAGATGAAGTGGTCTGGGTGCCTATAGTGTCCTTTTAACAGCTACTTTTTACTGACTGGTACAGAAACGAGCCCTCAGTGAGAGCCCATGAGAGCAGTTAGTCTGGTAACTACTTTTCAATATTACAGGGTATCCTGAATTTAAAGTGTCAGTAAAATCTAGATATATCTACATGAAACAGCACACAAAGAGTTATTTACTAAAGTGTGAATTGTCGGAAACACAAAGTGAATTTCAAATTTTAGATTGAAATCACGACTTGAATAATTCTTCAGGTTCAGCCAAAAATGTAAACTTCACTTTAGTGAATTATAAGACCGCATACGCATGTAAATGCTCTGACCGTCTCACTGTTTAGAATTTTGCTACATTTTACATAAAAACAGATAATGAAAATATTTGAATGAGACAATCCCCACCAATTTCTCTAATTGTGAACATCAGCAACCTGTTGTATACCTTTAATTTGGTTTATTGATCAATACTCTAAAAATAATAATCAATGACAAGTTTTATTTTTCCACAGATAAGAAGTAAAATCTACTCTAGAGAAATCTTCTAGTGAGGTTAGTGACATATTCTATGTTTGGTTCAAGACACACTACTAAGCAGATATTCATGAAAACTGGACAGTTACAATGTTAATTAAATCAATTCTCAGACCACTCATTATTTTATTCATAAATATTTATATACCCTCCTAATTAATTATAAATTCAAGATCAAAGTCAACTCATTAATTAATGAGAATTAATCCTATCATTCATATTCAATCGGCATGTTAGCATCTGACAATACAGTTTACATGGACACTATAGGCACCAAAACAACTTTAACGTAATGAAGTAGTTTTGGTGTATATGTTACGGACCGTTTTGCACAAAAGCGGTTAAAAACCGTTTAGGCAATATTCCCCTTTCCAAATGCACCGACAGATACTGTAAGCACCAATCTCCCGAACTGCAAACCCACGAATTCACCAACTCCTGAACTGCAACCAAGGGAATACTCGAAACTCCCGAACTGGAGACACACAAATAGCTGCTAGTAGACGAACAGGAAAAGCCCCCAAGTGGCTTACACTCCTGGCAATCAGTCTCTAACAGCATACAGCAAATCCTCCCCCAAAGACGAGATGACACTTCGTTTTGAGGGTCAAGCAGAATCTGGTTTACTGAGGCTAACTGCCCGGCTTTTATGCAGGTCTCCCACCTGGTGGACACTCCCCTAGGGGACCAGATGGGAGACTGGGACACAAAGGGTACAAGGACCAATCACAGACTTACACATTTCAACCATCCCACAATGCATCACAATCCCTCCTCTCTGTCCTGGAGATAATTGGGAAGTAATCCAATTATCTCCAAGGACAGAGGCAAAACTCCATTACACACATTTTCAGTAAAAGACATAAAATTGCACACAGTTACATTTACTACATAAAACATAGACATTTTACATATCCCCAGATAGCTTAGATCTGAGCGCACGTTACTACCGAATGGCGCTCAGATCACATACATACATTTCAATCGCTATGGAGCCAAAGTCTTTCGAATAGTCTTTCGTTACATGAACAGGCTCCATGGCTTAGCTATCTGGGGTGATGCTGTTCACCCGGTTAAATTACCGAATGAACAGTCATTCGGTTCCGCTACCGACTGAGAAGGTAAGGAGGCTGGCGGCTCAGCGGTGTTCGCGCCAATAAGTGTCCGTTTCCGTTCCATAGTTTGGGTGCTGAACACCGCTGGCCGTTCGGGAGGTAAAATGGCCGCTGCCACGTGTTCGGCAACCGAACAAAGGCCACCCAGCGTTCATCAATTAAGCTGCGGTTAACCGCAGCTTCTGGGCGGTCAATTGACAGCACACTCCAGTTCCCAGGTGGTCCATCGTTCGGTAGTTTGTTCGGTAGATGGAATCTACCGAACACCCTGGCAGAAAGGCACGAATAAACCTTTCAGCAGGGAAAATAACAGGTCTGAACTGCAGGGCCATAGTCTAAAGGGAGCAGGCGAGCAACCAGGCTTCTCCAGTGCACAGTGGCGAGGTTGGTTCCGCCACAGTATAGATCATGTCTCTGCAGTCTTATTTCTCAATTCTCTGCCCTTTCAGAGATAAATCACTTTTTTTTTCTGTTTGTGCAACCTAGGGGGGATATTTGGAGGTTTGCAGCTCTTGTGGCACCTGCTTTTTCTACACAAACTTATTGTGACTTTTACATATGAGTGTATAAATTCTGATGTTTTTAACCCCTTAAGGGGTTAAAGGGACACTGTAGGCACCCAGACCACTTCAGCTCATTGTGCTGCAATGTTAAACATTGTAGTTTCATAGAAACTGTAATGTTTACATTTCAGCACTAAGTCTGCCTACAGTGGCTGTCTGCCAGACAACCACTAGAGGGCTTCCGGAATCCAAATGGACCTTATTTTTCCGGTATTTTTCCTCATAGAAAAGCATTGATTAAATGCTTTTTTTTTATGGGGAGGTCTAATGTGTCATGCATGCGCATTAATACCCGCTCATTGCGGGAAGTTGGAGGGGGCTGAGTGTCGGCCCAGCATTGAGGGACATCGGCGCTGGGATAAGGTAAGTAAATAAAGGGTTTTTAACCTTGCACAACATCTGTGGAGACAGTCACATAGTCTTAGTCAATCCCTTTTTAGAAAAGCTATTCCTTTCACTCCCCAGAAAACTTTACTAAACTGGTGAAAGCTTGTGTAAGAAATATTTCCTTAGCTACCTCTTTTATCATTGCCAAACATTGAAAATTTCCCACCAAACCATCTATGAACAAGCTAGACACCTGGTCTGCCATTATCCTACAGCTACAAACTACATCCCAGCAAATTTGAAAATCCTGGGCAAGCTTTGTGTATCATCATATAGGTTTACTAAGTATAACCAGGACAAGCTTTTTGCCACTTTACATCATTGCAGAAACAGGTAAGACCGCATTCATAATTTCCTTATTCAAGTTGCATACCGCAAGAGGCCTTGTCCTTTCTATATTTTTTATCTGATTTTTTTGGTTATTTTTTTCCCCTTTAATTTATTCTTCTGATTGCTTGTATATATTCATCCTATATGTATCATTTTTGTGATGCTAGTAAGACAAATATTACATAATAGGACAGTGCCAAACTCGATGGGCATTGCATTGTTACACATGTTACAGTCATGGCTTCTTTGATATTGCTTCTAAATTGTATAACATTGTAAACTGTACATTTTTGCTACACTATACATATTATATAGCTATATTTTATAGTATAATTGGCAGAATTCCTGTCACTCATCTAACCCTCAATTTTTTTGCCTTCTCTACCCTCTTCTGCTTGAAATGTTTTAAATATTAAAAAAACAAACAGAAAATAAACTAAAAGTAAAAATGGCGGGTAGCCTAAAGATCTCCAACCATGGGCTAAGGGTGAGTGGTTGAATACTGTAGTTGGTGGATAATGCAAAACAAAAACTATTATAGGCTGGGTTAAAAAGCTCCTCACATCTGTGTGAGGAAGAGGAGAAGCAATTGATTGCTTGGTCCCTCCTTATTGACCCTTTGAGTGCCAGAAATGTACACACCTCCTGCGCTCAAGAGGTATATTTCAGAACAAAATACACCAAAAAACATGCTCACCCAACAAAATGACCAAACAACCAAACAGAAATAAATAAAAAATGCAGTATAAATAGTTGAGACAAACAAGTCAAATATCCATTAGCACCTGAGATGCAAACAGTGTACAATTTTGAGTATTTTGTAAGTTAAAGAAATAACCCTTTGTAATCAGACTTCCTCTGCACTTCGGCAGCGGAAATATCTATAGTATTCATCAGTCTAAATGTATAGACAAAACAAAACCAGAAAAGGTTATCTGTGCATTATCCCAAATCCCAAAATAAGCTAGATAACAGAGGTTTTTGGTACCGTGGCAATGGCCATTAAAGTGTAAGCTCATCTGACAACAACAAGGCAAACCACTTAGGTGAGTCCTACTCTAACAATTCAGAACAAGATTAGTTTAACCTTCAATGGCCAACCTGTTCTTTAAAACTAGATTAGGATTTGGGATGGTGCTGAGATATCTTTTCTGATTATTGTTGTAAGTCTTTCTTTCCACCCCTTACCAGTTATAGATAGATAGATAGATAGATAGATAGATGGATAGATCGATAGATAGCTAGCTAGATCGATCGATAGATAGATAGATAGATAGAGAGATAGATCGATAGAAATACGATAAGCCAGCCACTAAATTATTCATAAGGAATTCATACAAAGAACACAAATATAATAAAGTTAACAGTAGTCGCTACATGTAGAGCTCTGTAATCAAATCATTATAGTATCATGTTTCCTAATGGCTTTTGAATGTGTATGTTAGAAGGTTAAAGCAGAACAAGTAATTATCTTATCCTACATATAAAAGTCATATATGATATGACAACTATCTGTGTTTTAATCCTGATGATTGAACCTTATTTACCCATAACGTAGGACTCTATACTCATGTAAGCTATTTCTTGTACTCATTCTGTGTCTTTACATATGGCAAATAAATGTGGGGGAAATTAAATTAGAGCTAGCTAACAAACTTTTTAGTGTTAAATTTGCCTTTTTTAATTTATTTATTCTCATTGCAAAGTTGCTACAGTAGTATATCAACAAAGCAATGTGCCAAGAAAATACACAATACTGAACCCCATAATCACTGAGAGCATGCAGGTAAGGGCATGAGGGTATGTAATAGGGAATCAGTGAAATCACCCGTACCAGGCAACAGGCCCAGACTGGCCATCAGGCAAACCGGGCAAATGACCAGTGGGCCGCAATGGCCATGGGGTGAGACTGGCAGGGAAGATCAAAGGAACTCCACTGCCAGCCCATCCAGTGTAGCACCGGCCACTCATGGGCCAAGGTGAAGGTAAGGTTACCAGGGGGGTAGCATGCATGGCAGTCTCTTTCTCTCCCTCTCGCAATCTCCGATATTATCAAAGCATTGCCATGCCATGAAACACCAGCACACACAACAGAAAAAGAAACATGGTCTGTACCTTGTGGCGGTAGACTAAATAAATAACCTTGCTAGGTGGAGATATTATCGCACTTCTGCAGGGCCATACCCACCAACATTCCCTGCCCACCTTCTGGGACAGAGGTGGGCATGGAAGATCACAGTCAAATAAGGGGTTGGTCTAACTTTTGTAAGTGGCCCAAAAGACTGTCCAAGCTGACAACCTGTCCCCTCAAGCAGTCTTTGCAAGGCTGAGCACTATGCATAGTCCCAATGTTCAGAACCCACCTGCCTTTTTAAATCTCCCAGCAGATTTCAAAATGTGGGACATGTCCCCAGAACCTATATTTGCTGGGACAGTACCCCAAAAGGCAAATTCAAGACAAGTGACACCTATTTTTTTTCTTTACGTCCCAGAAAAAATGCACCACAATACAGGGAGTGCAGAATTATTAGGCAAATGAGTATTTTGACCACATCATCCTCTTTATGCATGTTGTCTTACTCCAAGCTGTATAGGCTCGAAAGCCTACTACCAATTAAGCATATTAGGTGATGTGCATCTCTGTAATGAGAAGGGTGTGGTCTAATGACATCAACACCCTATATCAGGTGTGCATAATTATTAGGCAACTTCCTTTCCTTTGGCAAAATGGGTCAAAAGAAGGACTTGACAGGCTCAGAAAAGTCAAAAATAGTGAGATATCTTGCAGAGGGATGCAGCACTCTTAAAATTGCAAAGCTTCTGAAGCGTGATCATCTAACAATCAAGCGTTTCATTCAAAATAGTCAACAGGGTCGCAAGAAGCGTGTGGAAAAACCAAGGCGCAAAATAACTGCCCATGAACTGAGAAAAGTCAAGCGTGCAGCTGCCACGATGCCACTTGCCACCAGTTTGGCCATATTTCAGAGCTGCAACATCACTGGAGTGCCCAAAAGCACAAGGTGTGCAATACTCAGAGACATGGCCAAGGTAAGAAAGCTGAAAGACGACCACCACTGAACAAGACACACAAGCTGAAACGTCAAGACTGGGCCAAGAAATATCTCAAGACTGATTTTTCTAAGGTTTTATGGACTGATGAAATGAGAGTGAGTCTTGATGGGCCAGATGGATGGGCCCGTGGCTGGATTGGTAAAGGGCAGAGAGCTCCAGTCCGACTCAGATGCCAGCAAGGTGGAGGTGGAGTACTGGTTTGGGCTGGTATCATCAAAGATGAGCTTGTGGGGCCTTTTCGGGTTGAGGATGGAGTCAAGCTCAACTCCCAGTCCTACTGCCAGTTCCTGGAAGACACCTTCTTCAAGCAGTGGTACAGGAAGAAGTCTGCATCCTTCAAGAAAAACATGATTTTCATGCAGGACAATGCTCCATCACACGCGTCCAAGTACTCCACAGCGTGGCTGGCAAGAAAGGGTATAAAAGAAGAAAATCTAATGACATGGCCTCCTTGTTCACCTGATCTGAACCCCATTGAGAACCTGTGGTCCATCATCAAATGTGAGATTTACAAGGAGGGAAAACAGTACACCTCTCTGAACAGTGTCTGGGAGGCTGTGGTTGCTGCTGCACGCAATGTTGATGGTGAACAGATCAAAACACTGACAGAATCCATGGATGGCAGGCTTTTGAGTGTCCTTGCAAAGAAAGGTGGCTATATTGGTCACTGATTTGTTTTTGTTTTGTTTTTGAATGTCAGAAATGTATATTTGTGAATGTTGAGATGTTATATTGGTTTCACTGGTAATAATAAATAATTGAAATGGGTATATATTTGTTTTTTGTTAAGTTGCCTAATAATTATGCACAGTAATAGTCACCTGCACACACAGATATCCCCCTAACATAGCTAAAACTAAAAACAAACTAAAAACTACTTCCAAAAATATTCAGCTTTGATATTAATGAGTTTTTTGGGTTCATTGAGAACATGGTTGTTGTTCAATAATAAAATTAATCCTCAAAAATACAACTTGCCTAATAATTCTGCACTCCCTGTAATTCCGAAGCAAATATCCCCAGGATGCAAAGATGTAGATTTGGGACTTTCATGTCTTGTGTTATTCCAGGTTAGCCATTCATCATCAGCTTTTATATTATGAATGTACCACTGTAATCGATCAAGAGACAGCAAACTCTCCGAGTTTGGCCAGAGAGCATATGATATCGCTGGGTGCCAAGCACATATGATGAAGAGCAGATGATGTGAATGAATATAGGAGCCTCTGATTGTGTTTTCTCACTCACTAGAGAAATGTCATCAAAAGCAACTGAATTTATTTCCAAATTCCACCCTCTTGAGACCCGCAGTACCTAGATAAACAGAACAAGCCCTGTGATTAGAACAAATCATCTTTCCTCTCCAGCTACATGATCCCTTAATCCCAGGGAGAATTCAAAGTGCACTGGTAGTAACTGACAGTCGTCTCCAGCTAAACCTTAATGACATTCATATGAGGCACTCCCTGCAGACATATCCCGAAAAAAGGATAATCCTTAACAAAAAAGGGAAAAAATAATCATATTACAAAGTAAAATTCAAAATAATCATATATACATAGGATAGCATTCTCCGGTCTCTTTGAAAGTAAAACTTTACTTGTATTGATGGTCATTTTATTTTTAAAGAGACCGGAGAGTGCTATTCTATTATTTCTGTATTTTTCTGCAGGATTTAGCAGGCAATTTAAGCAATTAAAGATAGATAGACAGACAGACAGACAGATCGCTGTGGAATTTGTTGGTGCTTTATAAACAATAATAAAATATGTATATTGTAAATTTGTAAAAAAATAAAAAATAAATCATATTTTTGTTATAAAATAAAACATATTTTTAACGCTGTTGGCTAGTATTGCTAATGATATAATTTTTACAAGTTCTCACTATAAAATAAACTATTATTTTTTTCTTTTTAAAACACATGAGATTTTTAAACATTGAAGTCATGAATGAGGATATTTCATAGAGACAATTACGTTAAAGAATTTCAAAGTCCCATTTTTGTGTAAAGTCTTCAGTAAGTCATTTTACTGTGACATCGGCCACTGAAGAGTAACATTAGCCTTTGTTCTAGAATCCTGCAGAATGCATGAAGTCACAAAGAATCTAGAAACTTCTAGATTCCGTCAACGGATTTTATTATTTTATTATTTATATAGCGCCATCAGACTCCGTAGCACTGTACAATGTCACATTGTTGTGTAATATTTTCTATTTTCCAGCTGTGTTTTCACAACAGGATCACCAGGAGTGAAATGAATTCCCATTTCAGGATAGGATTGTTAAAAAAAAATAATATGTATTGGATTGGTAGTAAAATTGGATTTCTGTCTTTTAAACAATTTAGAGAGTGCAGATTTATATTAATACAATATTAGACAAAAGACAATGAATGGCACCTGGGAGTAGGTATTATGAGGTTAGCCTTAAACCTGACTGCATTCATTAACCCTTAAAGGGGCAAGTTCTAAAAGAAATAGCTCACTTCTCATGCTCGTGGAATAGTAAAAGGCAATGATAGACAGACAGAGTTATATGTTACAGGAGACAGGAACAATCTGCTAAGACGTGTTTCTTATTATGGTACTCCTGTTCACAGATCAAGTGAGAAGAAATAACTAAAAGCTGGGTAAAAATGAACAGCACAAAATGTAAAAAAAAAATAAAAAAAAATATATACCTATATATGGCTATTAAAAATATAAATATAGATAGTTTATTGCTCTTATTATTCCCTTCTGTTGGTTGCTTCTCACTTGATTGGGGAAACACTTTAGGCAATTCACTGCCACCAATCATGTTGATTGGATGCCTATCTGCTAATATTGTAAAGCGCTACGGAATCTGTTGGCGCTATATAAATGGCAATAATAATAATAATTACTCAATCTCTACACTCAAGCTACCTGCTTGACAGAGACAGAAATATACATATCAATAACTTTATTCTTTGATTTATTCTCAAATGCAAATTTGGATTCCTAAATTGTAATGTATATAAAACAAACTATATTCAATAAAACGTCTTAATTAGATTCTTCTTTGTATCAAAGGTCGCTGTTGCACTGGGGGAGGCAGATCTGCTATGGCAACCAATTTGTTTTGGGCAGTTGCTTGGGGCCTGATTAATATTTTGTGTGGCTTTCAACTAGTAATGACCTAACACAAGCATGGGGACTATTGATCTCAATTGTGACATCAGAGGAAGTTATTCCTTAATTACTCTGGCACCGTTACTGTAATAAATGCTCTACAGAACATGAAATGTCTAGACAGTGAACTAAATTTTGTTTGTTTTTTTAGTGATCCCAGGAAAATAACCCTTTCTCTTCTAACAACAGGTATACATTGACTATGTTTTTTCATGCATAATAAAATTTAACCCAAAAAGACCAATTTACCTTCTTCCCCTTTGCTCGTGTACTGATTGTCACCCTGCAGAGAAACACATTTCCAAACTAAAGATACGTCATTCCATTTTTTTATTTCTTTAGATAAAAAACAACCTCCGTAGGATTTAGTGTAGGGCAAAAGTTGTGGCTGATTTATGGCGATCAGAGAGTGTAAAGGAGAGAGGTAAGGCACAAATTACACTATGCAAGATAAAAGAAACAAGAGGCCCACAATGGTATAGTATGTTTTTGTAGTTGATAGAAGAATAAAGAAAAGCGCTTACAATTTTCTGGAGCTTCTAAATAAATCCAATGATATCACCTGGGCGGTATGATCCCCGGCTGTGGATATACACGTAGTCCTTGTCTGGTCAGATCTTCGGCTAGTAGCCAGCAGCAGGTGTATGATACTAGGGTCCCAAATGACACGGGGAGAAATTTTTACTTGTAAGTGCGATAGCAGCAGGTCACCGACATGTAATACCCAGAGGATAAAACTAAATATAGTGTACTCTGATAAAAGATGATAAAAATAACAAAAGGAGAGGTACTCACAAAGAGGGAGTAAAGATTGACTTTGCTCAATCCTTCTGCCATAAGTGGTATGTTCCCCACCAAGGAATGAGAAGAGAGTATCCTCTGGATAAAATCTTCTAAAAACCAACTAGAGAGTCCAAGGTAAGTATAAAGTAACAACTTTTAATACAAATAAAATATATAAATAAGATACAGTAATACGTTTTGTCCGGCAGTAGGCTTTTTAAAAGTCACTTTGAAAAAGCCTATTGCCAGACTAAACACAGTGATTCAAACAGAAAAAGGTGTATAAATGGTGCTATAAATAAAGCAATGTGTATATCCCAGTGCGTCTCAAAGCACACAAGTGTTATGTCACCTTAAAGACTTACATCAAATTTGGATACAAAAGAGAGAGGTTGGCGCACACAATGGATAACTTTGCAACAATCTGTAATAAATATAACAGAACCTTCATAGGGCAACATATATAAGATAATGATCAAATATACGTATAACTGGAAACACTCACAATTTTGAGAGCCATATAAGTCGGCTCTCTACTGTAGTAGCATGTAAGTAATTCCAATACGGCAAATAACCGCAATAAAGGTGGTCCCCCAGGAAAAAGAAGGAGAAAGCTTCAACTCCACCTGGATAAAAGTTCAGGATCCAAGGATAGCTGAAAATAGCTCTTTATTAAAAAAGATATGGCATATTCTTCAACAAGAACACGATATCAAAGATTTTATAGGCCATAAGCCTAAATTCATTTTTAGAGGTGCTAGAAACTTGATGCAAATTTTAACCTCAAGCTTTGTAGATAGCGAAAAGGAACAGACATTTTTAGACGATTGGTCTAAAAAGAAAAAAGGATTTTTTCATTGTGGGAATTGCAATGCTTGTAAAAATACTACTATTAATAAGAGAAAAAAAGAGAATTTTATGTCTGTAGTTACTAATAAGTCTTTTACGGTGCCTGGTTTTATCTCTTGTGATTCGAATAATGTTGTCTATCTTTTAAATTGTAAATGTGGGTTACAATATGTGGGTAAAACCTCCAGACCCCTTAAAATCCGTATTGGAGAGCATATCAGGAACATAAAAAAAGGTTTTTTAAACCATAGCATCTCAAAAAATCTTTAGAAAAACATCATTCTAACCCTAAAGATTTAGAATTTATGGCAATAGAGAGAATTTCCACCCATTGGAGAGGTGGAAATAAGGCACTAAATCTTAGTAAAAAAGAGAGTTCCTGGATTTTTTATTTACAAAAGTTATTTCCAAAAGGATTGAATATTGATTTTCATATTGGACCCATTTTATAAATACTTCTAGTATCTTATAATATAATTTTTTTATATTTTTCTTTTAATAATGTATTTTATATGGTTCAATTATTCTTGTGTTTTATATGTGCTTCTCCTTTATGGATTTTTTATATTAGGATTGATATATGCTGTACCCTTTTATATATTTATTTTTTATGATTAGATTGTAATTTGTTGCATTTTTTTCTTTTATAACATTGCATTAATTTTACTTATTCCCTTGCCTTCTCCCATCACAAATATAACGGATTATGAGCTTTCTAGATCGATTAGGACACATGAACTATGCTACCCTGATTGACATGAACTATGGTGAGGTTGTACTGCCCTTTTCCTCTCCCAAACGGACTCTAACCGGAAGTGACGTCATGACGCAAACCGGAAGTGACGTTCCGTTATAATGACGGAAGTCACTTGATTGCCGCTGGCATCCTGTCCGTGCGGCCATTATGAAGAGGTCGGCTCCCCATGAATATTAGTGAAGATATATCATATACCACCATATTGGAGGAGGAATAGTATAAACGGAACTACCATATATGGACATGTTGGGAGGGGTTTTTGCAATTATTTACATGTGCTTTGTGTTTTCACTTTGTTTGCAAGGTATTTAAATCTGTTATTTTCACTTGATTTTAATACACCTGAGGAAGACCAGTGTATTGGTCGAAACGCGTTGGGCTAGTACTTTTTATATTATCTTTTTTAATAAAGAGCTATTTTAAGCTATCCTTGGTTCCTGAACTTTTATCCAGGTGGAGTTGAAGCTTTCTCCTTCTTTTTCCTGGGGGACCACCTTTATTGCGGTTATTTGCCGTATTGGAATTACTTACATGCTACTACAGTAGAGAGCCGACTTATATGGCTCTCAAAATTGTGAGTGTTTCCAGTTATACGTATATTTGATCATTATCTTATATATGTTGCCCTATGAAGGTTCTGTTATATTTATTACAGATTGTTGCAAAGTTATCCATTGTGTGCGCCAACCTCTCTCTTTTGTATCTAAACCCAGTGATTGTAGTTTAAAGACACATTACTGGGATTATTATTGCTGTGGAGCTCTGTTATACACTCAGACACATTACTGGGAGTATGATTGCTGTAAAGCTCTGTTATACACGCAGACACATTACTGGGAGTATGATTGCTGTGGAGCTCTGTTATACACTCAGACACATTACTGGGAGTATTATTGCTGTGGAGCTCTGTTATACACTCAGACACATTACTGGGAGTATTATTGCTGTGGAGCTCTGTTATACACTCAGACACATTACTGGGAGTATTATTGCTGTGGAGCTCTGTTATACACGCAGACACATTACTGGGAGTATTATTGCTGTGGAGCTCTGTTATACACGCAGACACATTACTGGGAGTATTATTGCTGTGGAGCTCTGTTATACACTCAGACACATTACTGGGAGTAATATTGCTGTGGAGCTCTGTTATACACTCAGACACATTACTGGGAGTAATATTGCTGTGGAGCTCTGTTATACACTCAGACACATTACTGGGAGTATTATTGCTGTGGAGCTCTGTTATACACTCAGACACATTACTTGGAGTATTATTGCTGTGGAGCTTTGTTATACACTCAGACACATTACTGGGAGTATTATTACTGTGGAGCTCTGTTATACACTCAGACACATTACTGGGAGTATTATTTCTGTGGAGCTCTGTTATACACCCAGACACATTACTGGGAGTATTATTGCTGTGGAGCTCTGTTATACACAGTCACATTACTGGGAGTATTATTGCTGTGTGGAGCTCTGTTATACACTCAGACACATTACTGGGAGTATTATTGCTGTGGAGCTCTGTTATACACTCAGACACATTACTGGGAGTATTATTGCTGTGGAGCTCTGTTATACACTCAGACACATTACTGGGAGTATTATTGCAGTGGGGCTCTGTTATACACTCAGACACATTACTGGGAGTATTATTGCTGTGGAGCTCTGTTATACACTCAGACACATTACTGGGAGTGTTATTGCTGTGGAGCACTGTTATACACTCAGACACATTACTGGGAATATTATTGCTGTGGAGTTCTGTTATACACTCAGACACATAAGTGGGAGTATTATTGCTGTAAAGCTCTGCTATACACTCAGACACATTACTGGGAGTATTATTGCTGTGGAGCTCTGTTATAGTCCCAGACACATTACTGGGAGTATTATTGCAGTGGAGCTCTGTTATACACTCAGACACATTACTGGGAGTATTATAGCTGTGGGGCTCTGTTATACACTTAGACACATTAGTGGGAGTATTATTGCTGTAAAGCTCTGTTATACACTCAGACACATTACTGGGAGTATTATTGCTGTGGAGCTCTATTATACACTCAGACACATTACTGTGAATATTATTGCTGTGAGCTCTGTTATACACTCAGACATTGCTGTGGAGCTCTGTTATACACTCAGTCACATTACTGGGAGTATTATTGCTGTGGAGCTCTGTTATACACCAGACACATTTGGGAGTATTATTGCTGTGGAGCTCTGTTATACACTCAGACACATTACTGGGAGTATTATTGCTGTGGAGCTCTGTTATACACTCAGACACATTACTGGGAGTATTATTGCTGTGGAGCTCTGTTATACACTCAGACACATTACTGGGAGTATTATTGCTGTGGAGCTCTGTTATACACTCAGACACATTACTGGGAGTATTATTGCTGTAAAGCTCTGCTATACACTCAGACACATTACTGGGAGTATTATTGCTGTGGAGCTCTGTTATACACAGACACATTACTGGGAGTATTATTACTGTATCTGTTATACACTCAGACACATTACTGGGAGTATTATTGCTGTGGAGCTCTGTTATACACTCAGACACATTACTGGGAGTATTATTACTGTGGAGCTCTGTTATACACTCAGACACATTACTGGGAGTATTATTGCTGTGGAGCTCTGTTATACACTCAGACACATTACTGGGAGTATTATTGCTGTGGAGCTCTGTTATACACTCAGACACATTACTGGGAGTATTATTGCTGTGGAGCTCTGTTATACACTCAGACACATTACTGGGAGTATTATTGCTGTGGAGCTCTGTTATACACTCAGACACATTACTGGGAGTATTATTGCTGTGGAGCTCTGTTATACACTCAGACACATTACTGGGAGTATTATTGCTGTGGAGCTCTGTTATACACTCAGACACATTACTGGGAGTATTATTGCTGTGGAGCTCTGTTATACACTCAGACACATTACTGGGAGTATTATTGCTGTGGAGCTCTGTTATACACTCAGACACATTAGTGGGAGTATTATTGCTGTAAAGCTCTGCTATACACTCAGACACATTACTGGGAGTATTATTGCTGTGGAGCTCTGTTATAGTCCCAGACACATTACTGGGAGTATTATTGCTGTAAAGCTCTGTTATACACGCAGACACATTACTGGGAGTATTATTGCTGTGGAGCTCTGTTATACACTCAGACACATTACTGGGAGTATTATTGCTGTGGAGCTCTGTTATACACTCAGACACATTACTGGGAGTATTATTGCTTTAATGCTCTGTTATACACTCAGACACACCAACAATATGGAGCTCCTAGAAAAGAGAGACATTAGGAAATAAAAGAGGTATAGAGGGATTTGGGCCCCCAATAGGGATTACCCCCCTAAATAGAAACTTTTGAGTGGTATAGTATGACATGTTAAGAATAATATACCTGGTTAGAATGTGTAAAATCCATAGAATTCTAAAATGTTTTATTCCTCCAATATTTGTGTACAGAATAAATAAATGGAAATACTAAAACTGTGCAAATTAAGATAATTCAAATTGTAGGTACTCAGAATCAGCAGTTTGTAAATTAAACAGTTGTATTCTCATACCTGTCCTATTTGTGCATTACCTTTGCCTCTCATAAAGCAGAAAGTATACTTCTTTTTTAATGGGATGATTGTGGTTGTAAAGAGGTTAATGTCTTCACTGTTGAGTTGGTCATTGTAATTAAACACTGCAGAAACAGTCTGTTCAGTTAATAACCTAAACAAACACTGCAGAAACAGCTACTTCACTTAATAATCTAGGTAGCTTTGGAAAAAAAATGTTCCACTTGGCTGAATTAGCTATATGTTTCCAACTTAATTATGTACGGCTAAATTTGACAACTCATTATTTAGTTACTAGACCCCTAGACGTTGATCATCCCTACCCTAAAATCTTGCCACATTCTGAGACTACATTTTTATTTATATATTTATTACATTGCTTGACTGTCTGAATAAAAATAAGAAATAAAATATAAAAAAGCGTGCAGCTGCAAACCTTCATTTCTGGAAGATGAAGTCATGGCAGTTCGAAAATCTAGAAAGGGTACATTTACTAAAACATTTGTAGTTCCACAAGTAGCAGATGAACACAGAGAAAAGCCATTAGGGCAATGAACTAGCTGGGTACAAATCTTCACTCTGAGTTTTATTGTAAATGGCAAACTAACAGCCCCCAGGCAGTCTTGGAACAAATCAGGTTTATTATGTTACTTGATAGCCCAAGGGGAGTCTCGGAACTTCCAAGTCCTAAAGTAGGAAGAAACTAGGGCAGGGGTAAAGCCAATGATCTGGTCAAATAGCAGTGCAATTTTTTTGATTTTCATAAAATCAGTCCCTTTGTAGAATGCTCTGCCAATACTGTACCAGCAAAGGCCATCTCAATCAAATTAAAATTTAATCTGCTTGTGAGTCTCTGCGCGACTAGTCAGCTATTTAAAACATCTGTACAAATGTTTTCAGATTATTATTATTTTTTTCTTTATGGAACAGCTGTACTCTGTACAGTATTATTATTTTTTGCAACTTATCACAATGGTGCGAGTAGAGTTGGCAACGTAGAAATCCGAGAACCATTCCACACCAGTCGGTATGGACCATGAACTTTAATGTGTTGGTCATATTACAATAAGGATTTTTTTTTTTATATTACAAGAACAGTTAAGTTAATTTACTATTCAACAATAAACAGAAGAAATGGGCGAAACTCCAATATTACAAATATGTAAAAAAACATATGTAAACAAAAAGATTGTTTCCTATTAGGTAGTGAAAGACAGAGGAGATAATTAAAATACTTAACTTTTGTTATAAATGTTTTAAAAGTCTAATAGGACCATTATTATTTGACATAAAACTCTATTTATGTTGTATCTTAATTACTGCTAACAACTCCCTACAGTAAAAAGTATAATTATGTCTAATGAGATGTTAAATACACAATATAATTTGCCAGTAATATACCTACTCCATATCCACTTAGTATATGGATAATAGTCAAGCATTAGCTATAAAGTCAATTTTAACTCTTATGAGAGAGCTATGAAGTCAAAGAGGCCACGTTGCTGCAACTACATATTGGAGATAACAAAATAAATAAATAAGTGATAAAACCCAGGATAACAATGGGGTGTACATGTGATTAACACCAACACCCTAATTATCAAACCAAATCTGTTATAACAGAGTAACTTGAATTACACAGCCTAGGACTGTTAAAGTAATATGTACTGCATCTTGCCAGATTTATGGACGATGAAAATTGTTGTGGGAAAATACAGGGACAAAATAAAAGAGGGAATTCTAAAAAAAAACAAAAAAACAGGAGAATAAAAAACCCTGTGTGTTACCAGGCACCCCAGAACACACAAACAAATATTCCAAACTATAAAAACACCATGAGTAGCCCTAGTTTATAATATTTTTGGTATGTTCTGGTGTGTCTGGTATCACACAGGGGTTTTTGTTATTTTGTAATCCTGTTTTTTTCACTTATTTACTTATTTTTTCACATCCTATATGGAGTTGCAACAATGTTGCCTCTTTGTCTTCCAAGTTCCCTCATATGAGTTACACAATACTTTATAACTAATACCCTGACTATTATACATATACTAAGTGGATTTGAAGTAGATCTATTACTGGAAAATGATATTATGTATTTAGGATCTCATTAGTATCTCATTTTACGTTTTATTGTGGGGAGTTTTTATCAGTAATTAAAGGATCACTATAGGGTCAGGAACACAAACATGTATTCCTGACCCTATAGTGTTAAAACCACCATCTAGCCCCCCTGGGCCCCTCATGCCGCCATAAATATAGCAACATCTTACTGTATTCAAGCCTGAAGCTGTAGATCTGCATGCTGATTGCCTAAAAAAAAACAAGAAGTCTGCTGACATCATCAGAAGTGGTAGCCTGATCCAATCACAATGCTTCCCCATAGGATTGGCTGAGACTGACAAAGAGGCAGATCAGGGGCAGAGCCAGCATGAGTCAAACACAGCCCTGGCCAATCAGTTTCTCCTCATAGAGATGAATTGAATCAATGTATCTCTATGAGGAAAGTTCAGTGTCTGCATGCAGTGGGAGAAGACACTCAATGTTGATGCATTTTAGGCAGCCATGACCCAGGAAGGATCTCTAAAAGCCATCCGAGGAGTGGCCAGTGAAGTTATCACTAGGCTGTAATGTAAACACTGCATTTTCTCTGAAAAGACAGTGTTTACAGCAAAAAGCCTGAAGGTAATGATTCTTCTCACCAGAACAAATTCAATAAGCTGTAGTTGTTCTGGTGACTATAGTGTCCCTTTAAGATAAAATGTAAATAGAGCTTTATGTCTAATAATGATGGTCTTATAATACTTTTAAAGCATTGATGAGAAAAGTGATGTTTTTCATTAATTTCCTTTCTCTTACACTATTAACTCAGAAACAGTCTTTTAGGGTTTTTTGTCACTTAAGGATATTTTTGAATAGGGAGTTTATTTTGCAATAATTTTAGTGATTACATAATATTAATATTAATGGCAAATTGGCAGCACCAAACTCGGCAGAAATCAACTTTCCTTGAAATGACTTGAATTGAGCCTGAACTGGAGCCAAGTGATGTTAACTTGGTTAGATGGATCCATGTCCTCTGGACACCAACATAACTTCAATGCATTTAATATGCTGTATTTTTTGCATGCTCCAATTTTTAGAATTTTGCACACACACAAAAAAAAATCTTCTTCCAAAAAAAAAACTCCTTAGCCACGCTACCTCACGGCACAGATATCAGATGTATGCATACAGCTCAACCCCTCACAGCACTGAGCGAGCTGCTTTTAATTCATATCAAACAGGTAGTAATGTCCTGACTATATATCCCCTGGGTATTCTCTCCTTAATGCAGGTTGCTTTGTAATTCAGATCATTCAGTACTGTTAGTAGCTGAGCTGTGTGCATACATTTGCTAAAGAAGTATTTTTTAAAGTGGGGGGCAAGGTTTAGTAGGAAAGCTTATAGTGCAACATTTTGCAAAACTTTGATTTTTTTGTGTAAAACGCATGCATAAAAATGAGGTCAAAATCTATCAGATGCGTTAAAGTTGCAATGGTTCAAATAGTGTCTCTATGAGTCCCAAATAACCAGCCAGTTGTCCCTCTTTTCTATCCTGATGTCCCTCTTTCTTAGGAGCCTCATATTGTTGGTGTGTCTGAATGTATAACACAGCAATATAACTCCCAGAAATGTGTCTTAAAACTACAATAAATGTGTTAGAAATCACTCTGTGTAAATAAGATACATTGTTCTTGGTAGAAATTACATTCAAGTTGCATAAAATATTATAAGTAAGTCAACTAAAGATCTTCATAACAGCCATGCCTCCACCCACACCCTCAAATTGAAGTGTCCCTCGCTGCCCATTTGAAATGCTGTAATGTATGTTTCTTTATTTGTTTTCTTTAGCAAATGGCCCAATATAAAGGTTATACACTAAAGTCCGAATGGCCCCGAACCAAATGGGTCAAAACCCTTCGGCTGCACGCATGACTACAAAACCCAAACATTGTTGATGGAATTCATCAATGTCCAGATTTAGTAAATCAGGCCCTGAATGGCTTGAATTTGTTCTGGATTTAAGCCTGGAACAATTAGTTATATTACCATTGACACAATGGTTAAGTATATGGTAGCTGCCAGCCCTTGTATGCCCTCTGCCCCAACAATGAAATATAAAAATATATCAATGTAAATTCTATGGGGGTCAATAATGCAGGTAAAATACCTCCATATTCCCCCAACCTGCCATGCGTCAGGTTAGGACATACCTACTAAAGATCTAAACCTAGCAATTGGGAAGCCATTTGTAGCGGAGAGGCAGTATAATCCACGATATCTCCGCTGGGTAACAGGAACAACAAAGGATAATCCAGGGAATCAGCATACCATAATCCAAACAGCACTGCAGTAACCATTCCTTCCCAAGAACTAGACAACACATAGGCTGGGAGTCAACTGAGGTCTTTTAATTCAGCTCCACAATTTAAACAAGTCCCCATGCAAGGGGTTTCCTGAGTCCCCTCCCAGGGGCATTCCCAGAGGGGACTACATGGGGGACTTACAATACAGGACATTTATCCCATCAGGCACTGCTGCACGAGAGGGATCCTCCCCCAGGAATATACTGTTAAGTGGATTATCCCTCCATGCAGCAGAACTCACAATTCACCTTAAATTCAATAACTCTATGAATATCTGGTTCACTTAAACGAATGGACGTTCGGTAGATAGCTGGGGTCTGAGCGCATCATTCGTGAGATTACCGCTCAGATCCCAGCTAAAACTACCGAACGCCGCACGAAAAACACATTCACTAACATATAGCCTTAAAATACCGATTACAGATAGTGAAACAAAATACCGAATGTCCCGGACCTCCCGAACAGTCTGGAGGCTCAGCGGTGTTCGCGCCGTCGAGTAGCCGTTTTTAGTTCCACGCGCTCGACGACCAAACACCACTGAGGGAACAAAGGATCCAAGATGGCCGCCGGCCGCATGGTCGGTAGTCGAACGACGGCCACCCAGGAGAGCCTCTAATTACCGATTACAACATTGTTGCAATCGGTTAATAGGCGCCACACGCCTCTAAGTGTGTGGGCTATTAAATGATACGTTGTTCGGTTCCCGAACGGCCCGCAAAGGTGCCGTTCGTGAAGCGAAAGGAATCAGCTATCTGCGTTCGGCAGATAGCCCAGGCAGGCAATACATTATTAATAGTGCATTACATTACACGCTATAACACACAATAGGAACCCCATACCGGCAACCCTTAAAGAGACAGTACAAAATAATGTCCAAGTGGCTAGGTTTGCCACACCATTCACTAGAAAAGGCATAAAACCATTGCATGGAGCCCTTGAAATAATGAGCGGAACATAGACTTATAGTCCCTTCCCCTGGACCCCACCCATGGGGGCCTATTATCCAATAGCAAGGCTCCCACCCTGGTTAATGGAGGGAGCCTTAATATTCATAATAAATTAGGGTGACCTATTATCTCCTCTACCGACCCCCACCCATGGGGGTAGGTGAGTGTCCTAATTATTTATAAAATAGAAGGTGTGCATGCCATTGTATCCCCACAAATAATAGTAAGGTGCCCCCCCCCCCTTTTTATTACAATGTTTCATTTTTCTTAATGATTTTCTTTTTCTTTATATTAATATATTCTTAATATTTACAATATTTGTAAATACAATTCTGCAGTTAAGAGAAAATAAACAAAAAACACACACAAAAACCCCCCACAAACATTGAATAAATATCCTCTTACATAGTATACTTAATTATCAACAAAATAAAACTGATAATATTTTGCGTTTAGCAACATCATACATAACATGTACAATTTGCAATAATATTCAATACATTCATTGTTAATTCATGTACAGTGACCCACTAACATTTGATAAAAACGAATGTCTTATCAATATTTATTTACTTATTCATCTTAAACCATTTACCACGTTTAGAAGGGGAAAAAAACACAACCCCTCTACCTCCAACCATGTACGTCTTTAGCTTTGACTCTTTCTTCAGCACAAATTAATAGTTTATCGTCTTATTGGTAAAGAACACATTCATTCTAAATGAATATAAAAGTGAGAGATCTGGAAAGATCCGCATAAACAGCAAGGCCCTTAAAGTCTTAAGCCACCCTATAAAATAAAGTCCCTACCTACCTCTTTCAACTTAAAATAGTGAGGAGAGGGTCCAATAAATTTAAAACCTGTTAAAATAAAAATTATACTTACTGTCCAAGTCTTCTTTCATCTAATTATTCTGTTCTTTAGTCCCCAAACAGGCCAAACCAAAATCTGTGATCACTGACGCCATGCTGTGCAATATGATCAAGATCACTCTGATTGACAGGCTAGTAAACCATTTAGAGCACTCTGACAGCCTTCACTTCTCTCGAGACTTAGCTTTCTGATTGGTTGGGTTAGGTGGCTGGGGAAATAACTTTCTTATTAAGAATATTCTGAAGCTATCCCTCCATGCCTGCTCAAACAAACAGAACAGAGGTAAAAATTAAGAGACACTTTTCATTTGACATTTTATTTGTCAAGATGGGTAAGAAACAAACAAAAGAGTCCCTACTTTGTCTAATGTTTTAAAAAGAAATAGGTAAAAAATGAACAGAAACAGATTATGAAATAGGAAGAGAACAGCATACAATAGGAGAAAGGTAAGTTTGTGGAAGGCACTTTGTAAGGTTTCTATCTGTGGATTTATAGAAGGAAATGTTTTAAATTCTCATGAGATGACATACCCACCGCTCTCCGTAATGCTATTTAAGATGGGGAAAACCTTGTCTGACTTCTGCTGACGGCATTGTGGGCTCAAGGGGACATATGTGGTGGGACAGCCCTGTGGTTACGCCCTACTGGGAGAGTGCTTTTGTCAGGAATTTTCCATAGAACATTCAAATTAGACCAATGGGTTTTTCTAATGTCTAGACCCATTGAGAATTTCCCACATAGATCACAGACACTAGTTAATAAATTAACCTTGGCAGCTAGTAGGGTGTTAGTGGCTGAACGGTTACATTTGACTTTTCCTTCTATGGCTGAAGTAAATGGTAAAATAACAGACAATTCTTTAATGGATAATCTTACTGCTCTTGTCCATAATTCCATTAAGTAATTCTCGAAGGTCTGGGCTCCCTGCGAAGAATATGTGGTCTGACTTTGACCCATCTTCACACAGGATCATTTTATTTTTTCCATCTTGTCTTACGGTGGGTAGATGCTGGTTTTGAATTAGTGTGTTTGGTTATATTTTGTTGTATTTTTATACGTATGTTGTGTGAGTGTGTGAGTTTTCTCACACTGACCAATGATACAGGGCGTTTTTTCGGATAATTTTTAGGTCCTGTGCCGATAGGATTTCTCTATTGAATGCAAAGCCTGATGGTCCTCTTTTCAATGTTAAAACTGTCTTAAATGTGGGCGCTGTTCAACTCACATGCATGTTCCAAGATTTTTGTTCTGTTACTGTGCCTGGCATTATTTTTTTTAAAAAGAAGAAAGAGGCATACTAGTGACTTAACAAGGTGACAGGCCAACTGGCTGACTTGTAGTCACTGTGCTGCCAAGAACCTCATGTGTTTACCCTGCTATTGGGGAGCTTTTATTTGGGCCCAGTGTCCTGAGTTTTGTTTGCGCAGCACATGTGTGTCTAATGCTGCATTTGCGCTGTGCTTTTTGGGCACACCAGAGAGCAAACCAAGGACTGCAGGACAGGAGTCTCAAACCAGAAATGTCCCTCTATATCCAGGGCTGCTGGGAGACATGCTGAGCTATATTAAAATAAACCTGTCAGACAGAAAGCATATTGGGGTAGGTGAATCTGCTGTTTAGAAGATCAATCAGTTTTGTTTCTGTTTACGCAGCCCATGGCAATCCTGCATTAAAAAATGGTTTTATTTTTATTTGGATGTTAATTTACTTTACAAGTTTTTATCTCCTGCTTTGTAAATTGAAATTATTCACACACATTGGTCTTCTGCAGGTTCTAAAAGGCAATTAATAGAAGAGGAGATAAAACATTCTAAATGAAACAGCCTGTGCAATAAAGGAAATTTAAACATTATATCTCTCTTTACAGGAAGTGTTAAGTAAGGCTTTACAAGTCACATGCAGGAAGGTGTGACAAGTAGTGATGTCCCGAACGGTTCGCCGAACAGTCCGCCGAACAGTTCGCCGAACGGTTCACCACGGATGGCGAACATATGCGCTGTTCGGTCCGCCCCCTATGTCATCATTGAGTAAACTTTGACCCTGTACCTCACAGTCAGCAGACACATTCCAGCCAATCCATTTTACATTCATCGTGAAGCTGCATTCTTAGTGAGCTGTCCAGGAGGTGGGAGGGTCTGGGAGGGAGGGTCTGCTGCCGATTGGCTGGAATGTGTCTGCTGACTGTGAGGTACAGGGTCAAAGTTTACTCAATGATGACATAGGGGGCGGACCGAACAGCGCATATGTTCGCCATCCATGGCGAACCGTTCGGCGAACCGTTCGGGACATCACTAGTGACAAGCACTGTATTAACATAATGATTTAACTCCTAAATTGCGGAGAATTGAGCAATAAAACTGTATGGGGCATGATCTATACATCTTGCAAATAAAGTAAAAAATTTAAATATGCAAACATTAGGCTAGATTTGCCAAACTGACTATAGCTGAGTTAGAGAATTCTTCCTCAGAGGCTACTTTTGCCTATATTTAACAGTTCAGATTTCAGTTTGCTGTAATTCATAGAGATACTTTGGCTATCACGATTTTAAATGCAAAAATTGTTTGTTTGTTTTTTATATATGTACAGTTATGCCATGACATTTTTGCAGGAGATGATACTTGTAAATAACAAATACAGAAAATTGAGGATCCCAATGAACTCCATAATTATCTTGCGGTGACCCAACAAATACATCATTCATACCTCATTAAGAGTGAAAATGACACAAGAGTAAGCACCATATGTACTAGCTGGAAGATGAAAGGCTTACAGCTCTTCCTCAAGCCTTGAAAAAAATGTAAACAGGGATACCACTATCTTTACCTCCTGCACATACATATACACTGCTCAAAAAAATAAAGGGAACACTTAAACAACACAATGTAACTCCAAGTCAGTCACACTTCTGTGAAATCAAACTGTCCACTTAGGAAGCAACACTGAGTGACAATCAATTTCACATGCTGTTGTGCAAATGGGATAGACAACAGGTGGAAATTATAGGCAATTAGCAAGAGTGGTTCTGCAGGTGGTGACCACAGACCACTTCTCAGTTCCTATGCTGCCTGGGTGATGTTTTGGTCACTTTTGAATGCTGGCGGTGCTTTAACTCTAGTGGTAGCATGAGGCGGAGTCTACAACCCACACAAGTGGCTCAGGTAGTGCAGCTCATCCAGGATGGCACATCAATGCGAGCTGTGGCAAGAAGGTTTGCTGTGTCTGTCAGCGTAGTGTCCAGAGCATGGAGGCGCTACCAGGAGACAGGCCAGTACATCAGGAGACATTGAGGAGGCTGTTGGAGGGCAACAACACAGCATCAGGACCGCTACCTCCACCTTTGTGCAAGGAGGAACAGGAGGAGCAATGCCAGAGCCCTGCAAAATAACCTCCATCAGGGCACAAATGTGCATGTGTCTGCTCAAACGGTCAGAAACAGACTCCATGATGGTGGTATGAGGGCCAGACGTCCACAGGTGGGGGTTGTGCTTACAGCCCAACACCGTGCAGGACGTTTGACATTTGCCAGAGAACACCAAGTTTGGCAAATTCGCCACTGGCGCCCTGTGCTCTTCACAGATGAAAGCAGGTTCACACTGAGCACATGTGACAGACGTGACAGAGTCTGGAGATGCCGTGGAGAACATTCTGCTGCCTGCAACATCCTCCAGCATGACCGGTTTGGCAGTGGGTCAGTAATGGTGTGGGGTGGCATTTCTTTGGGGGGCCGCACAGCCCTCCATGTGATCGCCAAAGGTAGCCTGAATCCAATTGAGCACATCTGGGACATCATGTCTCGCTCCATCCACCAACGTCACATTGCACCACAGACTGTCCAGGAGTTGTCAGATGCTTTAGTCCAGGTCTGGGAGGAGATCCCTCAGGAGACCATCCGCCACCTCATCAGGAGCATGCACAGGCGTTGTAGGGAGGTCATACAGGCACGTGGAGGCCACACACACTACTGAGCCTCATTTTGACTTGTTTTAAGGACATTACACCAAAGTTGGATCAGCCTGTAGTGTATTTTTCCACTTTAATTTTTAGTGTGACTCCAAATCCAGACCTCCATGGGTTGAAAAATTTGATTTCCATTTTTTAATTTTTGTGTGATTTTGTTGTCAGCACATTCAACTATGTAAAGAACAAAGTATTTAAGAAGACTATTTCATTCATTCAGATCTAGGATGTGTTATTTTTGTGTTCCCTTTATTTTTTTGAGCAGTGTATATTCACTTTTCCACTATCATTCACATAATACTGTTGTTTTATAATAAGCAGTGTTATAATGATATTGAGATTTTTTTTTAGGGCCACAGACAGAAAAGCATGTCAAATAGACTTTATTCACATTTCATACAAAAATATCCAAACTGTAAAAAAAATATTCTAATTAGATATATTGTCAGTTTGGCTATTTTGGTGTAACATTCACTTTCAATTCACTTTGAATTTCAGATATGTCACATTCCTGTAAGGCTATTAAATATTCATGTTATTCCAAATTTCCCCAAATACACACATAAAGGCCATGTTTAAAGTCAACTATCATCTTTATATATCCTTATTAAAAAGCAAAACTTGTATTATAGCCTTTGTGTATTTCTTAATGTCTACATACAGTTCCAGTGTGTCTCGTGGCTTACCCTTGCTTTCAGGGGGCGGCCGTCTTTAGTCCTCTTTTGTCGGAGCCACAGTGTATATGGCTTTGCTGATAATCTTTTGTTTTCAGTATAAGAAAATGATGACAAGTCTCCTTCAAAGACCAATAGAATTGTACATTTTTTGGCACTTTTTCCTATGAATCTATTTAATTATTTTTATTATTTTATTTATTTGCATTGTTGTTGCGCTGCATTGTACAAGTCACAAAAAATCCCCATGAAAACATTAATAAGTCACTAAAAGCTTACATTTAAGCTTGCCAATGAAATCCCAGACATGCAGGCTAATTTCATGTGTTTGGAATCCAAGAAACAACAAGTCTTATTTTCAAGGTCACACACAGTCCAAGTGGTTTGATTAATTTTTGGATCTCATTTTCATACCCCTCTCTCATTTGTTTTCCCATTGGATTACTGTTTTGCTGATGGATTTTTCAGCAGAGACCACCCATATACTTATTGATATTGTATATGCTGTGCAATAAAATGCAATTCACTCCTTCTGAAAGGAGACCTTTTCCTGCTTACTCAGTTTTCTTAAGTAGTCTTAACTTTGAACGACAAGTCGATTGTACGTTAAATCAAGACATCTTGTTGAGTTCCCATTGACCTCCTTGGTCCTACTGTGGATTATGAAAAATTGAACATTAATTATCTTGGCAAGTTTCAAATAGCTACTGCTCATAAAATCTCTTCTATCAAGTTCCCAGGAGTTTTGGGATGGGACTTCAACTAACCTACGTATTGTTGTTCTCATCGTTTATGGTAAGATTTCCCAGAACTGCTCTTAAGTCCTATTTCTCACATGAGTACAGAACTAGAAGAGTCCCTTGGGGAGGACCTAGACTAATATGGTGTATCGGCCTCATCAATTATGGTTAAGATACCAGAATAAATATTCTTTATTTATCCAAGTGATTCATTGAGAGTCACCTCTGACCAAATTCAGAAATAAGAACTAGAGCTATTATAGCTAAAGGACAATAAAATTATTTTTCTACAACATGCTGGCTTAACGATGGAACTAGTACAGATGCAGTGTCCAAGAAGAACTGGTACAAAAAAAAAAAGGTAGGAACGTAAAAGAGAGTAAAGAGAAATGGGAACAAGATTAGGGACAATGTAAAGTTAATGTAGGCTTCATATTACTGTCTTCCCTAACACCAACCACAGCTTTTATGTATCAGTTAATAAAGAAGTGCAGTGTCGGTTAGAATGTTCCGACAGATATCTCAGATATAATCCCCTTCTCTTTTTAGCGGAAGGCTGAAGATGTTTAAAACAAAACATCCTCCAGCAGTGAAAATACCAAACAATAATGGAGGTGTTGGTACATCCAGTTTGTCATCGATCCTGAATGCAAAATAATTTATATTAGAATTTGTAAGGAAAATCCTGTTTTGGAATGACTCCACCTCTCTCACACAAAAGAGCCAACCCCCTTTACCATCTAACTTATTAGCAGACACATTATTACTTTTCGAAACTTGAAAATGTCCCAAAGGAGACTTATTGGCAGTACAAAGGGTTAGTTGGACAGCAACGTGTCCACCGACACAGAGGATCAGAGCGGAAAATAAAGGAGAGCTTAATAATTTTTAAGAGCCTTGTTCTTGATAAATAACGTGTCATAGAGATGGATTCTTGACATGTTTAAATCTCAAGAGTTAGTAAGCTGAGCAAAACTGCAATTATGAAGGTGGAAGAAACAAAGGTGTAGATAAATCTGTCTGCCGGTTTAAATTGCTTTTAAGGACACCGGACAGAGGTCTTGGCAGATGCTCAGAGCAATATGGCTGCATTGTATTAAAGAAACATATTCAGAACTTGCGATATTCACACACACACAGTGATGGCAGCTCACAGAGAAGCACTTTATGGGCCAAACAATTCTGTTTTGCTGACTAAAGTTAATTTAGAATGAAGTAACCGTCCACCTGACATTTAATATAATATTTTTACAAGGCACAATTCTTGTTATGCTAGCTGTGCGCACACAGTATGTCTCTCAGCATATTAATGTTTAAAGGAACACTCTAACCTTAAACAATTCATATATATACATGCCACAAACAAAACAAAAAAAATATATAAAAAGAAATGTCAGTAAACTTACTTGTAAAAAAAGAAGATTGATGGGAAAAAAGGATTCGTGGCAGGGTACAGCCACTAAATGTTGATTTTACTCACAGATCAACTGAGTAAATAAAAAAGATCTATATTTCTATATTATATGTTTAAAACATATAGATTAATTTACTGCTCCTATACTTTTTCCCCTCTGTTGGTTACATGTTCTTCCTTGGTCTGTGAACCAAATGACAGGAAAAGGCATTATATTATTTATATATTTTGCAGTACACTGATTGGCCCATTTCCGCGCCCTTTTCTCGGATTTGTTTTCAGGAATCTTTTTTTTTGCAGATGAAATTCTAACAAGCCGAACCACCACATGCACTAAATTCAGTCATCTAAAAAATATATATATGTATATTTTTGGATGGAGTGGATAGGTTGAAACAAATTTTTCTGCTACGCAAAAGTGTAAATTTAATCTATTTCTGACAGACTTCTTTATGCACCTTTGATCAGATTTTCTAACACAATGCTTACTACTTTGCAACAGGCTTTTTGCTTTTAAAAATTGTCTGACAGAAAATGCTGCAGGCAGTACGACCACCACAATAAAAGATCACTCTGATACTCGGTTGGATCTTTATTATTGTTTAGATGTCTTGCAGGCTTTCGGCAGGGTCTGTGCACTCCTGTATAGTGGAATGGGTCCACGTTATATAATATTTCACTTAGGATGTGCATAATTGTGTCCATACCTCTGTATCCTGTTAAATAAAGACAAGAACATGATACAGTCATGCATGCAAAAATAGAATTCAGTACAACTGTGAAAGCATTAACAGAATATTTTCTCAATTGTTAGCAATCAAGTATATTTACTGATCATTTAAAAAGCAACACATAAACACAGCAAATGCAGCTTTATTATAGACATGTAATTTACAAATATAAGCTTTTTATACACTATATTTTTGATAATTGGGTACATGCATAATCAAATATGCCCACCACACTGCATGACGTATGGGAGGCATATTAAAGATGGTGGTGCACAGCATATATTTATTTCTACATTCATTTTTAAATGGTTTTATTACGTTGTTTTGGTTTTATATTTAACAACATCACATTTCTGTTACAGGGGATAGTTTTATGACTTTTGACGAAAACAAAAACTAAAATTGCCATCCCACTGTGTTCATATGCCACAGCTCACCACAGACCTCATAAGTACCATTTTTATGAATTACCTTTTTTAGTCCACAATGCCCTATGACATTTCTGAATTTTGACCCCCATATCACCTTAAGATCATGTGCTATAGAACAGTCCAATAGTGAGATATAAATGCATGCAATTAAATAAGTGCCAGTTTGTACGTTCACTCCAATAAAGCATTTTGGACATCATGTGTGTGCTCGGACATCTGTTCGCTACATTTAATGTTTTTGTAAGGGACCCCAATAGTTTTGAAGGCAGCCTTGCAAGCTTGTCTAACCCTTGTCATGTGTGCCAAACTTTGCATTGTTGTAAAAAATTGTTTAAAAGAAAAAAGTTTTAACAATCGAATATGGCTTTTCCAGCATGTTACCAAATTTCTTCTCATATCATAATGACAGCATTATTGCACACAGTAATTTTTTTATACAGTTTTTTTTATATTTATTTATTTTGTTTGTAATATACGTGGTCCTGAAGAATTTTGTTGTGATATTATGTTAAAATTAGTGTAGGACCCACCAATATTGGGATACTGTAACATAGTTGTGGGCTTAACACGATATGGGCAAGTTCTTAAAAGGACACTATATCCACCAAAACAAATGTAGCTTAATTAAAGTCTCACTGCCCAATTATCTGCCATTTAGGAGTTAAATCGCCGTTGTCTCTGTTTATGCAGTTCTAGTCACACTTCCTATGGTTATGACTAACACAGCGTACATGAAAAAAGTGGTTTAAGTTTCAATGAGATGTTAATTTGCTTTAGAAGTTTTTATCTTCTGCTCTGTAAATTTAACTTTAATCACAAACACACAGGATGCTCCTTCAGGTTCTAGAAGGCTATTAACAGTGCAGGAAAGAATACATTCTAAATTAAACAGACTTTATAATAAAGAAAGTTAAAACATTAGATCTTTCTTTACAGGAAGTGTTTAGCAAGGCTGTGTAAGTTGCATGCAGGGAGGTGTGATTAGGGCTGCATATACAAAGTGATTTAAAACCTAAATGGCATAGAATTTAGCAGATATGCTGCAGGGACATGATCTATATAGCAAAACTGCTTTATTAAGCTAAAGTTGTTTTGGTGCCTATAGTGTCCCATTAAATTACTGCAATATACATCATGGGAAATAACTGCAAAAAAATATATCGAAAATAACCCATAGGGTATTAATTAACAAAATGGGCAGAATGTACTATAGAGTCACACTCACAAGGGAAAATAAATAAGAGGCATATCACCAAGTATTAGTGCTGGCTGAAATAATTCTTCATACCAGAACACTTCATAAGAATCGTCACCAGACAGGCAATATATAGAGAAGAAAAGACAACCACAACAGTGTAATATCGTAAATATCCTTAACAACTTCTATTAATAATGCACTTACAGACAAATAAAAGAAAACAGCATATAACAAAGGTTTCTTTCATAGACACAATCTAAAACCTCTTAAATCCCGCTCTCCGGGTAGACCATTCTGCAGAATGGATGGAGACCAGAACCACTCTTATGTCCATGCAGAAGATAAGGTAAGTGACACAATAAAACTGAGTCCTATTTCATCCTCCTTTTTCACTGAATATATCTGTATAGAAGCCGTGTATCCAATTTCACCCTTTTTTGATTCCCTAGTACTCAGTGAGGTGGACTACAGCATGTGTACCATGTTCATGTGGCTAGTGTGAAGACTTTGCATTAAGCCAGTAGGTTGTGGTTTGTTTGTGAATACCCTTGCAAACCAAAGTTTTTGAAAGCATGTTGTCTATTGGTTAACTAGAAAAGACAAAAATGGGGTGTTGAGGGTAGTAGTGAATAAGTTAAAGGCAAACTATAGCATTAGGAAAACAAACATCTACTACTAACGCAATCATGTTCTATTTTGATGCAGGCTACACCAACAGCAATAGAAAATAGAGAATAAAATCATTTTACTTTTGGGACTTGCTGCTGCCATCAGGCAGGTCCACTTCTCCTCCTTCCACAACATCACCCAGCTGGTGTCACTACATTGCCTTCTCCAATCCAGTAAAGCATTTTCATAAAGGAGCATTAGGGACAAGTAGCACATGCGCGGTGTTCATCTAATCAACACTTCTCATGGAAAGCATTGAATCTAATGTTCCTCTATGAGAAGCATCTGATGATGTTCGATGTCTTTAATGGACGTGCAACGTCACATGACGGAATTGCTTCTAGTGGCTTGCAGGTGTGTTTAATCCTGCAATGAAAACATTGCCATTTCATTGCAGGGCTAAAATGTCAGGGATACTTACCCTAGACCAATTTATTGAGAAGAAGTGGCCTAGCTGCCTTTAGTGTCCGTTTGTTTGTTAAAGGCTGGATTGCGGAGCTGAAACCATGCTCTAACTAATGAAGTCTGCTCACGATAAGAGCCTAGAGTCCATGGGCGTTTCTTTTGAAGAAATATATTTAGGTTTGGCATACACAGCCTAGCCGCACCTAAGTTGGTTTATTTGGGAAACGTGTGCGTTCCAACCTCTGCATTTGATTTAGTGTCCCTTTAACACATTCTGTTGGGACGCACCATGACGTAATGCTGAGGTTCACATGGAACCGATATGGCACTGAATGCTTCTTCGAAACATTGTGTTCAATTGCACATTATAATTAGTTTATTTAAGAAAAATTACTGACACTACATAAAATCCTTCTCAAGATGTTTTTTGTTTATGAAATGCAACTGAATCGTTAAATTAGAATACACAGAGGTTTTGTTGTGTGCCACAAGTTTTCACAACAAAGAATTAAAAAAAGGCAGATTTTTTATATTTTAAAAGAACATTTAATGAACAGTTAAAGAACATTCTATTTATTTATTTATTTTCAAGATGTTGATTAGTGAAGTTTTTAATTTGGTTTCCAGCAATGTTTTGTATTTTAAATTTATTATTAACTAAGAAATAGGATTCTGCACATTCCATTTTACGGATCATAGAAAAACAAGCTTCGTAAAAGAGCAAAGGATTGAGGGTGGCTAATTTAGTTCCATAACTATGAGTCAGGACGTGGATATAAAAGACATATATATTACAACATGTGTTGCCCTTAGTCATACCACAGGAGCAGTACAAGGCTACTGTCACAAAATGATTGGTAATTATTGCGTAGTCTAACTTCTTGGAATCAAGCACCCAATGTTAATGGCAGTCTGTACAAGCACTCTATGAATTAGAGGTCAGGTCAAATATCCCCTGCGTTATCTCTTTCAGATATGAAGTCTTTTAAAAAATGTTAAAAGTAGTTACATTTCGCTGACTTTTTGTCTTTCAAAAGGTCCGAAAAATACCTGTCAGTTTTAGGTATCAAAGAACATGACTTCATGTCAATCAGCGTTTCCTGTGCTTAATATATCCTAGCATTTTGACCTTGGCCGGTTCAGGTGTTGAGAAAATCTTTGTAATTTCACTGTTATTCAAAAGAGTTGATTTATCAATGTCTCGGAAACTTAGCCCAGGGCTTGATAAATTAGAATAATAGAATAACAAAGGATTAGAAAGGTCTTATGTTATGGTTTTACAAATCTGGGTCCAGAATGAGTGATGACATATCGAGCTTGCATACATTTACTCTCAATATTATACCCAGTATTCTTTATTCTAGGGAGAACTTGGCCGGGAAAATATTACAGATATATTTCCACCTATTGATAGCTCCAATGTTTATGCAACATAAATATATTTGATAGTGATTACATATATAAAGAAAAAGTGCATAATACATTTTATTATATGCTATGTGTCGATGTATACATGTATCAGACAATCTCTTAGTTTTGTCACTGTAAACCATGGATATAAATGTAAAGTGTCTTACAGGGTTATTTACTAAATATGTATTCAAATAATGCCACCAGCTGGGTTACATGAGATCTATTCTTCTGTAAGGAAAATTACCCTAAAAAAGCAATATTAACAACATATTGTGGATATTGTGAGCAAATGTTGTTCTTCATATGAACCTAAATAAATATACCAGATCATGGTATGAGAAATTGGCACACATTTACATTTAGAACCATCCTGCCATAGTTCTTCTTTATAAATGTCTATTGTATTTGAGGTCAGGATAGATAGAGACATGCAGTATGTTGTATTGTCAGGGTACACATGACAAGTGGACCCAAAATTAAGTCTTAAGGCGGCTTAGAAAAAGTAGGAATGAAGGAAACTATGCATGATATAAGGGTAGTCTTACAGCAAGAAAAGGTCAGAAACTGTAACAGGCTGAAGTCAATATACCAGTGAACAAAGTAACACAAAACTAGCAGATTCAAGGTAGGAACAACGGAACAAAATGCCAAGAATGCAAGAACCATGCAACCCTATTGCATTCAGAGTGATGTCGGGACATAAGAGACTTTACCAGCTAATTTGTGTTTCATTCTCCAAATTAGACATGTGCTCCGACCAAATTGTTTTTGTTTTTGTTATGTCAGGATTATAGTTGATCCATCATGCAGAATAGTATCACACCTAGGACTAAGTATGACGTCTAACCAGACCTTAGAATGGCCGGACTTGACGTACCTGAGTATAGTAAAAATACTTGCCGAGGTCAGGGACACAGAAAGGGACACAACTATGAGAAAAGCCAGAAGTCAAGGATACCAGAAATGAGGGAAGTCAAATTGAAGCCAAAGTCAAATACCAGAAAAACGCAATCAGGAACGCACTCTTGGATAACCAGCTAGTGGAAACCACGACAGGGCACTGACAGAAAGGTAATTTGTGTTTAAATAACCCTCCTTAGGCTGTAATTGGCTGTCTCTGACGCCAAAACGTGCGTGCACGTCTATTACGTGATGTCGCACGCACGTTGCACCAACTTTGATCTGGGCGGAGGTAAGTTAACTATTATAAACGGAACCGCAGCAGCCGGCGTCTGTAGGAATGTCGTACTCACTGGGGACCGGAAGAGAAGGAGGTCAGGCAGCGGTTTGCCGCGACCAAGGTAAGTATGAGATTTTTCTGTCGGCGTGGCCGTTATGTTTCAGTGGGGAGCCGTGACAGTTTATTTGGTTGAACATATTTTTGTTTTTGTTTATTTGGTTAAACCAAATTTCAGTCTGATTGAAGTTGGTCACGTGCCAGTTCGGATCTGGTGAAATTTGGAGACAAATTTCATTGGCACCGAATGTGCAACCATTACTCTCCCTGGCCCCTGTTATCAATATCAGTTATAAAATTCATTTTCAATTCACTTTGAATTCTCAATTTAGTGAAGAGCCATGATAAATAAAGCTAAAAACATACAAAAAAAACCCAGAAAGAATGCAAAGCTGGATAAGTATATAGGGTATTAGCAATACGATTAGATTAGTTTAAACTTTATTATTACTGTGCAGTGTACATCCCAAAGACAATGAAACATATTTGGCCTCCGATCAGATGTAGAGAAGCAATACAAAAAAAAAAATAGAAGATGTAACTCAACGTAAACTTTAGCTATCTCACTTAATGCCATAATACATCTAATATCGAAGAAATATAATCCCTCAATCACCAAGACTTACTAAAAAAACGTTAGCAGCCTAATTATACATAGAGATATTTCATGAAAGTGCCACCAATATTATACAATACAACTATATTACCTATAGCCTCCAATTCTAACTAAAACATCTATCCAATATAAACCAACCACATGTGCAAATAGAGTGCATCAAACTACAAACACTACAATCTACTGCAAATAACGTACATAATCATCAACAATACTCCTTTATCATGTGAGAATAAAACACATACCATGATTGAAACAAGCACATACAACACACGTACAGAACACAAGCTGCCAACACGTTGCCCATTAACATAAGGTACTAAGTGTGAGCACATAGGTCACTTGCATAAAGTGTGAAATATGAGCACAGGGTTATTCACTAAAAAGAGAATTTAAAGTGAATTCAAAGTAAAAATAAAATTTAAGATCAAAATAGGATATAGAATTGGGAAAATTATCAGGTAGGCTCTCAGTTCACCTACTCTGGCCTTAAATGTGAAATCCTCTTTGAATTAACTTTGAATTCTCTCTTTAGTAAATAACTCTGTCTGGTGATGTAAGTAAGGTGATTATTTTTCCATATGAACTTCAAAATTCAAATAGTGTCCCTGTGGAGAGAGAATGAAAAGAAATGAAAAGAAAATCTGCATTTCAAAAACTCAAGCCATATGATTAGCATCATTTAAGTGCTTTCATCGCTAATGTTCTATGAGTACTGAGAACCAGTCGAGTCGTTTGGTCGCAGTGTTGTCAACTTAGTTGCAAAGATCAAAATATAAAAAATGACCCCTTCAAATGGCAGTGATTGCAGTGAGCAAACAGGTGAAACATAGAATGTGACGGCAGATAAGAACCATTCGGACCATCTAGTCTGCCCAATAGGCGAGGGCAGTTTATCACATGGCCGTAGCGGGCTAGCAGCTATATATCCATAGCTGACTATCAAAGGGGCCCCCAGTGGCAATATGTTTCAGTAAAACACAGATGCACTGTGTTTACCATTATTTCATTGGCTTACGTTAAATTAACTTTTGCTCCCACCTCATAATCTTTACGTATTGGGCAGTTGTTAGAATGGATTATGGCCCTGTATTGAAAGCCCATTTCCAGGAACCACCAATGCTAAATTCACTGGTTTAGACAGAAAAATCCAGTTGGACAACATATATATATATAATATATTCAACATAATTTAGTTATAGGCAGACAAAGATAAATATTACCCAAAATATGGAGGCATTGTTTCTACCATACCGTTTGTCCTGCTCTCCTCTACAAAGTCGGTGTTCAAATCTTTTAAGTAGCAGGTCATGTTAAAGGGTGAATGAACCTAGACTGTGAAACATTAGCAATGTAACGCGATTTACCTGCTCAGTCATCTAGAAGAACGGTTTCTTTCACTCACCCATGAAGCTTTTGCTTTCCTAACTGACCAAGTGACATTCCCAATTTACAGCAATTCCCAGCCTGGGAATTAAAATACTGTGTCTTCTAAGTGCCTAAGCATTAACCTGAAAGATCTTAGTCACCCACGAAAGATTACCCCAGGAGCAATTTCGCTGAACCCAAACATCACACCTTCAGTTCACTGCTTGGATATGTGGCCATGTTAAGCACTTAATATCCTGTGACTTTGAAAGCACAAAAGCATGGAAAGAGTTCCTCTTCTCAGAAAAACAAAAATATACAACCAAAAGGCTTTTCAGTTACATTCATATTGCTCCTAGTTGTAGATCTGGCACATTGAATCTAAGTAGAATACACATTTACATTACAGAAGTAGAATTCTGCGATTCACTCCTATCCTGAAATATAGGCCTCAATTGAATATTTTTGGGTTTTCAAATGATTTAGTAGTTTTAGATAAACTTTTAAAATGATTTAATATTTAAAAAAACATTTTAATATTTATATATTTTTTATATACCATGTATTTTTTTTTACTATTTTTATATTTTGAAAAAAATATTTTAAAAGTTTACTCAAAAATATAAAATTATTTGAAAAGTTTTTCCAAAAATATTAAATCAAGGCCTTAATGTGAGGAATGAGTACTTGTGCGCACATCCATTTTGCCTGCAGCACACAGGCAGTAGACTCCGGCCACCGACAAGTCAAGAGCAGGGCCTGTGCTCCATTATGCTTGACGTGGACTCTGTAAATCTCGACGGAGCTACAATGAAATCTCAATATTTTTTGCGGGAGCGTGGCTGAGAAACACAGAGGGTACAGCACACACAAGGAAACACAGCAGAGATTCACAAGCGGCCAATGAATGCCAGAACAGCCATGGTAGTATGGGCAATGTGGCATGTATGGGCAATGTGGCATGGATGTGGGCACATTCAAATAGATGCAATCTGAACTATATGTATCCAACATGGCACAATGTGGGCATTATAAAATTGAGGCAAAGTGGCATGTGTGGGCAATGTGGTATGAAATTGGGCATATTAAACTGGAGGCAAACTGAAATCATGGTGATCCTTTTACTAGCATCCTATAGTGATTAATCATGGTGATCCCCTTTATTAGAAATCAATAGTGACTAATCTAAGTGATCCCCTTTTATTAAAAAATAACACATCTCAAAATCTGCATTGTGTGAAGTGAAAGGCACTATGTTTTTGGGTCTTGATAAAGTAGAAAAAGATTGGAGAGGAGGGGATTATAATAACAAATTAAGTAAACGAGAGATGGAATGGATTTTTTAATTAAACACTCTGATCCCTAATGCAGATTTTGAGATGTGTCATTTTTTAATATAATATTTTAGTTTTTATTCTTATCCCTTATATTTTATGTTTTTAGTTTTCATTACATATATTTACGCTTTTATATATATATATATCCTATAATGTATATCTATGTTGGGTTTATTCTATTGTCTAATTTATTCTTGATGTTTGATATAGACACATGATCCCCTTTAATTCCATATGGACATATCACTTTATTCTGTCCATATAACAGACCTACTACTATATATTATATCATGAGATTTATTAATGATTTATTTTAGAATTTGTTTATGGTAATCATTATCATCTGTCTATTATTTTTATTCCTAAATGGCTACTGTTTATATCTATTTTTTTAATGATACACTACCATAGTCTTGTGTGAGGCTTTATTGCCTAGTATGTGTTTTTTCACGAAGAATATGTGCTCTTTATTCCATACGATATCTCTGGACCCGGAAACGAGCATATTAGCCGGTGGAACGCATATTGAAACGCATCACCGTAAATGACATACTGGCATGGAATGCGGAAGCAACTGAGGTGAACCGCAAAACCGGAAATGAAAGATCGGCAGAGGAGAGAGGTTTGAAAAGCAGGGCATCACCGTCTAGATGGTGAAAGCCCGCGAAAATAGAAACCTGAGAGCAATTAATTCCCCCATTAGAGGGGTATATATAGCAGAAAAGAAGATCAAGGGAGATTACAGAAACTTTTTTCTACCCAGCTGAGGAAGTCATTGAGGTGAAACGCGTCCTGGGACTTTGTGAGCATAGGACTCTTAATTATTGGACTTTGATTTGCCTGTTTATTATGTGTGTTTTTTAGTATTTTATTGTTATTTCAATAAATATATATTTTTTTAAATCTTACACACTCAAGGCAATTATATATATTTTTTTTTTCCTGCTATTAAAAGAAGGAATGTGGTCCTTAACCACATGCGCTATCTGATTTGAGCCTAATTGGAAGGCTCTGGTTTTGTGAGTACGATTTACTCTTATGCTTCACCATTTAGAGGAATATTGCAATATTGCACCATATCTGCTCTCTTTTATAATATAGGAAAAAGTCATCAAGTGTATCTCCTAAAAAGAAGGGAAAGGGTCGCCTCAACGGACCCCAAAAGCGCAATAATTGAGCTACACTTTTTAGCTCATAAAATTGTGAGTGGTGACTTGTCTTTATTTTTATAATTTTATTTTTCATACAGTTTACACTATGATGTGTTTTTATTTTTTGTTTTAAAGGGAGAATATATTGTAATAAGATTCTACTATAGACACTGATATAAGGTATACATGCATGTTTCTTGTTGATCTCACTGCACAAGTGTTGTAGACAAAACCCGCACTGTACTAACACTAAGCACTTCACCATTTCCATTGATATTTCCGCACTATAAGATAAGAACAGGTGTTTTAGCTGCTTTATTTATTTTCACACTGTGATATTAAGAACTTATATCCAATATTATAGCGCTAGTACTGAATTGCTTTTTTTGTAATCTGCTAAATAGTACATTTGCAGCCTGCTGTGCACTTCATATCTGAGAGTCAAATCGAAGCGTGTAATAGTTTGCTTACAGCACAGTTGTAAAAATTCTAATTGTTTTGCTGCTAATCTGCTGCTTACATTGGAGTTTTAAAAAGTAAATTAAAAAAAAAAAAGATTTTGGTGCTACATAGTATATTTGGGGAGTTCACTTCATATCTGAGAGTCAAATCGAAGCGTAACTTTGATTCAAATTTACTACATTGGTCACTTGTAATATTGTTTTACACCTACAACACTTGTTACACAAATCAAAGTGATAGAAAACAGATTTATATTTTCTACTTTAGAAACTACCAGATAACAAGTTGCTATATTTAAACCAGTTATCAATAGCTAAGAGGTACTTAAACAATATTGTAATTCTGGGGCAATACCCTCACAAGTCAAACTGAGAGGTCAGTTTATAGGTAGTGATGTCGCGAACCCGAAATTTTCGGTTCGCGAACGGCGAACGCGAACTTCCGCAAATGTTCGCGAACCGGCGAACCGCCCGAAACGCCATTGACTTCAATGGGGAGGCGAATTTTAAAACACACAGGGACTCTTTCTGGCCACAATAGGGATGGAAAAGTTGTTTCAAGGGGACTAACACCTGGACTGTGGCATGCCGGAGGGGGATCCATGGCAAAACTCCCATGGAAAATTACACAGTTGATACAGAGTCTGGTTTTAATCCATAAAGGGCAGAAATCACCTAACATTCCTAAATCACAATCAATATGGATTGACACCTGACATATGACATATTGACACCTTGACATATGGATTGACACCTGTCCTCAGAGCCCCTGATGCACACGGACACAGAGCAGAATAGAGACTGGTCCCCCTACATAGGGTCACTTGGCAGATATGGATTGACACCTGTCCTAAGGATCCCTGATACACACTGACACAGAGCAGAATAGGGACTGTTCCCCCTACATCGGGTCACTTGGCAGATATGGATTGACACCTGTCCTAAGGTTCCCTGATACACACTGACACAGAGCAGAATAGGGACTGGTCCCCCTACATCGGGTCACTTGGCAGATATGGATTGACACCTTGTTACAAACTGCTATTTGTAACGGGCCCTTTAAATGGCAAATTGCCCTGCTTCCCTGGGTTGTGGAGAAGCCTATTTGCCAGCCTCCTCCCGCATGACTATGGCCCCTGGGAGATTGTGAAAATGTATGCACTTTTATTTGGTGTGTATGGCCCTTTAAGACTGTCGGTGGGCATATTGGGGCTTATGGACTCTTTATGTGACTGGTGCTGGCCCTTTAAACACCTTTTTTGGGACATCAGGAAGATTGGGACACTGCCCCTTTAAGGCCGTGTCCCCAGACTTGTTGGGGACACGGCCCCTTTAAGACGGTGTCCCCTGTGTCCCCAGACCTGGTGCAAACCCTTTGTGCCTGCCTTGCTATTTCCCACTTGGTTCAGTAAATGGGAAATTATTTCAGCTGCAGAGACTAAGTCCCATTCAGCGATGGGACTTAGTCTTTTTTTCAGCCGTTTTTTTCAGCCTTATTTCAGCTGCAGAGACTAAGTCCCATTCGCCATGGGACTTAGTCGTTTTT
>OW240919.1:17231035-17263133 GCA_933207985.1 Pelobates cultripes | reverse complement strand
AGCATGAGTTTATGGGATATGCAGCATAAATACCAAATTTCTCTTGAAAACTGAACAGTACATGACACATCATCTTGCAAGGGGAAAACTGAGGCACCCCTGTGACCATCACCATGTCCAACCACGTGTATCCTCAGGATTTTAATATGATTCTCCAAGCTGGCTTTTTATTTATGATGCCAGTCGGACAGTAGCATAACTATCTGGGTGAAGGTTAGGGCAACGTGCTGTGATGCAAAGTTGGGGAATTACCTCCAGGAAACTCAAGGGGTCCATCGGGTGGCCCATACACTTAGGGCCAACCGATGGCCATCTTTGATAAGGGTCACGGTCAGGCCCCGTAGCCCTTAAACAGTGTGACCCTTGATTAGTGAAGCTGCGGTGTTGGGAATAAGTGAGAGTAAGTCATTTCCTCCCAGCTTACCAACAAGTCATAAGGTAGAGTGAGAGAGGGGAGGACAATAGAGAGGAGGGAAAGCCTGGACCAGTATCCTATCAGACTGTCGCTGGATCTCAGGAAGCCACCCTCCTAAAAGGTATGGAAGCAGGTGGATTGCTAAAAAGCTGTATTGTATATGTGTATATTATATTTGTGTGTGTGTGTTATCCATTTGTGTATGTGTCAGTGTGTGAGTGTATGTGTCAGTGTGTGTATCTGTGTGTGTCAGAGTGTCTATCTGTGTGTGTTTCAGTGTGTATGTGCAGTAAAGTGTATGTGCATACATCCCAGCAATCCAACGCCAACTCTACATACAAACTCATTCAAACACAAACACTAAAGGCAAGTACACCACTGCTTCCAAATAGCAACATTAAATACAAACATACAGCTGCATTTAAATGCCAACATTACACACAAATACATGCCTACTTTCCATCACACAAAACATGCTCAAATTTGTCACCAGTTATTTTTTTCTAATGTTTATTCTTAAAATAACGTAATGCTCCTGATAAACAAATACTATAGTTTTTACATGTGTTTAATTAGCCTTACAACCAAAGGGACAGGGTGAAATAGGGGTGTTGTACATGGAAGGGTGCAATATTTGGTTACGCCTCTGCAGGGGGCCCCCGATGTCACCCATTGTAAGTAGTCAAACTGCTTTAGAAGTGTTTTGCTTGTTACATGGGTGTCGTCCAGGACTGGATTTCCCATAAGGCAGCATAGGCAACTGACCACAGTTTTTAGCATGTACAATGTGCCATCTTGAGCTAAACTTGGCTGGTGGGGAAAGATAAGTATCAGAAGCCATGGCCTTTGTCTCCTCTAGTCCGGTCAGACTTAATAGCAGAGCTGCAGTAATAGTTATAGCGGGTGTAAAACTCAGTGCTGTCCCAGATCCTCCAGTGTCTGTGTGTGAGGCTGGACAGGAAGTGGAAGGGATCACTTCCTATCTGCCCACTAACAGCCTCTCACACAGAAAATGCCTTGCAGGAGGAACGGGGAAACCTCTGAGTGATACACACTGTATGACAGCCCCTGCAGCTATATTATTATCAGTCTGACTGATCTATAGAATACATAGCAGGGTGAGTATTTTATAAATAAAACTTCAAACTCCAGTACTAAAAGCCTAAACCTCAAAATGAACCCTTTACCTTAATCCTATGTTTAACTCCTATTAAAAACTAATCACCCCCTGTACCCCAATACGAAATGTGTCCCAACTCTAAAACCAACTATATAATCCTAAACAGCCTATTTACTATTTTAACTCTACTCAAGCTTAACTCTAAACACCCTATGTAATCTAACTCTAATATTAACCCCTCTCTAACCGTAAACCTCTCTTTACCATAACCACTTTATCTATTTTTTTTATTTTTTACTTTAACATAGAACACTATAGGGTCAGGAACACAAACATATATTCCTGACCCTATAGTGTTAAAACCACCATCTAGCCCCCTCTTTCCTCCCTAAATATAGTAAAATCCTACTTGTATTCAAGTTTGCAGCTGCTGGCTCTGCCCCTGACTGACGCTACAACTGCCTGCTGACATCAGAAGTGGTGGTCTGAGCCTATCACAACACTTCCCCATAGGATTGGCTGAGACTGTCAAGGACGCAGATCAGGGGCAGAGCCAGCACGATTCAAACACAGCCCTGACCAATCTGCATCTCCTCATAGAGATTAATTAAATCAATGTATCTCTATGAGGAAAGTTCAGTGTCTCCATGCAGAGGGTGGATACACTAAATGTCAGTCACACTGTGTAGAACTGCCCCAGGAAGCTATCTGAGGAGTGGCCAGTGGAGGTATCCCTAGGTATCCCTAGGTTGTAATGTAAATTCTGGATTTTCTCTGAAAATACAGTGTTTACAGCAAAACGCCTGGAGGGAATGCTTATTGAACAAATACAATAAGCTGTGGTTATTCTGGTGACTATAGTGTTCCTTTATCATTAACCCTGTGTGCACTATACTCACAGATTCACATAATACATTACAAGCAGAGTAGAAATATACACATGCATACATTTATACATATACAATTGTCACATATGAATATGTTTTTAGATTTTTTTTTAGGCCTCTAACGTTCAGTAAATAAATTAATTATACTATATGTGCATTATTTTCGGGTTGGGATTCAGATGGAGACATTTTCTCCATCCGAGAGGAGGGACATCACACTAACATACTTATATGGGGGGAAGGGATTTGTCATAAGTGATTACATAACACTCCTCTTTTCTGGTACCACCCTTACTAGTGGGTTGCTCTTTAACGGCTCGGGTTGAATTTTTTCCCAGTCCTGCCCATTCTATAGCGATACGCATAATATCATATCTAACTTCATTCACTTACTACTTTGCAGGTTAAGGTAACAAAGAATTATGCAGCACAATAGACCTATTAATTATATTATTGTAATTCACAAAACACAGGAAATGTCTAAATATATATTTTCAAGAAATGTTTATTGTATCAAATATAAAAGAGAATTAGAAACAGTAAGTATAAAACAGATATATTAGGTATAAGGATGTTATGGTAGTAAAATAGCATACAATGAGTACAAGTTGACAAACGGCATTGACAATAAGTGCAGTTTAACGCAAGGACCATACAACATCTCAAACTTAAGGTAGATTTCCATCTCTCCCTACTCATCTCAGAAATGCACAAATAGATCAAACACAGTCATTTTTACAGTGCATTTAGCATAAGAAACATATAATTGTCACATGTTAAACAAAGGGGGGAAAAAAATAAATAATTTGCACACAAAAACAGTTATTGGGTTATCTCATTCATACCATGTTTTCATATAATAATAAAATATTTAGCCAGGAAAGGTACATTCAGATTACTCTGGTTTAGAAATTCTGGGGCCACTTACACAACTTCAGGCCTGGGCCCCTGGGGCTCCCCTGAGTCCGTCCACAAGTGCCTGTCCACAGGACGCACATCCAAGTCCAGCCACAAGGAATGCAGTGTGTGTAGAGTTGATGCAGAGTATGTATGTGTAGTGAATGCCAAGTTGTATGTCGTGTGTGTGTATAGTGGATGCAGTGTGTATAGTAGATGCATATTGTGTGTTTATAAGGGATGCAGTTGTATAGTGGATGTATCGTGTGTGTGAACTGAATGCAGTGTGTGTGTAGTGAATGTAGTGTGTGTGTAGTCAGTGCAGTGTGTAGTAGGTGTAGCTTGTGTGAATTAAATGCAATGTGTGTAGTTTATGTACTGTGTGTAGTGCATGCTGTGTGTGTGTGTGTGTGTGTGTGTGTGTGTGTAGTTGATGCAGTGTGTGTGGGGAATGCACTGTGTGTGTAGTGGGTGTGCAGTGGTGTATAGTGGAAGCAGTATGTGTGTATATCTAAGGAAGGATATTATGGAATTAGAAAAAGGAATAAAAGAAATAGAACAAAAAGTTATAAAGGTTAACAATGTAAATTTGTTTAGTCTAGAAAAACGGCACTTCAGAGGTGATATGATAGCATTATGGAAATATATTTGGGGCCAATACAAACCATTATCTAGAAATATATTCATAGACAGGACTATAAAGAGGACACAAGATCATGCATTTAGACTGGAAGAAATGAGATTTAGTCTAATGCAAAGGAAATGGTTTTTATAGTAGGAACAATACGGATGTGCAATTCTCTGCCTGAATAGGTAATTTTATTAAAGTCTCTACAGATGTTTAAACAGCAACTGGATGAATACTTTGCCAAAAACATAATATCCAAGGTTATAATTTTTAATAAATGGGGTAACAGCTTCTTGATCTAAGGAGAGATCTGAATATCATTCTTGGATCAAAATGGAATTTATTCCTAGTTGTTTTGCATTCTTTGGGATCAACAGCAAAACAGATGTGAGAAAGTGTCATGTTCACTCCCGTTCCTTACAGATTAAGCAGGAAAATAGTATAAATTGCAAAGACTCTTATTGGAAAAATATTAGATAATATAAACATGATAGTATTTTTTTAAATCAGACAGTTTGAATTAGAATCTAATTTTGAACAATATAAAGAAAAAAAGAAAGCAGTCCTTGCAAAATAAAATAGGTTGCTTCACCTTGTAAATTAATTAACCAATTAGAAGCAGGAAATCAAAGTCAATGGCAGATTGTTCAAGTGTTAGAAAGTAACAGAAAATGTGGATTTACCCAAGTCTTGAGGCAAGTCACTGATTCCTGCATCAAGCAATTCCCATACAGAAACAACAAATGTTTAGGCTGGTAAACTGGCTGGCTGTAGCCCAGTGCAAAAAAAGAGAGTTAATTTAGCTTACAGCAGCAGAGTTGGAAACACTTGAAGTCTGATGGATAAATGCAGGAAACAAGGTGAGTATAAGAATCCAATTTATAGATTCTTAAGGAGTTCCCGGTGAAGTAAGTGGAAAATCAGTACTGAGATGAGTTTGAGATTCTGAGATCTGAAAAATTAGTTAGTAGAAACATGCAAGGCACAGGGGGATAATAGGCTGGTGTCAGCTCATTAAGAGTGCACAGGTACACTTAGAAGGTGGTTTTAAATAGGCTGTTTAATGTCAGTGGACCTGTGAAATTAAAGTGAAAGAACAGAATTATTTAAAGAGACAAAAACATTAAAATACATGTACCCAACAGGAAGGCTGAACTTGATGGATCCATGCCTCTTTTCAGCCAATGTAACTATGTAGTAGAAGCAGCGTGTGTAGTGGACGCAAAGACATTTTTGATAGGTTATTTTGTCCATCTTCTCAAAATATTCCTGGGTACACTGCACTGTCTCCAAATTCATAAGTTCTCCCCTACAGTATTATCTCTAGATTTACCTTTATGATTGGGAATTAATGGAGGATCTCCAGAGAACATTAGTAAAATATGATGATTCTACAGAAGAGACTAAATGAAGAGACATAGCAAGAGTGTAGACATTATGAATCTAGAGAAATAATCTAGTGGAGATCTATTGAATCTGGAGAATAATAGCATAGATACTGTAATTGTGGAAATAGAGCAATAGTTGAGACATGGTGAATGTAAAATGTGACCATTAGTGCAAGTAAGATAAAATGTTATTGTTATTTTTGTGGACCAGAAAACTATAGATTAATGTTGTCAGAGAGATTTAAAATACTGAAGTTCATTACTATGCTGAATTGACCAAAAGGGTAAATAGCTGGACTATGGCTTAAATAGCTTAGTTGTAAAATACTAGGTGATAGAATGAAATCTACAGTTACTTTTTCACCTCATTGTACCTTTGAAATTTCTTTTGCCTGATGGAGATTCCACGGAGAAGCGTTTGTGAGTTATCAAATCATTTATTTGAGAAGGAACTGTAATAAAATAATAATAAGAAGAAGAAACTGTACTTTACTATGTTTCTTCTCGTATTGTTTGTGCGCTGTACAAATTACAAAGCTCTATGTTTTTTCAGTTTGAGTGCTGGTACCATCACTTCTCTACTCCAGCTGCATTAGGAGAGAATGATTTCTTTTATCTAAAGCACAAGGTTGTAATATACTGATATCCTACATTTTTTTAATGTACTTTATAATTTTTCAGACTAAATGTATCCATAACAAACTATACTACATTCATATTACATCACTTTAAAAAAACAAACAAAATATGTATAGTATTTGCACTAAAAATCATATGCCACTGGACATTTACATCTGATGTACTACAGCAATAAAACAGTTTACCAAATAAGAGGGTCATAAGCCAAAATTGACCAGCAATGACAAACTTTGATTCTTAATAGAGAAATAGAACAAAGGTCCAGGCACTCCAGGATACAAAAAGGCAAATTTATTGAACCCACTGCCACTCACAACGTTTCGTCCACGGTAGGTCGAAACGTTGTGAGTGGCAGTGGGTTCAATAAATTTGCCTTTTTGTATCCTGGAGTGCCAAGACCTTTCTTCTTTTTCTCTATTAAGTATTTGGTTCCTGTTACTGGGACTGGCCTGGTTGCACCCAGATACACAATATTTGGGGAGGAGTGCAGTTCCACATGTCTACCATGATTATACTTAAACTTTGATTCTTAAACATTGATTTGTGTTGTTGAGAAAGAACATATTTAATAGCAGCTTCAACTTTGCAACAACGGATCATTCCTACTGTCATAGACAGATGTGTTACATATTTTGTTTTCACATTATTTACAGAACATTGGCTTGTAAAAGTTGTGAGTGGGGTTTTATCTGAAATGAAAGAACAGCATTAGAATTTATATTCTAATAAACCCTGGTGCATAGTGCAATTGGAAACATGCATTGCCGAAGCAGCTTGTTGAGTTTGTGAAGGCTGACCTTTTTTGGGGGGTAGGTGCATTATGGATTTACATAACTATGATCACGTTATATGCTAACAAGTCGGTTACATCTCGCAACAGGGACAAAAAGCAGGAAAGTGCTGAAGTAGACATTCTTGATAAGGCTTTGATGAGTTGGCAGGAACTACGCTAGATTCATACTCATTAGCTTTGGCTTATGCAGTGATGACAGCTAGTTGGCCCACAATTCAAATCTTTCTTTGAAAATTTGGACTAGGACAAACTATATGCTAACATTTAGGTATGGGAACTGGAATACAGCCCTATATTTTTTTTTATTTGGAATCAAATATTATTTGAAAGAATTTCCCATATGTTTTTAAAAAACCTTCTATACGATTATTTGAGGGGGGTGGGGGGAAGGGTGGGGAAGTCGAGTTTTAATGTTAGATGGAACTAATTGAAATGGCAAGTGGTGGCAATATTCGGCAGGCCTATGGTGGGTTAAAATAATATATCATTAACAAGGGTTTAGCTGTAAATGAATTAAATAAGACAAGCAGCACTAGAATTTGTAGAATAAGAAACGTTATTTTGATTAGAAGATAGTTCGATTAGAAATATATATTGATACTATCCGGTAAGGTGGACCAGTCCTCTCAGGAGGAACAATGTATTTATTGATGAACCCCAAGTAATGGTTACATTGAGATATGTTGAGTGTAGCATTCTAATGTATTATTTGCCATTGAAGGCTACTCTCCAACATCAAAAATCGCTGTGAATTCCAGCCCTCAACGCAAAGCAAAATGCCAGGATTAAAGATTCCCCATTCCCATAAGAATTGGAAGAAACATTTATTGCAAAGTTGATACTAATAAACAGATTATAATTTAGTGATTTGCCCATTTTATGTCTAAAAATGGTAATTTGTGAAAACAAATATATCATTTAATACTGAGCCCAGATCTTACATCAAAATCCAGAGATTTGAGCTGCTCACAAAAAAACATTTGAGAGAGATTTGGCGTAGATCACAAGGCATCTCAGTATAGTTTGTCCCTTAGAGATCAGTTTGGCAAGATATGTGCAGTAATTCTGTGATACAAAACAGAACAGTTACACGGTGTGAGGCAAATCATCGGGATAAACACTATCCACAGAGAAAGAGTACTCCATTTAGGCTCGGTTGCAATTAGTTATGCATGACCAGTCTATTTATTCATTTCCTTCATTTTTTTTTTTTAATATATAATTTTGCTTTATATTAAAAGGTTTGTAATTGATCTACAATTCCCACAAACCCTTGTTACCATGAGCCTCTATTTATGAAATAAGCTGTGTAACACTATACAAAGTAAGATCTTACTAAAAAATATTTACTAAGGTGAGAAGTTATAGCAAATTACAAATTGGTGTAAAAATAGACAAAAATGAAAAATTCTGTGATTTCGCTATAGTTCAGTTCAGCTACTTTGGCCTTAAATGTGAAATTTACTATGAACTTTCACTTTAGTAAATAACCGTTAGTGTTCTATATTAACTCCAAATAAAACTTACAATACAATACAGGGTTATTCACAAAAGTGTGACTTGCCAACTCAAAATGAATTCGCAGTGAAAGAAAAGGTTTCTCCAAAAGTGCTGAATGGAAACAAAGCTGATTTGGAGAACTTTTTCCAATTTCACTATTTTGGCCTAAAAGTAAAACAAAATCCCTTAGAATGTTGGACAATTCACACCATAGTAAATAACCTTCGGTATTAATGCTCCCTGCTGGCATTAGGAGACAAGTCCCTCCGATCACTAACATTCTCACTGGACGCTTTGCAATTCCATCTGCTTACATGTGCTGACATCAGACGTATCTTTGTTTGTCTGTTTTTTCACTTAAATAAAGGAACACTAAAGGGTCAGGAATATAAACATTTATTTCTGACCCTATAATGTTAAAAACACATGTTGGGTCCCTGATCCTCCCCTTATCCTCTCTTAAATAAGTTAAAACTTACCTTTATTCCAGGGCCGCGCTTGTCTGCAGGTGCGGTGTCTGTCCCTGATCCACCTCCTTGGCTGAGGTGATCAGAATTGATTACCTGAGCCAATCCAATACTTTTCAATAGGAAAGCATTGGATTTGCTTATATTGTCCATTCCAGTGATTTCACTAAGGAGGAGGGCCAAACTCTCCTAAAACCAATTAAACCAATGCATCTCTATGGGGAAAGTTCAGTGGCTCCATGCAGAATGCACATTGTGCAGTACTAGCTCAGGAAGCACCTCTAGTGGCCATCTGAGTGACTGTCACTGGAGGTGTCCCTAGGGAGCATGAAAAAGCCTGACTATATTCACCATAACAAATACAATAAGCTGTAAGCTTTTGACTATAGTGTCCCTTTAAAACCAAAGGCACTGTATCTATCTAACATCTATATTGAGTCCTTGGATATATGTTTGTCTGTATTACTTCCATATTTCTTGTAATTTGATTCTATGAATATCCTTACAGAAGGATTCTTACTTATATGTATTTTTTTTTACATCTCTTTCTTTAACTGAAATTGAGGTTAAATAAATTTAAATAAATTTAGAAGCTAAAATGGCATGTACTTTACTAGATACATGCCATTATAGATAAGCAGTGCCATCCCATGATATTCAGTCACAGAGACCAAGTGTTTGAATTACTCAGTCTTATCTTGAATGGATAGAGACAGTCCCAATAGGTCTCCTAGACTACCTGTAGTTTTCTTAGTGTATAGCGTGGTCAGAGCACTGTACAGGCAATTGAGAAGAACAGAGAAACAAAGTGCCAAGTTTTTTGGTATACCTTGCAAAATCACAGCAACATGCGTCCCAACCATCTCGATTCTGGCAGGACAATCCCCATTTTTGGGTCCTGTCCCACCTTACCAACTAAATTCCCTGGTGTCACCAGGAAGCTGTTCCCAAGAAGCATAGCACAAGTGCATCATTAGACATACTTGCACTATGTTTAGGGGACAGTGTGTACCAGGTTGACCAGCCAGCAAACGGGGTGGACCTGGCCACCCCCCTCTACCCCCTCCCACCAACATTTTGATTCTATTCACAACAGGGTTGGGAAGTATGCAGCAATAACCTATTATACCAGGGCAGAGTAAGAGTGTAAGTACTTGATCAAGGCTTAAAGGGACACTCCACTGCCCAAATACAATAAATGAATAAATATCAATATTAAGTAGTTATACCCCCAATCAAAACATGTATACATTTAATCTTTTTTTTTTCATTGGAGTTATAGCTAAAAACAGCTTATAAAAGTTGTAAATCTCTTGTCTGCAGCCTTTGCAAACCCTCCCCTTTTGACCCCGCCCAGACGTTCTGTGGCTGTCCAATCACAGACTTCCCAATGCAGCTCAATGAGAAGTCTTTACAGGGTAGGTGCTCTGGGCAATTACTGCTTCTTAAGTTTAACTCCACTGAGCTATCCAAACCAGTACTGTCTGATTGACAGCCAGGGGGGTGTAGCAAGGTTAATTTATAAAAGTGTTTAATTTATAAAAGTGTTCTATTGAAATGTACACTTTTTGTAAAATGAAAAAAAAGGACAAACTCTACTTTAGGTTTGTGGAGTGTTCCTTTAAAATAATAAGATATAATATACTGTATATAAGCCCTTTTTTGATGTACACATTTTTTTGCAAAAAATAAACAAACAGAAATAAATTGTCCAACAGACACTTTGCTAATATCCAAACATGAATGATTGAAATGCATTCTGATTGGTTAGGATGAATCCTGACTGGTTTGTGGAGCACTCTGACTGAATGGGAAGCACTCTGATTAGTTGGGATGCACTTTGACTGGTTGGGATGCACTCTGACTAGTTAGGATGCATTCTCATTGGTTGGGATAAACTCTGACTGGTTTGGTAAGCACTCTGACTGAATGGGAAGCACTCTGACTGGTTGGGATGCACTCTCATTGGTTGGGATAAACTCTGACTGGTTGGGATGCACTCTGATTGGTTGGGATGCACTCTGATTGGTTGGGATGCATTCTGATGCCCCACCTCTTAAGTGCTACTAGGCAGTGGTGAGAAGTGGTGACAGCATTCTTTACTTGCGTCAGTTACTTGGGATATCATTCAACAAGGGCAATCTCTTGATGCACCATAATTCTTTTGTCCCTCAAATATTTCTGAATTTGGAGATATCACCCGCCTACCAGAAATTTCTTTATACATTTTACTGGAATCTAAATGGAAAATCACATCTGAGATAGTCAGTGGTTCGATAGATTTCCAACCAACTGCAATCCCCAAAGAAGCTGTTAAAGTAATATGTATCACCATACGTTTAGGTGCTCCGTTAAGAAGGTCTGTAAAAATATCTAGTAAGAAATATTCTGGTTTAAACCTAAGATTTATCTTTGTAAATTTCTATATTAAATTCTTCACTTCCATCCAATATTTGGCTTAACTGAGCAAGACCTAAATATATGCAATATGCTGCCCTCACAAACCCGGAAACGCCAACAGTTTGGTGATAATGATGGAAACGTTTTGTTAGTCTGCTCTGGATGCAAGAAAATCTCATTAACAATTTTAAATTCTTCCATTCGGCTATCGAAAATTCACTGCAAATTCACTTCTAGTTCCTGACAATTCACACTTTAGTAAATAATCCTAAGTAATAAATTACATATTTCAAAACACGGATGTCTGATATATACCACTAAGGTGGAAAAATACTTTAAAAGAAACAAAAGTTAAACTCAAAATTTAAACTCCTAACAAACCAACATGTTCGTAGAAATTATCTGATTCTTTGAAATGTGACAATGACCAGAAGGTGATAAAAAACAACATTCTTTTCCTACTAAAAATATTTTTTTAATTTTAACATTTTTTCTGCCATGTGTTCTCAATATACTCTGTTTCCTCAAAATGTCCCAAATAGCAACAGTTTCCTACAAAACACAATTAACCTGTGTGATTACCACTGTGCTAACTTCTAACTTTCAATCTCAACATCTGAAGAACCCTACAGGAACCACATATCACAGGTTTTGATGCTCTGTCCCAGAGTGGACATGTTCCTTACTGCGGTTTCCTCAGACATTTTGTAGAATGGAACTTGCATTTTAAACACTTCAATGAGAAACAAGCAAAACTCTAGCCATCTTTCTTGGACCCATCACAATGCAAATGGAGCCAGGGTGGAGCTGTCCTCCCCCTTTCCCACCCTCCCCCTTTCACTTTCTCATGACTTTTTTACTGTTTTATTTTTCCCCTTTCCGGCCTGTTCAGGTGATTATCTGGATCTTAACTGTAGAATCTGGAATCTATGCCTAAATTCTGTCACTTTCCTGTAGCTAAACTGCCGGCTGAGAAATAAGAGCCATCGTAAGCCTAGCACCTTGCTGGCTGCTCCGGACTCTGCCAAGTCTGTACAGAAAACCAGTGTCTGCAAATACTCGCTCTGCTTTATATTTATATGTCTTCCGAGAGCAAACAAAACTGCAGATTAATCATCTCTGAAGTGTGTTCTTGGATAAGCAACACTTTTTCTTTTTAAATATTTAACCTCTGGTTTCCCAAAAGTCCTCTATTTGACTATATTTTATGGAGCATCTGGAAGAGGGCCAATGTAAAAATATATATATGCTGTTACCTGCAGCTTTATTCTTTATATATATTTATATAGATAGAATGCAACACCGAATTAAAGACATTTAATGCATTATTACGTAAAGTGTTATTAATCACCATTATGAGTTCACCTTAGTTTATTTTTATCACAAGCTGATTGTAGCTCCTAATTAGGCAATGGTATTTTGGAAGAATCATTTTGGCTGATGGTGAATTTGAATTTGATGAGAGGTTATCTTTGCTTGGACCAGTATTATGTATGAAAATAAACAACAATGTCATACTAAAGAATTCTAAGCAGTGGCACAAGAATGTGGTAGTGAGCTCCAAGTCCTGACAATTTTAAAGCCCATGGCTGCTAAAGTTTCTCTCTACCTTTCATAACTTTCTGCACATGGAAGGGAGTCCAGTAGCCACAAACTATGATGGTCTGTTTGGACAGCAATATGTAACGCCAATGGGACATTACTCTAATGATCTGCGAGCACGGTTACTGAAAGGACATATATACCAGTACCTTCAGTCAGTCAGTTTTGTGAACTGATGTGGGTGGTAGCAGTAAATGAACTGTGTAACTGGAGTTATTAATCTCCCCTGATTCACATACTAAATCACTTGTGCCAAAACCAGTCATCCTTACGTGAAGATCCATATTTTACTAATGTCAGTCTATTGGTTGCCATTACAATTGCTCTACTTTTAAAAAATTTCCAAAAATGTCTCCTTTAAGGTAATGTCCAATATTGTAAAATAAAAAAAAACTTTTTTTAGGAGTTGCAAACTTATTAATACCATAATATTGTAGTCTTTTAATACAACCCGAGTGCAATTTTCATTTAAACAGAGGGCTACACATTTGTTACGATGGAAAACTACAGTGAGGACTCCCCCTTTGCAAATATGCAGTGCCCCTTGCCTTAAATAAATGCTACCATTCAAAAATCTAAATAAATTTCTAACTCGCATTACAGGAAGGTTTCTTAAAAAATCTATTTTATTTAGAATGTTAAAACAAGCATGTAATCACAGGCAAATTTCTTCACTTGTCAACATACATCTTGAAGTACTGTGTAATTAGGAAACAGAGCAAGCCAAGTTCAAGTCTTCAAGAATAAGCAACAGACCAGGTTTTCATGATTTGTTTAATTAACACTTAATTAACCAATTAATCTACATTTAATTATGGTAAAGACAACTTTATGCACTTTTCTTTTTCGGACCCTGAAGGCACAGCTTACTGGTAGGGAAACATTTTGTATAAAACAAGTAATAGAACACACATGTACTGTTTGCTGCAGACTGGAGAGGTATCATGAAAAGTAAATGTCAGCAAATATTGTTTGTCCGTACTCCTGGAGAAAGGGAAGGGGATATGAAGGGTCCAAATGAAGAAAGTAGTCTTATTCCTGAAATTACAATTTAATTTACTAGACTGTGTCCAATGTTTTTTTTTAGATAACTCTTTGAGCTACTTTGCATAAAGCATAAAGTAATAATGCAATTCTGGGGCAAAGTTGTAAAAGTGGGGCAGTTACAATGGGAACCAATGGAATGTTGCTACTCGGTACTCCTCCTAAACCATTATGACTTGTCTGAGTTATTAATTTATATTTGTTGGACAATATAGTGAGTTACAATTGTTACTATCAGCAGTGTGATAGTAAGAGTATGTTAACACTATAAATACATTCAGGAGAGGTCTTAACTTACAAGGAAAGGTTAAAGGAACTTAACGTATAGCTTGGAGGAAAGACGAGACGGGGGGATATGATAGAAACATTTAAATACATAAAGGGAATCAACACAGTAAAGGAGGGAACTATATTTAAAAGAAGAAAAACTACCACAACAAAAGGACATAGTCTTAAATTAGAGGGGCAAAGGTTTAAAAATAATATCAGGAAGTATTACTTTACTGAGAGGGCAGTGGATGCATTGAATAGCCTTCCAGCTGAAGTGGTAGAGGTTAACACATTGAGGGAGTTTAAGCATGCATGGGATAGGCATAAGGCTATCCTAACTATAAGATAAGGCCAGGGACTAATGAAAGTATTTAGAAAATTGGGCAGACTAGATGGGCCGAATGGTTCTTATCTGCCGTCACATTCTATGTTTCGATGTCTTTTAATGACACATAATGCACTTCATTTACTGAAGAGTAAATTAGAGAACATACAAGTTATGTTTGAATTGTTCTCATAATGTTAAATGAACACTCCACAGTGACAAATAGAGCAGATTCCAATAGAAATTTACACTTTTATAAATTAAACCTGTAACAAACACCCTCTCCCCCCCCACCTCCGGCTGTCAATCAGACAACTGGTCCCATTACTTCTTGGTTTGGTTAGCTCAGTGAAGATAAACTCAAGAGGCAGCGATTTCACAGAGCACCTGCCTTGCAAAGACTTCTCATTGAGCTGCATTGGGAAGTCTGTGAATGGACAGCCACAGAAAGTCTGGGCGGGGTTAGAAGGGGAGGGCTTGCAAAGGCTGCGGAAAATAGATCTGCAGCCTTTGCATGGTTTTGTTAAGATATGCCCACAATGAAAAGTACATGGTTAAATGCATACACATTGTCATTGGGGTATATCTACTAAAAAGTATGTTTTTCCTTGTATTTGTGTAGTGTTCTGTCCCTTTAAGGAGTAAATAAGACTTAGGCACCGTGTCAGTCCTGCACAGCCTCCATGCACAGATTCACAGTCCAGGTGGCTTCTTATCTTGTCACCTTGCACTGTGTCTATCTTCAAGTGAGCAAACATCTGTGTTACAGACTCCCACCTCAGGTAAAAACCCTGACACTTTTAAGTACTACATTATAGTATTAATTGCTAGTATTAATTATCTGGAGAATTTTTTGTGCAAATATATTTTCATACCATCACTTATAGTTACTGTTAGACTTAGAGATCAGATCAACACAAACTGCTGTCAAACTGTCAATCAAGCGTTCGTCCGAATTTTCGAATGCTATACGAAATGTACCTGAATCAGCTGACACTCAACTTTGGGCCCCCTTTCAGTAGGCTTTATATCTGTTTTTAGCTATATGTGTCTTATATTTTTTTTTAAATGTCTTTTACTGTAATTTTACTATATTGCTATATATACATCATGTAACCACTGTACTTATGTTTCTTGGAAGGACCAATTTATCAATGGCCCTAAGAATAGCAGCAGAAAAGGGACAGGCCTCTGGGAACTTTCATTTATCAGGTAGGTTGTGTAACATGTAGGGTTCTCTTTTGTTATTTTTCTGATTAATTGGTTTTGCTCCATGAGCATTGCAGACGTACAAAATGACAATGCATAAATAAAAATATTAAAAATAAAAAAACACAAAAAGTTTAGCACCTCCTTACACATCTTCTCTTGTTAGTACAGATCTTTAAAATAGATTTTCTTCTTTTCTATTCTACATACTTTTTTCATATTGCTAGTTTGAGTTTTCACTCATGAGGCTATTTAACCCAGTGGCCCGACCAGCCTGAATTGATGCAATGAATCACCGGACTAATCTATTCTCCCCTAAAAATGTGTAAAAAAATCTGGCTTCAAATTAAAACCTCCCAAGACAGCGTTATTGTAATCATATCTTAGCACCCCAGGGAAGATCTGTCTACATGGAAAACCCACCCCTGGAGTTTTACGTACATTGACATTTGCTGATCACACATAGGTCAAGGCTGACTTGACACACTGTGAAAATGATGTAATCTACACCACACTATTACAGCCCATATCTAGAGCAAAAATCTACTCATGACTCCAAGACAGATTAACTTACATTTTTTTCAAACATATTGTTTTCACGGATGCCAGTTTTCTATTGCTAATGCAAAATGGCAGACCATTCCTTCAAACATGCCAACATTGAGTTGTTGTTTTTTTGTTAATTTTATTTCATTTCTTTTTTTTTTTGTGTGTGGCGGGAAGGGGGGGTTGGCTAAGATACAAATGTTGAATTCAGTATTTAGAAGGGGTGACTAATCTATCACTAAGGCATGCCTGATACACGTCATTAAAACAGTTACACTATGTGATACAAATTCTCGGTTTTGGCTGGGGAAGTGGTTCAGTGGTTCAGTAAATTAGTGTGCTTACATTTCAAAAGCAGGGGGGCTTTTTTTTCTCTTGTGGGTGTAGAGAAATAGCGATAAATGTAACTGATAAAATATTTAACTGATGTTTACGTTAATGACTTTAGGTGAAAAAGGAGAGAGAAAGTGTACAATATGATGCGTAACTAAATGAATTTATCAGCACAGAACATCTGCAAATTATTAATGCATTGCTTATTTAAATTGGTACACCACCCTCTCCGAGTCAGTCTGACTCCTGTCTTTTAGCCTCAGTCTCTCTGCCATGCTTCCATCCCCTAGTCATGATTCTGCTCTCTCATTCTGTCTATCACTCCCAGAGCCACACTGTATTAATCATTGTCACAGTTTATAGCCACTCACACACCTGTTTCCTAGCTTTCTACCTCCCTATAGGTAGCCGATTTTAAATCCAAATACCTTAAAAACATAGAATGTGATGGCAGATAAGAACCATTCGGCCCATTTAATCTGACCTATTTTCTAAATATTTTCATTAGTCCCTGGCCTTATCTTATAACTAGGATAGCCTTATAAGCAAACAAAAAAAGGTGTGCTGTGCCTTTAAATTCTATGCAAGGTATGATGTAGGGCAATTTAAAGTGCAAACAGTGATAATGCCAATAATAGAGAAAATATATAAAGTGCAAATAACAATGCACTTTAAAGCGCAGAAGTTACAAGTAATAAAGTGCAAAATAAGTGCACAAGTAAGAAAAAATTTAATAAAAAAGGCTTACAGTAATCCTTAATAAATGGAATTTCCCAATATTCTCCCAGAAATAGATTGGAGCACATTGCATGAAAATATAAAAAGAGGGAAATATAGTGTGATACTGCAACACTTGTAAATATAACGTCTGAGAATGAAAATAAACTCACAAGGAGAGAGCAGTAAGAGTCTGCTCTAACTCGAATGACTTGGTCCTGTACTTCAGGACTGGAGTGAAGAAGATGATGAGAACGGCAGCTGGATGCATAAGAATTCTCTCTTTTATTGAACTCTGTAGTTAAAAATCACAAAGTGACAAAGCTCTTAGTCCAAAAGTCCTCAACCCTTCAAAATAGCGGCTTTCCACACTCGTGGTAAACACTAGCGATTTGGAGTATCCAATGTAGAGGGTGGTACATCTGGGAACATGAGCGTTGTGATGTGCGTAGAACGTGATGACGCGTTTCGCCTAGGCGACTTCCTCAGATCAAGTTGTGGTCCTGACGTTCTGCTCAATATAAGTCCACCTTAGTGGGTGGAGTATTCTCAGGGTCATTGATAAATTGGTCCGTCCGAGAAACAGAAGTCCAGTGGCTATATGCCTGACGTAAATGTATCAATACGGCTATTATTTGATATATTTCCCAGACACTAGTTCTGATGGAAAACCACTAAACCGCGTGTATTGGGGTATATAGTAAAATTACAGTAAAATACATATATTTAAAAAAAAATTTAAAAAAGAGAAAAGACATATATATATAGCTAAAAACAGCTAATAAGCCTACTAAAAAAGAAACCACACAATGTCATTAGGATTAAAGAAAGATATACAGATGGATAAAAACCTAAATAAACTAATAAAAAAATAGTATTTATAAAAAAATATATAAATTAAAGTCTATATTGAGTCATTTAGGTTCTAAAGTTCCTAACCTGTGTACCCATTTCATTTCCTCTTTTCCAATATTTTGTATATAATTACCCCTGCGCCAAGATTGTTTTACTTTTTGTATCCCTAAAAAAGTTAAACCACTAGGGTCTTTATTGTGGTGTTTTTTAAAGTGTGCAGAAACACTATGCAGATGAAAACCTTTTCGAATATTATTTAAGTGCTCATAAATTCTTTTATGTAGGGGGTGGGTGGTCCTGCCCACATATTGGAGTCCACAAGGGCAGATTAAAAGATAAATTACATTCTTATTAACGCATGTCAATTAGCAATAATTATTAGCAATAATCAGCATGGTTTTATGAAACATAGGTCATGTCAAACTAACCTAATTGCATTCTACGAAGAAGTAAGTAGAAGTATAGGGTGTTGCAGTGGATGTGATCTACTTGGACTTTGCCAAGGCATTTGATACGGTTCCTCACAATAGGTTAGTCTTCAAACTAAAAGAAATTGGTCTAGATGAATATTCTTGTTCTTGGGTAGAAAATTGGTTTAAGGATAGAGTACAACGAGTTGTAATTAATGGTATATTTTCAGGCTGGACAAAAGTGGTAAGTGGTGTACCTCAGGGTTCTGTTTTGGGACCACTTCTATTTAACATATTTATAAATTATCTTGAAATAGGCATTGAAAGCCATGTATCAGTGTTTGCAGATGACACAAAACTTTGTAAAGTAATAAAATGTGAGCAGGATATTGCTTTGCTGCAGAGAGATTTGGATAGATTGAGGGACTGGACACTAAAATGGCAGATGAACTTTAACATAGAGAAATGCAAAGTTATGCACTTCGGGGTTAAGAATGCACAAGCAACTTACACACTAAATGACCACACTAGATAACCACACACGAGAAGGATTTGGGAATTGTTATAGACAACAAATTAGGCAGCAATATGCAATGTCAATCTGCAGTTGCTAAGGCCAGTAAGATTTTGTCATGTATAAATAGGGGCATAAATTCTCGGGATGAAAATATAATTTTGCCTCTTTATAAATCGCTGGTAAAACCACACCTTGAATATGCTGTGCAATTTTGGGCGCCTGTTCTAAAGAAGGATATCATGGCACTGGAGAGGGTCCAGAGACGAGCTACAAAATTGATAAAAGGAATGGAGCATTTTAGTTATGAAGAAAGGTTAAAAAAATTAAATCTGTTTAGTTTGGAAAAACGGCGCCTGAGAGGGGATATGATAACTTTATACAAATATATTTGGGGCCAGTACAAACCTTTATCTGGAAATCTAGGCTGGACATTTAGGCTGGAAGAAAGGAGATTTCATCTAAGGCAAAGAAAAGGTTTTTTTACAGTAAGAACAATAAGGATATGGAATTCTCTGCCTGAAGAGGTGGTTTTGTCAGAGTCCATACAGATGTTTAAACTGAAATTGGATAAATACTTACAAAAACATAACATACAGGGATATAATTTCTAATTAGTGGGGTAATAGCTGCTTGATCCAAGGAGACATCTGACTGCTATTTTGGGGTCAAGAAGGAATTTTTTCCTAGTTTGTGGCAAAATTGGAAGTGCTTCAGACCAGGTTTTTTGCCTTCTTTTGGATCAACAGCAACAACATTTGTGAGGAAGGTTGAACTTGATGGACGCAAGTCTCTTTTCAGCTATGTAACTATGTAACTATGTAACTATGTTCTGAAATCATTAATTACAAATTCTTCATCTTTATATTTAGTTTTAAATTTGTCAAAGCCCTTTAGGGTTCTGTTTTTACTGCATTTACACCCTGCGCATTTTCTGCATGAATAAAAACCTTTTTTGTTAGTGTTTTAAAAAGCATTATTAATATCAGATTTTGGGTGGTTAACATTTGTTTTAGGCTAGTAGCCCTTTCCCTTTCAGTAGGCTTTTTATCTGTTTTTAGCTACACCATATATGTCTTTTCTATTTTTTATTTTTTTTTTAAATACGTCTTTACTGTAATTTTACTCTATTGCTATATACCCCATTACAAACTGTTTAGTGTTTTTCCGTCATCAGGCACATACATCATGAAGCCACTGGACTTATGTTTCTTGGAAGGACCAATTTATCAATGACCCTAAGAATACTCTGCCCACAAAGGTGGACTTATATTGGGCAGGACCACAACGTGATTTGAGGAAGCCGCCCAGGCGAAACACGTCATCACAATGCTCGACATCACAACGCTCATATTCCCGGAAGTACCGCCTTCTACATTGGATACTCCATATCGCCATTGTTTACCACGAGTGTGGAAAGCCGCTATTTTGAAGGGTTGAGGACTTCTTTTGGACTAAGAGCTTTGTCACTTTGTGATTTTTAACTACAGAGTTCAATAAAAGAGAGAATTGTTATGCCTCCAGCTGTCGTTCTGATCATCTTCTTCACTCCAGTCCTGAAGTACAGGACCAAGCCATTCGAGTTAGAGCAGACTCTTACTGCTCTCTCCTTGTGAGTTTATTTTCATATTTACAAGTGTTGCAGTATCACATTATATTTCCCTCTTTTTATATTTTCATGCAATGTGCTCCAATCTATTTCTGGGAGAATACTGAGAAACTCCATTTATTAAGGATTACTGTAAGCCTATTTTATTCAATTTTTTCCCACTTGTGCAGTGTTATTTGCACTTTATATATTTTCTCTATTATTGCATTATCACTGTTTGCACTTTAACGTGCACTGCCTAATTGCACTTTATTATACCTTGCATAGTATTTAAAGGCACAGCACACCTTTTTTCTTTGTTTACATTTTTTTTTAGCTATTCGCACTTTACAGGTGCAGCGTTCCTTTGTATACTTCTAGATATTATCACGTTATTCTTAATATTAGCGCCTTATTTTGCTTTATTTCATTTTTTGGTGTAGTATAGCCTTATGCCTATCCCACGCATGCTTAAACTCCCTCACTGTGTTAACCTCTACCACTTCAGCTGGAAGACTATTCCATGCATTCACTACCCTCTGAGTAAAGTAATACTTCCTGATATTATTTTTAAACCTTTGCCCCTCTAATTTAAGACTATGTCCTCTTGTTGTGGTAGTTTTTCTTCTTTTAAATATAGTCTCCTCCTTTACTGTGTTGATTCGCTTTATGTATTTAAATGTTTCTATCATATCCCCCCTGTCTCGTCTTTCCTCCAAGCTGTACATGTTAAGTTCCTTTAACCTTTCCTGGTAAGTTTTATCCTACAATCCATGAACCAGTTTAGTAGCCCTTCTCTAAACTCTTTCAAATTATCGTCATGTTGGTTAAACAGCAATTGTTTCCTAACAATTAATCTTAAGGGAACACTAAGTTTAGAAATACAAACATGTCATTCTAATGTTAGTGCTTCCCTTCCTACATAGATTCCAGCCTTCCTATTTTAACTCACCTTATGTTCCACACTGACCTGGTGGCCAATCCAGTGCTTCCCTATAAGCATTGCCTTTTCTAGAGAAAGGGAATTCAGATACTCAAAGTATCAACATTTGTTTGATTTTCAATCTTTGATGGAAACTATCACCTACTCATACACAAAAGGTTTTTTTATTTTTTTTAGATAAAACAAAATAGATAATGAAGTATGATTTGTGAATTAAATATTATGTAGAATGTTATGACCGGTTGAGATTTTAGCTGTGCTCTTTCTTGATGACGGGTCTGTAACACACTCTGTTCTTTACCAGACTATGGATTGCTGCATTGGACAACTGTATGCAGGAACATTAAATTACTGACAAGCTTCACCACACTACCAGCCAGATCAGGCTTTTTGTATTTTAACAACAGACCAGTGTATGACAAGTCTACATGTAAAACTAATCTGACATCTGTGGTTTTAGTTTTTTTAATTTCTAACTTCTATATGTGGTCACAAGACCTTCAGAGTTTTACAGCCTAACACTGCTGCAATAAATTCATTCTTATGTCCAAGACTACAAGATTGACCTCTATTGCCGATAATATGGTTGTTATTACTGAGTATTTACTTCTTCCTGGACCTACATGTTTATATTGTCTTGTCAGCATATGTACATTGTACAAGATTATTTCAACACATAGACAACTATCAGTTAATAATTTTACCATTTACAAGTCACACAAGGGAAAGGTCTGCTTAAAGTGTAAATTTTGGGAAGTGTTATTGAAGATAAAAATAAACCATTTTCAGGTCAGGTCTGTGACTAATGTCAGAGTATCAGATTATGGCGCCTACCGCATTATCACCTGATACTATACGGAAGTGAAAAAATAAAGGCACTCATCAGTTATGCAAAATCATTCTCATTCTGAGATGACATACCCCCCAGGACCGTCCTCAAGCAGTGGAAGACTTTTTGAAAAAAATATATGAATTTTAGCTTCCTAATAGCTAAGGAATGCTGCTAGCTATATGTTAAGACCTGAAGAATGACTTAAATCATTTCTCCATTTCCGGCTTGTGGCTGTGTGAAGTACATTATCAGACTCTTATTAATGAAGTTCCTACAGCCTGGTGAAGTATAGAAGATAAAAGAAAACATGTCTCGTTAAAATATATGTCAAATATCTTCTGCATGACCTGTAGATCACAGTGGGTTCACCAGGAACAAAGGATACTAATACTCGCTTTATGTTGTTACTTAGAAACACATGAAGTAAATATCCGTCACGGGAGAGGAATTTTCTCAGTATGTTAGAATTTCTGTGTTGGAAACTGTGAAATGGGAAAGGTTCTTGAATTTCAGAGGCATAGTAGAGTAGATTGCTGCACACTCATTATGCCAACCATATGCTGTAGAAACTGGGGAAATGTAGTGATGATGTAACTAAATCACCAAGTAAGAAGTTAAGAGGAAAAAACAATAGCATGAAAAGTAATAATAAATATAACACAGGTAAATGCTTAAAGGGACACTATAGGCACCAAGACTACTTCAGCTCATTGAAGTGGTCTAGGTGCAGTGTCCCTGCTCTCTTAGTCCTGCAATGTAAAACATTTTACATTGCAGTGCTAAGACAGCCTCTAGTAGTACCGGACTCTAAGTTGCCTTTTTTGCCTTCTTTTGGATCAACAGCAAAAACAGATGTGAGGAAGGCTGAACTTGATGGACGTAAGTCTCTTTTCAGCTATGTAACTATGTAACTATGTAACTATGTGAAGCTGGATGTCCTCATGACGACATTCAGTGCTTTCCTATGGGGAGGGCCTAATTCACTCACAGTGCTTGCCGCACATTAGGTCACCTTCTCGATCCAGCGCCTTTGTGCACCTTAAGAGGTCGGTGCGAGGGAGGGGGACCCCAAACAGTAGTATAGTGTTGGGAAAATAGCACCCCTTTAAAGAATATTATATATCTAAAATTATGCAAAAGAAATAAAAATAACTCTAATGTGGATTTGTTACATGTCCAAAAAAATGTAGAGCTCCAATTTACTGCACAGAACCTAAATACTGTAATTTTTAAAAGTTTAAACTTCACATGTGTAAAGATCCAAAAAAGAAAATGGGTCATGCCAATCACATGCTGTGTTAATTTTTTATATGAAGATGCCATGGCAAATTTTAAGTGGATCTCTTGTTTCATATTTTTTTTAGAAGTATTGACTCTCCCAGCAATCCAGCATCCAATGGGATTCAGCGTCGGTCTCCTTCCACACTGTGCTATTTTGCGAACCTACTAGGGTACTATCATCTTTTCATTGAACCCATTGGTGGTTCTGTCATTCTGTCATTCTGTCTCCTATCGTGAAATGCATACAGCATGATTTCCACATCGGTTTCCACTGATTGCTCAAGTATGTTTGATCATAACTTCATATGCATAGTGATTAGCAAGCCAAGCTGGACGTAAGAGAGGGCAGCCAGTAAGCATTTATGCTAACTGTGTAGACAGATACATCAATGAGGTCCAGACCAGGTGAGGAAATTTGTGTTTGAGTGAGATAGAGAGTGTTTGTGTGTGTGCACACATGTGCAACTTCAAAGCCAGATATGTGACATCGCATTCACACAGGAAGGAGAGTCCAGAAAGTAATAGGTTTTCTACGTGTCCCACATGACAATGGGAATGTATTGGCCTCTTTACCAGTAAGTGTCCTCGGGCAAGTCACCTGACGAGATATATATATATATATATCTACCATAGATTGTAAGCATGTTTGGGCATGGCCTTCCTTATCCCTTTCTCTAATTGTAAACTGCTGCAGAATATGTTGGTGCTATACAAATACTAATAATAAAATGTAAATTCAACTTCTGTCTTTGGACCTCTCTAAATTTTTAGGTCCAGGCCTGTGAGGGCCTCAATAATTCATGATTTCTGTGGTCGGCATCTTCACTGTCTCTCACTACACTGCAAGTATTACAGGCTATGTAAAGGTTTTTAATTGCCCATTCTAGGTGAGAAATTACTACTTATTTTTGTAATTCTTTCTTTTAGAATTTTATATAACCTACAATAAGAACATTGAAATAAGAAATGATAACAGCAGGATCAATCAGTGATTTTCCCAATCAAGGAGTAAAGCATCATGTTTCAGTAGGTTTACTGATCCTGATGAAAAGTTACAAAATCTGTAACCTTGGGGTAAGAAACCATGGGGGAAGGAATAGTTATGGGAACTCGTAAAACAAGAACATCTGGTGGAGTGGGAGGAGATAAGACAGCTGGGGAACAGGCATGTAGCCCCCGAGAATTATCTAGTCCTGACAGAATTGAGTGAAGATGTTGGGAGCTTCGGCTCAAGAGTAGCTGTACATTTGGAACCTATTCCTTCTAACAGCCAAATGAACAGCTCCTCTAGTATGGGTGGAGTTGAGAATGTAAGAAAGACTAGACCGGTTGTGCTGGTAGGGGACTCTATTATTAAGAGAGTTAATAGATAATCTGCTGCTCTTATTGTCTTAACCAGATAGTTTGCTTGAATAGGACATGTTGCTGACAGAGTGTAATTGTAATTGGGAGGGGCTAGGGATGACACTGCACTCATGGTCCCCATTGGTACCAATAACAAAGTCAGAGGAAAATGGAGGGTCCTAAAGAATGCGTAAATGGAATTAGGAAATACACTGGAGACTAGGACCTCCAAGGTAGTATTTTCAGAGATATCACTTGTGCTGTATGCTGCAGTAGAAAGACAGCAGGAGATTCGGGTGGTTAATGTAAGGGTAAAGTCTTGGTGTAGGAAGGAGTTTGGGCTTTTTAGAGCTAATTGTGTCGTTCGGTACAATCTTTATGATGGAGTACACCTAAATTAAAGAGGGTTTGCTGTGCTTGGGGACAGGATGGCTAGAAGGTTGGAGAAGATTTTAAACTAGTGGTCACAAAACTAATAAGAGGTATGGAAAATGTTAGTTAGGTTAACAAATTTTAAATGTGTTTAGTTTAGAAAAACAGCATTTCAGAGCAGAGGGGATATGACAGCATTATACAAATATATTTGGGGCCAATACAAACCATTGTCTGGAAATCTATTCATAAACAGGACATAGAACACAAGGTCACACATTTTAGACTGGAAGAAAAGAGATTTACTCTAAGGCAAAGGAAGTGTTTTTTTTACAGTAAGAAAATGAGGATGTGGAATTCTCTGCCTAAAAAGTTGTTTTTTTTCAGAGTCTCTACAGATGTTTTAACAGCAACTGGATAAATATTTGCAAAAACATAATATTCAGGGATATACTTTTTAATATTTGGGGTAACCACATTCTGGTCATAGGATTTGACTATTATTCTGGGGTCAAGAACATTTTTTTTACTAAGTTATTGTAAAACACTTCAAACTGTTTTGTTTTCCCTTCTTTTGGATCAACAGCAAATACAGAGGTAAGAAGGACTGAACTTAATGGATGCATGTCTCTCTTCAGCCTATGCAACTATGTAATAAGTACATTTTTAAAGTGCCTTAGCCTCACATGGTCAACCTATTTTTCCTTATACCCAACCACCTGCAGAGTTTTAAATAATTCCATAAGTGCAAATGTGCTTTTGAGTAAGGGAGATGGCCGGGAATAGGACCTGGGGTCTGATATGTAGCGGAACTCCAATATTCAGCAAAAATATCTCCACTGTAGAATCCTTGTAGCTGAGGAAGCAATACGATATCCAAAACACAATCCCCCCCCAGTAACTGGACAACACACAGTTCTGGGAGTCAACTTTCTTTTATTCAGCCACAGCTGGCTTTTATGCAACTCCTCATGCAAGGGGTTTCTTAAATCATATTCCAGGGGTTTACCCCTGGTGGATCTTGTTGGGGACAAGGGACAAATCAACATTTCCCAGACGACTCCTCTGTACCTGGATGATAATTGAGTAGGTAACTATATAATTAAATTATCTCCCAGGTACAGAAAATATACAATATTTATAAATAGTATAAAATACATTTTAATAGTTCAGAACCCCACGAAAGTTACTTCGCTGAATAGCTGGGATCTGAGCGTTCACTTTGTCAAAATATCACTCAGATCCGTTCGGTGGTCTAGAAATGCCATTCGAGTGAAGTTTGGGCCGGTCGGCCACGAGGTGAAGCCCCAAAACTGTTCCAGAGAATTTTAGGCTTCGACCGGTCTTCTTTCGGGAGTTCTCACATGAAAGCTGACAACAGCTTCCCCTGGCTGCGAGCACACGCATGTTCCCCCTGTTCCGTAGGTCTCTTAAACGTCGTTCTCCTACTGGTTCGAGAAGTTGAATGGGCAGCGGCATCAGTTTGCCGGCTGTTTGCGGAGTAGAGTAGCCAAAATTAGTTCCAGGTCGTCAACGACCCTTACCTCTGCCCACGTTCGAGAGACAAAATGGCTGCCGCTTGTTTGCACGTGTGCGTTCGGTAATACAAACAGCGGCCACACAGGAGAAACACTTTCTTTAACAAGCAATTTGTGGTTCGCAGCCAGGGGTGGTCGGTGATTAAATGATGCGAACCCAGAGACCACACAGATGGGGTTCGGTAAACGAATGTGAGGGTATGGAGAGCCGAGCAAAGGGAATGAAAAAGGGTACAACAACGTTCACTCTGCTACGTGATATTTTATTTATTTTGCTGCTTTCAGAGATGAAGGGCTTGCACTAGGCCAGCCTAAGATTGGGATATGTTCCACGAGGTAGGATTATGATACATTGTAGCATGTCTTGGTTTCGAGTCTCCCAATTCCTTATTACATTTTGCACAAGCTATGGTATCCATCAAGAAAGATATGCTTAGAATGGAGCAAGCGGGAGAAAGGAGGCATAGTTTTATGTGCTAGATGCCGCAAACGACTTTTATTATTCTCAAAAACTATAGAAAATCAATTATACAGAAATTCTAGGTAATTAATTATTTAGGCTAAACATTCTAAAATGCATTAAAAGTTGTGTTTGGTGCTAGGAGTGTTCCTTAAGGAAGAACAATACATGATTATTGTATACCACTGCTTTTCCATATACCTGTAAACAATATGAATTACCTAGGGGCATGAGGAAGCAAACATCAGAAAGGAACACTGCGTTTTCCCCATTGTCGGTGAATAGTTGAGTTCTTTTTGACACTGTACATGGAAGTACCTAACTGCCTCATTATAATAGTTCATTAGTGACAAACAGGAGACATATGAGGCTTTGAAGTCTCATCCCAGAAGTTTCCAAGGCTTTGTCTTTAATTAATCGTGAATGCTGTTTCCTGCTGAATGTGTACACTGTTAATGGCTTTCAGAAAAATGAATTCTTCAACACGAATGGCCTCTTACAATCATCATTTGTATTCTGAAGACAAGGGAGTTCCGTTGGGGCTCTCGAGATACAGACCTGTGCACTGCAGCGTGGGTTTACAGATACATCCGCCTAAGGTCTATAAAAACAAGCTGGATTTGTGCTGAAACCACAAGTTTACAGATTACTCTTTTTAAAGAAAAGGTTCTCATTGCATAATGCATACCATAACACAATTAGTAAGAAGAATATATTCTATTGCAGTAAATAAAAGATGCAATTGTTGTTTATTCTATTTATGGGTCCATCTACACATGTCTTCTCACAGCAATGCCTCTGCCGACATCTGAAAAGACAGTCAGGTAATTTAAAGCAAATTCATTTGTATTCCCCATGCTTCTTATCTTGTCTTGAACTACCTCCCTCCCAGGCGTACCCGGTAAGTTTCAGATGAGTTGACTTTGAATGATGACTATAATCATTTCAGGAGTTTGTACAGGTAATAGAATGGATGACGGTAAAAAAAATGATATTATATAGTTCCTAAACAAAAATAATATTGCAGTGTGAGTGTGTGTGTAAGGGATGCAGTATGCACATATAGTGAATGCAGTGTGTGCATTTAGTGAATGTAGTTTTTGTGTATAGTAGATGCAGTGTGTGTGTATTTGCAATGAATTCAGTTTGTGTGTATGGGATGCAGTGTGCGTACAGTCAATGTAGTGTGTGTAAGGGATGCAGTGTGTGTATAGTGAATGCGGTATGCATGTATAGTGAATGCAGTGTGTGTGTGTGTAAGGGATGTAGTGTGTATGTAGTGTGTGTATGTGTAAGGGGTGCAGTGTGTATAGGGAATTCAGTATGTGTGTAAGGGATGCAGTGTGTGTATAGTGAATGCAGTGTGTGTGTGTACGAGATGCAGTGTGTGTGTGTATAGTGAATGCAATGTGTTTAGTGAAATTAGTGAGTATGTAAGGGATGCAGTGTGTGTGTATGTATAGTGAATGCAGTGTATGTATAGTGAATGTAGTGGGCCTGTAAGAGATGCAGTGTGTGTGTGTGTGTGCAGTGGCGTACATACCGGGATCGCAGGGGTCACAGCTGCGACCGGGCCCTGCCCACCATGGGGCCCGGCCGCCCTGCGACCCAGTATGTACGCCAGTGTGGCCAGCCTTTTCTCCTGGAGGGCCCAGGAACTGGCCACCTCAGGGCCCCCCGAGGCTGCCCCTGGTGTCACCGGGCTGGCAGGCACACGAGGGAGCACTCTCCCCTGAGCGCTCTCTGCCCAGCTCCCTCGTGCGCACCGCAGTGATGCCAGAGCCGGAATATGACGCACGAGGGAGTTGAACAGGAGGATCTCAGTGCTCCCTCGTGCGCCCGCGGGACTGGCCACCCAACAGCACCACTGGACCCCAGGGAATCCCCTCAGCACTCCCAAAGGTAGGGAGGCTGGGGGATCACATTTAAAAAAAAAAAATGTGTTTGTGTATTAGTGTTAGAGTGTGTGTGTGTGTTAGTTTTTGTGTCAGTGTGTGTTACTGTGTGTGTGTCTGCTAGTGAGTGTCAGTGTGCTAGTTTTTGTGTCAGTGAGTGTTACTGTGTGTGTCTGTTACTGAGTGTGTTAGTTTGTGTGTGTCTGTTAGTGAGTCTGTTTGATGTCTGTTAGTGAGTGTGTGTTTGTCAGTGAGAGTGTATGTTTTGTAAGTGGGTGTGTATGTGTGTCTGTCTGTCAGTGAGTGTGTATATATGTATGTCGCTGAGTGTGTCTGTCAGTAAATGTGTGTGTCTGTTAGCTAGTGTGTATGCGTCTGTTCATGAGAGTGTGTGTGTGTTTAAAACCCCTTCAGCATTTACCTTTCTCCAGCGCAGGACTCCCTTGGCGCTGGGGATTATTCCACCTCGATCCGCCTCTCAGCTTTGAATGCGCATGCGTGGCAAGAGCCGCGTGTGCATTCAAACCGGCCATAGGAAAGCATTACTCAATGCTTTCCTATGGACATCCAGCGTCTTCTCACTGTGATTTTCGCAGAAGTGCCTCTAGCGGCTGTCAGTGAGATAGCCACTAGAGGCTGGATTAACCCTCAGTGAAACATAGCAGTTTCTCTGAAACTGCTATGTTTTCAGCTGCAGGGTTAAAACTAGAGGGACCTGGCACCCAGACCACTTCATTGAGCTGATGTGATCTGGGTGTCTGTAGAGGTCCTTTAAGTGTGTGTGTATCTGCATGCACTGGGGTACATACCACGGTCGCAGGGATCACAGCCTTCAACGCCTGCGACCAGGTGCCCGCCGCCATGCATTACAGCCCCGGCCAGTGAAGAGTAAGGGCGGGGGCGGGTACATTTTCGCACCGGGGCCCCATGTGTCGTGTGTACACCACTGTGTGTGTGTGTGTGTGTGTGTATAGTGAATGTAATGGATATGTAAGGGATGCAGTGTGTATAGTGAATGCAGTGTGTGTAGTGAATGCAATGTGTGTAAGGGATGCAGTGTGTGTGTATAGTGAATGTAGTGAATATGTAAGGGATGCAGTGTGTGTGTATAGTGAATGAATGTGGGTATGTAAGGGATGCAGTGTGTGTGTGTATAGTGAATGCAGCGTGTAAGGGATGCAGTGTGTGTGTGTATAGTGAATGCAGCTTGTAAGGGATGCAATGTGTGTGTATAGTTAATGTAGTGGGTATATAAGGGATGCTGTGTGTGTATATAGTGAATGCAGTGTGCATAGGCGTGCGCACGGGGTGTGCCAGGTGTGCCTGGGCACACCCTAATCCCCATGGCACGCCTATGGTTTGAGTCCTGCCCTGCACTTTTTTTGAGCAGGAACGCTGTTCCTGCAGACACTCAGCGCCCCCTGTCTCACCTCTTTCCCCTGTCACAGGGGGGGGTAAGAGGTGATGGATCCCCCCCTCTCTCCAGCTGAGCCGCGGCGAGGGAGCTGTCTGCTCTCTGCTCCCTCTCGCCGCACACTGATGCCGGGAGCCGGAATATGACATCATATTCCGGCTCCCAGCTACTGTAGACAGCCCGCACGGCAAGAGGAAGCAGAGAGCAGACAGCTCCCTCGCCGCGGCTGAGCTGGAGAGAGGCGCCCACCCCACTGGACCCCAGGGACAAGTCCATGCCAGCACTCCAGGTAGGAGGCTGGGTGGACATTTTTTTAAATTAAAATATAATAATTTGTTCCTGTGTGTGTCCGTGTGTCTGTGTGTGAGTGTGTCTGTGTGTGAGTGTGTGAGTGTGTGTGTCTGTGTGTGTGTGTGTGTGAGTGTGTGTGTCTGTGTGTCTGTGTGTGAGTGTGTGTGTGTGTCTGTGAGTGAGTGTGAGTGTGTGTCTGTGAATGTGTGTCTGTGAATGTGTGTCTGTGAGTGTGTGTCTGTGAGTGTGTGTGTGTGTCTGTGAGTGTATGTGTGTGTCTGTGTGAGTGTGTGTGTGTCTGTGTGAGTGTGTGTCTGTGAATGTGTGTGTGTCTGTGAGTGAGTGTATGTCTGAATGTGTCTGTGAGTGTGTGTGTGTGTGTACGCATATATATATATATATATATATATATGTATATACACACACACACACACACACGCAGAGCCGGCGCTATCTGAGTGCCGGCTCTGCTCTAAGCCTCCATGGGCCGGCGGGGAGACCAAAGATCTACCTCACCGGCCCACAGCAGCATGGAGGGAGGCAGGAGAGGACCCAGGGAGCTCTAGACAGAAGCTCCGCCAGGTTCCTCTCGCGATATCTGAGCGTTGCTGCGGCAACGCTCAGATCTCGCGAGAGTTAACTCTAGCCCTGCAGGCTAGAGTTCACTCTCCACTGGACCACCAGGGATGGCACATGGCAGCAAGGATTTACTAATCTGCCAAATCCCTCCAAACATACAGCACACACACATACAGCACCTACACACATACAGCTCACACACACACAGTACACTAACCGCACCCTCACAAACACACACAGCACCTTTAAAAAAAACACAACACCCTCACACACAGCACACTAACAGCACCCTCACAAACACACACACACACACAAACAGCACCCTCACAAATACACACCACTCACACAAACAGCACCCTCACAGGACAAACATACACACACAAACACCCTCACACACAAACAGCACAGTCACAAACACACACACACACAAACACCCTCACATCACACTAACAGCACCCTCACACACACATCACACTAACAGCACACAGCACACTAACAGCACACACAGCAGTATGATAATAACCTATGATAATAACCAAGCTGAGACTATAGCTGAGTGTTAGATTTTATTTTTTCAAGTCCGCTGTTTTGGCCTTAATTTT